>JAPKLX010000021.1:704144-789717 GCA_026898415.1 Leonotis leonurus
AAGCTGAACCAGCAAGTCTTTAACAGAAAGCTGAACCAGCAAGTCTTAGACAGAAAGTTGAACCAGCAAGTCTCGAACAGAAAGTTGAAGCAAATCAACTTTAACAGAAAATTGTTCAACCAGAAAGCACTCAACCAATGTTCAACCAGAAAGATATTAAACCAGAAAGGACACAACCAGAAGGCTCTAATTAAAACAGAAAGAGTTGAACCAAACATGTTAAAGATATCAATCCATCAAGAATTGGAAAGAGAATCACCGATTGACAACCAAGAAGGAAAGCAATCACAGATGATCTGCTTACCATTCATAGAAGATTCAATCAACGACTCTACAAGGAAAGAAGAGATATGATTGATTGGCAATCCACAAATCAAATCACGCCAATCAACAACGGCTAGAATTTTAAAATTCAATGCCTATATAGTTGAAGTCAAAAATCTGGAAAGAGTAAGAGAGAACACACGCGAGCTATACTGTTGAAATATTCTCAAGCAATCAAGCTGCATTCCAGACTTAGAGCTTCAACACTCTGTGATTCAAACATCACACCAACCACCTCGATTCAAGTCTGTCTTATCGAGAGAAGAAGGAGATCTTTACTAGCTAGTAGTTTTCTAGTGGATTAACGTGAAGATAACCTGTTTACAGTAGTTTTCTGTAAGTTGTAAAGGGACACGACCCTTCATTTCGTGCATAAGTATCATTCTAGTTGTGATTGATACTTGTGACTCGTTCTCCACGAGTATAAAGAAGCAGAGTATCCTAGTAGTGGATAATCTGGTCTAGTTTGGACCAGATCGTGGACGTAGGGTTTTCCCGAACCACGTTAAACAACCGTGTGCTTTATATTTCTGCATATTTAATTACTGTTGTTTATTATTCTATATCTCTGCACTATCATCCATCTGCATCTCAATCAATCTCCTTAATCTATCTGATTAATTTCTTAAGGTTTTCTGAAACAAAGAGCAAACTTTAATCCACCATTATTCCGCACTCACTCTACACTCAGAAAATAATAAGATCACTCTTATTATTAACTAAGTGTTTTCACAAGAGAGTAACCTGTTTGGACTGAATCTGATATCGATCTGTTTAGTCATTGCCGAGCAATTTCTTATACAGAATAGCTTGATCTCTCTTATAAATTGTCAAGTAAACTGAAAAGTTTGTATTTGGTGTATTCCCCCCCATACACCAAACCTTACTCTTTCGGGACCAACAGTTTTTTATAACAGAAGGGTTTTATATGTCCTGGCTTCATACAGTAATGACATATATATTTCCTCCTATATCTTTTTCCCTTTTTCTTACCTTTCTTACATTTTCCATGTTGAGAGGAGTTTTGTTTCGTCTGTGTTGATATGTCTGTGAACACAACATCTGCTTCACCATTTGAGGTTTGTGCTGATGATGTGGATCCTCGACACCGCACAGTTGGTGCAGCATACCCAAGGCCTTGTGTGCCGGGATTTGCGCTGTTCATGATCTCTTGGAGAGAGTAAGTCCCAGTGCTCCATTTGCGGATAGTCAATTCTGCCTCTTCAAGTTTTGCCTTCACCTTTGTGAGCTCTACATCACGTTGTGTGATCAACGCCTCCTGTTTTGATTGAACTTCCTTGAGACGTGTTACTTCGGCTGTTGCGGTCAGCAGATCTCGTGCCTGATGTTTCCATTTACATAGCAGCTCATCATATAAGCTTTTTAATCCTTGGATTACAGTGAAGGCCTGATCATCACATTCTTCCCCACATGTAGAGTCTATGTCATCCTTGACACTTCCTGTATCATCAACAGAGGCATTTAAACAAAACAATGAAGAGTAATAGTTAGAATCATACCTGACAGAGAAGGTTGCATCATCAGCGTGTTGTTCTAACTTTTCCTTAGGTGGAACAGTTGCGTGAAGCGCAAGGTTCTCAAACACAGAGTTATCCATATCTTCAAAAAATTCATGCTCATCATCATTCCACGACACCCAATAAGACTTACCCCGTTTCCGAAGAGTATTAGCACACTGATTTGCAAAGTGTCCAAAGCCTTTGCACTCATGACACTGGACACTGTCCAGTTTTGAAGAGTTATACCTGACAACTTCGGTAGGTGCTTTCTTCGTGGGGGGTTGATTCGCTCTTTTGTCTTTTGGAGGTTGGTAGTATTCAAACCGTGGCACATCTTTTTCTTTGGAGTTATCTTTGGCTCGCTTGTAACCTATCACCATACGATTAAACTTCCTAGTGATCATGGCAATATCTTCTTCATCGAGGGCTTCCTCTTCTTCAAGTCCACTGAGGTCTATTGATAACTTACTGCCTGACGGTGAGGAGCTTGAGCCTGCCGTTAGTGCCATCGTCTTCTTTTTGGGGAAGGTCCCTCTTGCCTCGTGATTCATCTCATATATTTTGAAAGAATTCATGAGGTCCGTAAACTCCAGGGCATTCACACCTTGAACTGTTTCAATGGTTGTTACCTTCATATCAAACCTAGGTGGCAACGTTCCCAGTGCTTTGGAAACAAGCACCTTGTTGCTTAGCGGTTCTCCAAGGTCTTGACATTCATTAGCGATGTCAAGAATCCTTTTCATGTAGCTAGAGATGTCCTCCTCTTCCTCCATCTTCATATCCTCGAATTGAGATGCGAGGATACGCAGACGAGACTGCTTGACACTCTTGTCGCCTTCACAGTGCCTTTGGAGTATATCCCAAGCATCTTTCGCACACACACAGTTCTTGATTAGTTTGAACATGTTTGTGTCGTCAGCTGAGACTATGGCATTCAGTGCTCGATCATCTAGGGTGGCAGCTTCAATTTGATCACGTGACCAGGAGGTTTGTGGTATTGGAACACAATCACCATCTGCATCAGTTTGTTTTGGTGGTGACCACCCATTCTCCACAGAGATCCATGCTCGTCTATCAAGAGATTTGATATAAGAGCGAGTACGTGACTTCCAGTAAGAATAGTTCGAACCATCCAAAATTGGAGGTCGGAATGCTCCAGTGCTGTTGGGATCCATCATCATGACTAGAGATGTGATACAGTCAGGACCACACTCAGTGTGTCGAGTGAAGGCTTTGATACCACTTGAAAGTGTATCAACTACTCTAAGTCAATGTTGCGGAAGCTAAATAAGGAAACACAGGAAATAATTTTGCGTAGGTTGTGTTAACAAACAACCTACACGGCAGCCTTACGGCCAAAAAGAATAATCAAAATAAGTGTTGTGTTGCTACAATGTTTAGCACCACACAACATCAACACTTCTTACAAAAACACTAAAACGTATGACCTTACAAGAATAAAGATCATACACACTAAACTACGATTTTAATCTGTAAAAGTACATCTCTAACTAAAAACTAATCAAGTATTTATAGAGATGGTTCATGGGCTTCATTCCAATGGACTTGTAACTGCCAGCCCATGTTTTCCTTGATTTTCTCAACCGCTGTCGTGCTCCGCATGATTCGCCAGGACAGTTTGTGCACCCCAATAAATGTGGAAACAAACTTACACTAGGCGTATATATCTCAACAGTTTATTTTGACTTGGTCTTCTCCTCATGACTCGGTCTTTACAGTCTTCGTGCATTCTCACTTCACTCCAAGTCAAAACTTCCACGTGGCAACGCTGAGTCAGCATCCAGTGTTGAGCTTAACAACAGAGCCAACAACACAATCATCCTGTGAAGAACACAAAAACATAAATGTTAGGTTTAGCATAATCAAAAACAACATAAAATACCTAACATGGTCACTCTGCTCCAAATTTGTAGTGCATTGCCATTAGGATTTTGAGTTTAACATGTAGTGCTTCGTGATGTGAGCGTAATTTGAGTGTATTCGAATAGGTAAATAAAATTATAATTGTTATACATCTTAGTGTTTTTTTTATTAACAGTCATATAATAATATATTATTATTATTATAATTTATTATGTAATATATATATATATATATATGGAGTGGTTCAGGTAAAAAGAGAAATTAAAGTAGGAAATAGGAAATGATCTGGGCCATTGATTTGGATGATCGGACGGATCTGATCTACTTAAAAAGGCGGTGCATTCCATCGCTTTGAACGATGCACGAAGGATATTTTGGTAAAAAATCCCCTATACGCGTTCAAAATACAATGCATTTAATAGTTCAAAACAATGCATTTAATAGTTAAATGCAATGCATAGCTCAATTACATCTTCACAATGCATTTTACAGTTAAAAACAATGCATTTACCAGTTAAAAATAATGCATTTAACAATTAAATTACTGATTTGCCCTTAATTACTATAAAATAAAAATTGCGCGTGCATTGTAGTATAACAATGCATGAAAAACTCGGCCAAGATCTCAACCGTCCGATCATCCACTTAAACGGTTGAGATTATTTCCTATTTCCTACTTTAAAATCCTTTTGTATATGATCTATATCATATATATATATAGGAGGGGGATCAAATAGAAATGAATTAACTAAAAATGAATACAAATCGTTAGATCCTTTAAATCAACGATACAGATTTAAACATCATTTTTTGAATATATTTTATTTACTTTTTCTTTAAAAAGGTTATACATGTAATTTTATAAAATTGTTATTATTAACGTGTGGAAATTATGTTATCACAATTAGTGAAATTATTGTTATCACAAATAGTGGAATTATTGTTGTTTCCATATCCCAATTAAATCTCAATTATTGTTGTGTCAGAATCTCAATTACGTTAATGCAGTTTTTGTGGCTATATCGTCGTTCCCCGCATTACCGTTCTAATTCATTTTTCCTCCTTTCTCCAGAAGAACATATTCCTATTTCTCAAAAAAATTAATTCTTTGAGTTTAGATATGCATTCTCAAGGTACTGTTATGTTTTTATTATATTATACCGTTTTGATTTGCTATTGCCTATTTATTTTTAATTTTATTTTTCTTGTATTGCAATGAAACGTGTAGATATTTTTTGTCGAATTTTCTATTTAATTGCAAATATCGTCAATTTGTGATATTAGTGCATGACACTGAGTAAATTACTGATTTCCTTGACTGGCTTATGATGATGGATTTACTTGTATCAATCAACCTATGTATTAGGGTTGATTGTTAATAGTGATAATGCATATTGTAAAGGATTAATCTTGTACGAATATGTGTCAGAGGCTGTATCTTTTTACATTCAATCACCTCAATTTTACATTTGGTGTGTTGTCACAAATGCTTTAGTAATCAGTCGCCATTATTTTTGTAAGTCCTCATTTTATATAGTTACCAGGGGATGGGGCTGGGAGTAGACAAGTGGTATTATGCATTGACTATTCTCCTATTTTCTCTATAATATTAATGTATTATTATTAAAAAATTTAAAAACGCATATTATTCAAATCATTTTTATAATTCAAGTTATTATGCATTGTCATCAATGTCTGTTTTATGATATTATTTTTCATTTTTTTCAGATATGATTGAACGCACACCAACCAATAGAGTTCGAATTGAATATTCTGAATCTCCAGGAAGAACTCAATATTACATACCAGAATGCGAAAATAGCATGAAACCTTATATCGGCATGAAGTTCTTATTGTTAGAGGAAGACATAAAATTTTACAAATATTATGCATCTGCATGTGGTTTTGATATCCGATTATGACCAATTACTACATGTAAGAAGGACGGTGTAGTCATCTTGAGATATGTTTATTGCAATCAAGAGGGTGCAAAAAATGCAGAGCTTGACATAATAGAAGAATGTGGTGATGTCACCATCAACAAGTTTCAACATTGTCGTAGACAATAACCCCGGCAACATAGTCCCTACTCTTCCAGGAAAAAAACTTCTCCATTGCTCCAATAAATCATATTGCTTGTGTAACACCCTAATCTTATATGACTTTAATTCATAAATGTTTAATGCGGAAATAATATTTAATAAAGATTTAAACATAAATGATTGAAATATTTTTTTTTTTAAAACAACATAATAAAATAAAATCTTTAAACTTAAAATATTAGTAAATTGAAATAGACTAACAAATCACTTATAAAATAACCATAATTGACTTAAGCATAATAATATGGTTTTGCAAGTCAATCAAAATACACATATTTTCAAAGTCTAGCATTCTAGCCAAAGTACTTAATATAGAAACACATATCAAAGGTACTTAATATATAAATGCATAGAGTTTTCTTAAATAACATAGCACGTCATTCGACTTCCCACGCGTCTCCGAGCTCAAGTACCTGAAATGTTAATGTGGGGAATGAGCATACAAAAGTATACTCAGTGGGTGATATTATGCAAGAGTTGTCCAAGCTAATAAAACGGTAAACACATATGGTCATATAACATAGACTTGATTTCGCACGGTGGGCTTTTACCCCAAAAACCCTTTCGGATTCCGGATCCTTTACTGAATCCCTGGCCTCGTATAATGTATATGCACGGTGGGCTTTTACCCCAAGAACCCTTTCGGATTCCGGATCCTTTACTGAATCCCTGGCCTCGTACGCTTGCGCAAGACTTTTCATAGATCGATAGCATAAAGCATATCACATAGCATAGTTTCATATTAACACATACGGTCACACATAATATTAAAATGGACAACGATAATCAACGGCATAACTTAAATAAATCACCACACCTTAACCTTGAACTTGAACTGAAAGTCGAACAATTAAAATATCAAGACCGTCTTAGCCGCGCCACACCTAACCATCATATGATATTAAAGATATAATTATATTAGAACCTATATATATAATAAATTAAACTATATTATCAACACCACCTTCAGTTTTAATACCCATTGGAAAATATGTTATCAAATTCTTATCTACATAAACTAACGAGATATTAATTCTCTTAATTTAGATCCCAATTACTAATAAATTGGATCTTTGAATTTAATACTTATGCTTTAATTATCTAAATTAATAGCTCTAAATATTAACACTTAATATATATACTATCCCTTCTTCCATTATTAATATCACTAATTGATGTAGCTCAACCTTAATTAAAATGATAAACTCCATTTAATTAAGCCTTATTTTATTATAATGTTAAACTATTCCATTAGATTAATTTAGTGAGTCTACTAATAAATTTTTAATTAGCTTAAGTACCCATTTATCTTAATTTTAATAACCTGAGCCCAATTTAGTTATTAGGGCCCAATCCCTAATTATTTTCGGCCCACTAGTCTTATGTAACAGAAGCCCAGTCTACTTAATTTCCTAGGCCCAGTCTTTATCTGACCCGGTCCGTAACCCGGCCCATTAGCTCTACCCCTTTATTCTTCCTCTCTCTTTCGTTTTCCTTTCTTCCCAAACACAAACTTCTTCACGCCTCTTCCTACTTCTTACTCTATGTTTCTTCTCCCACTCTCATTCTCAAACCTCGCTACTCTCTCTGTTTTCTATCTCCTTCTTCCTCTCAGTTCTCTTATCTCTTCCTAACCCTAGTTCAATCCTATTCACTCTCTTCCCCACAACACAACACACGCCTCTCTTCTCCCTCTCGCTACTCTCTGCCTCTATTTCTCGATCCTTCTTCTCCATCTCCCTCTCACTCGTTCTCTCTGTTCCTCTCTAAGTCTTATTTTCTGCAGGAAGGCAGAAACCTCCCTATCTCCAAATTTCTCTCATGGAAGCTAATTTGAATCCTAAGGTAAAAGATCTATTTTTCTTTAATTTCTGCTCTTACTTAGTTTTCTATTCTGCTTCTGCATATAAAAATTTAGTTTCTGGAGCACGAGATTTTGATCTGTATCTATGTCTTCTAAATTTTCATTTCATAGTTCATAGCTCTTTAAGTTAGGTTTCTAATCTGAACATTTAAATATGTTCTATGTTCTTAATTGTGAACACATATCTAAATGGTTTGAAATCTGAAAGAAAATATCTATTTTCTGTAGTTTGTGCCTCGTTTTCCAGGTTTGCTAATTCTCTAATCGATCATAACTCTATGCTCTCTTTTATTGTAGGAACTGAAACCTATCTAGTTTTAAATCCTATAAATGCTCAGTGTCAGAGTTCAGTAGAGCTTCCCAGCAGCTAAGTTTCCTACTTCCTTTAGATATATTTTCTGTATCTGTTTTGGTGTGTATACGTTCTGTTTTAAATCTGAATACATAGGTATATTTATGTGTGTTTTGAAATCAGAACCTATATAAATCTGAATATATCTATGTATCTATGTTTTGAAATCAAAATCTGCATATGTTTTAAGTTCTAAATCTGAAATTGGTGTTATGTTCTGTACTTCATTTCTAAGTTGATGTTTACGTTCTTTAAGGCTCAGCAATTATTTAAGTGGCTTGCTAAATTTCTGTTGCTATTATTCATCTGCCTTCTGCTTCATGTGTTCAGTCAGTGAAAGTTCTGAATTCTAAGCATGCCTATTCTAATTTCTATGTTCTGGAACTTATAGTTTTAAACTCACCATTCTGCCCAGATTAAACTTTGATATTTTACAGCATATATATATATATATAAACTGGACAGAAAACTACATGGTTCTTCTTAGGTTCTGCAATCTGGAACCAGGTCTATGTTCTTAATCTGAAACTGCATGTTTGATACTTTGTTTTGGTTCTAGAAGTATTAAGCTTCAGTTTTGGTTTTAGAAGTTTAAGTATTATGATTCATTAGCTAACATATAAAAGAAGGTTAAAGGATGAGATTACCTAAATCTCTATATCTCCTTCTTCTTGAATGAACTGTGGCTGCTCTTGAATATTGATACTGTTGTTTCTCTTATATGAACTACCGTTTCTATGTTAGGTGATAAGAGGTTCAAGGCAGTCCCTCTACTTCTTTTTATAGATGTGGTTGTAGTGTATACTTAGCTTAATGCTTAAGTTTTAGAATAGCTATTCTAATAGCTCTTATTGCTATTATTTGTAGGTAATGAAAGGGAAGCATGGAGCAGAGCAATGAAGTCTTCTCTTATCCTCACTCAACCAAGACTTCTGCAGCCCCCCTGCTGCCACTGCCATGCTTTATGTTTCCTCCTTTTTACTTTGTTTCTATACACCACCGAATGAAGTTATCCTTTTAGCTTAGTATTCACTTTGTTTGTTTACTGCTATGTACTGTACCCACATATAAATAAGATATGATTTTTACTTTTAAGTGTTTCAACTTTCTTGCTTTCCTTCCTTACTTGGTATTCATGTATTTTCATAACACTTGAGTGTAATATCTCTTTCTTCTCCCTATATTGATCTTTTAGATCTTTAACCTATATTCTTATCCTTATGCGTATGGTTCTCTTATATCTAACAATTCCCACAACATATATGTCATATATTACACGTGTAGTACTTATATTGTATGCATCTATACATATCATTTTTATAATTCTTATCACATAACCCTTATACTTACACTTAAGTATTTCCAAAATAATTACCATTTCTTAATAATAACATTTCTTAATAGATATGTCAAGAAATCTTTAATTGGATATTTGAATTTAAATTTATAAATTCATATTTATTAGACTAGAGCGCGACCTCAACTAAAATAAAAATAAGTTCGAAATAAAATAATTAAATATCATGAGTAAAATTCTCATAAAATCACATAACATATTTAAATAATTTATTGGATTCGGGTTGTTACAGCTTGTGTCGGTCCTTTTTAACAAATTTTTTAGTTCCTTGTGGGAAGCCAAACACTCGATACACATCTTCAAATTCGACTTGTAATGTTTTTCCATCTTGTAGTTTGATCTCGCAACTAGACGGATTAAAATTGTTAAGTAGCCAAAAACTAAGCCTGGATGGAACTTCTCTGATCTTCAATTCTAGAATATGACCAAATCCTAACTCCCAACAACTTGTTTATGTGCCTCATTTAGCTTATAAATCGATGCATATAATTCATGTGGGCAACACCTACTAACTAACTTTGGATGTGCAGCAACATTCGATTCCTCACTGATTTTTTTTCTCTTACGATTACTGGTCGCGTCTATTTTTTTTCCACTTCTGATTTATTTCCCCTCTTTGCCAGAATCCTTTTGGATCATTATCACATCACATTCAAAATCATCATTTCTAATATATTGCTTGCGCTTTTTTTCCAAGCTTTCCTTCTTACGTCCTAACCATGTTTATAATCAGTAAGATAATATTAGACAACTGAATAGATTAAAAAATAAATCTAATATGCAATATATTAAAAACCAAAGGATTAACAGGTTATAATACAGCTGTCATTCAATTAAGAAACAATGATATACATGAATTAAAGCAATGAAATCAGCAACTGTGTAAAGAATACACAATAAATATAGTATTTTGAATTTAAATTACAAACTATATAATAATAGTTCTACTGCATAACCATGCAGCATTAAAAAACACGTATGTATAATAACTGCATAACCATGCAACTTTTTATAATAATATGCATTAAAGGTATGGATTCATTATTAGTCATAGATCACAAAAAAAATAAAAGTAGTATGCCTGAAATATAGTTCTCTTGATATATAGTACACAAAATATGTTTATATTAATGTGCAACAACATAAATAATAATACGCATTAAATATTTGTCTCTCAAATTAAACGCATGCATTAACATTGATCATTGCATAAAGATGCATACTTTATGATACATTAAGAAAATTAATCGTACCTACGAAGTTTTTCTTCGGGTTCGAACCACCTTCATCCGTCATTTTTGCAACGTGTTTTGGCCATTGAACTATGAGTCGTGTGAATTATCCAGATTTTACGTTTTTGTATTAAACGCCTTCTCTAAAATAATACCTATCGCTATAATTTTTTATATGGCTTCAATGATGCATATCTCTGTGAAGTTTATTGTTTTGGCTCTATATATTTATAGTTAGCATGTGAATTCAAATTTTTACTGTTATTAAAAGATTTGATAAGGATCATATTTTAATATTGTTTGAAGTAAATCTATAGCATGTGAATTCAAATTTCACGGTTACTAAATTAGATATAGATGCATATTTTTTGGAAGTGAAAAACCGAGTATATAAAAAAAACAGAATGAGAAATTCAAATTTGAATTTGAAAGCAACAAAAAGTTGAATTTACAAAGCAACAAAATTAAAAATATATATATGTATATATAATCATGGTCATATATACCCTCCTAATATTATTAGTTGAAATTTTAATATAGATAAAGATTTAATCATAGCCATACATATTTTCTTAATCAACGGTCTGGATGTATTTCTAGTTAACACGTAGGGATCTATTTTCAATATAACCGTCCCATATAAATATATATATGTGTGTGTGTGTGTGGAAGATTCATTCAAAAAAGAGAAATAGACTCGAGCACACAAAGCTACATAATTTGGTGTATGTTAAATACAACCAAAAATTGCATGAGATGTACAAGTTTAGATATGAAATTATTCCAACTTCACTCGAATAAATTGGTCACTGCAATGAGTGGTTGGTTGGAGAGATGGATGAGGATCGTGTATTTGACGATGATACACTTGACTAGAACACAATTTATAAAGTTTCGGGTATTGAAGAGACTAGTACATACACTAGGAGAATCTCGGGAAAAATGAATGAACTATCAAGTGGAGTTAGTTGTGCTAAAGTTAAGAAAAGTAGAACCACGCCTACTACTTCAAGATCGAATGAGAAAGTGTTAGAAAATGATGAAGAACTTGAAGATAATTTTGATGTAGATGATTTTGTGAAAGAACAACCCCACTATTTCATTGATGAGTCGTCCGACACGGAAGATGGAGAGAGATTTGCTTCATTAGATTATAGTGAAGAAAATAAAGATGATTATGTTGGGATTGATGAGAAAGAGTAGACATATTTGATATACATTTTATATTTATGCTTATGATTTTTTGGATTTATGCTTGATATTTATGTGTTATGGAGTCTAGAGACTTAAGTTTATGAGTTTGTGTGTGCATGTTAGTCTTGAAATTCATGTTTTGTGTTATTTTATATAATTTTCTAAATTTCTATCATAACCCAACATATATTATACAATATTCTCATAGCGGTTTTTTTGGCAAAACGCCATGATCCATGATAAACACTCATTTAATATATTTTTTCGATACGTTTGATATTATTTCGTGTCTTATTTTATAGTATTTCGTGTGTTATTATTTTCGTTTTATCGTTTTGCGTTCGTGTTATGTTGTGTCATTTTTTATGCTATTTTTGTAGGTTTTGGTGGAAAATAATTTATTGGAGGCATAGTGGTGCGAATGGCAAGTCTAAATACATACGAGATCAAGAAATGGGCCAAAGATTGAGGCACGAGAGCACGGGATGAGGAAAATCGGAGCTGGGGCCGAAGGCAACAAGATTGGCGATCACGGGGAATGGGTCGCTGAACCTGCATAGCAACTTCGGCGATCGCCGTTTGGATCGCCGAAGGCTTCGACAATTTTGGCAACCACTTCGATGATCACCGAAGTTATTCCTTTTTTACTACAACTTCGGTGACCACACTGTTCAGATCGCCGAAATTGCACGATATTTTTGAAATTCTAATTTTTATTCGTTATTATCCAACTCTATCTTTAACTAGACTCCAAAGTCTATATATACACTTCATTATAGAGCCCTAAGTATCTCCTTCTATACTTTTCATTCTTGAATATTTTAGGTTAGTTTTGTTCTTCCTAGAAGAGAGTTTGCGATCGAAAATTGACAATCCTAGATCAAAGATTATGTAACATGAGTTCATGTTTATTTTATTTTATTTTAATATTATTTTTACTATGAGTAGCTAAACTCTTTGAGATTTTAGGAAGTATTAATGCGCAAGTGTACACAATCAACAAGTAATAATAAAAAGTATTCCAAGATCGTCTTCACATGGAATACAAATGAGGTCTTATGCAAGTTCAACCAAAAAGAAAATAAAAACGACGGGAAATTTAAATCAATGTTTTGGAATTTTCACGACAATAAATTAGAATAAACTAAAAACGGAACAAGAACACAAGGAATAAAAATAAACAAAGTAAACGGAAATCAAGACTCCAAATTTAGACACCAAAAACTCATATCAAACGAACGATGACAAATTTAAAATAGAGACTCGGGTTTAGAATCCTTTATGCTTCATTCACGAACAGACCAATATTGCTACAGCATTTCCTCAGCAAAATACTACAGTGGCGTGAATCAACAATTGCATACAATTTTTCCAAATCCCTATGACTAATATACTCCAATATCTAGCTCAGTAAATCAAATATCCAGTAGTTTAGCACCATCCACACAAGCCACACAAGGTAAATACATATTCATATGATATTTAACACATGTCTCATTCAAGTATTTTCACCACAATTAACATTTCCAATATTAACTATGGCTAACTCATATTATTAGGTGATCAAGCTAACAACAAGAGATTAAAGAGACAAAGTACTTGAATGAACAGTAGTAGAGAGCAACAGAAGTACGAACTAAAAACAAAATATATTAAAACATAAATTCATCCAACACAAGTCTAGAATGTTTAGCTCATAAAGGAAATGAAAACTGAAAATAAAATATTGTTGTTCATCATCTTAAAACCCAGGATACAAATAATAAAAAGGGAAAATAAAAAAGTAGAGAATTCTTGGGAGATGATTTCTCAATCTCCTTCCTTTAGCTCTCCATCTTTCTTTCTCAATTGTGCTATCTTCTTCCTCTCAGTAATGTTCTGCACCAGACCCCCCAGCTACTCCTTTTCTCTCTTTATTCATCCATTTTCATGTATTACGTCTGATATATTTTCTTTAGCTACTAGGTTATTTAAAATAGGTAACAAAATTTACTAAGTTACCCTTCAGCAACTCCTTAGCATTCATGTGCACTCATGCTTTGACTTCTAGCTTTGGGTCTCATTTCCACACATTTGTCCACCTTTTTGGTCTAGTCAGCAATCTAGTCAACATTCTCTCTCCAACTCATTAATTTCTCCATTTTCTACATCAAAACAACCATGAATTCAAGTTTTATTTCCTCTCCAAATAAAAACACAAAGCTAAACTAAGCACAACTCAAAAGACCACAAAATGAAATAAAAGTTACACAAGACAATAAAAATACACAAGAAAACGAAACCAATATAACTCTTATACAAGAGTTATCATTTATTTCTCTTGAGACCTAGCAGGGATAGAGATTAAATTAGCCCCACTACCTTAGACTGCCTTATCCGTAGTATGTGGTTATTTATGTGATCACACTATAAAACAACACTTCACAGGCGACGGACTTGACGGCAGATTACATATCCGTCGTTCACTGGCGACAGATCCCTACGAAAGGACTGACGACGGACTGATATTTTCGCGCGCAAGTTGGCGCCAAAACTAACGACGAACTGGTCCGTCGTTAGCTCAATCCGTCATCAGTCCGTCGTTAGCGTTAATATTTTGTTTTTTTTAATTAAATTAAATACTAACGATGGATTGGTCTGTCGTCCCACCCTAATATCGTGGGTAATCCTCCCAGTCGCGAATTACATTTACAGAAGCTCTCCACCGATGACTTCCACTCTCCACCGGCGATTTCACTTCTCCACCGGCATCCAGGTTAGTTTTCTACCCTATTTTGTTCTCCCTTTCTCTCTCTATTCTTGTTTTTCCCTTTTCTCTCCCCCAAGCCCATCTTCCCCACCTCCCCCACCTTTGTCGCCGTCGTGCCGCATTCCTCCACCTCCCTCCACTGCGCCAGCGTCTGCCGCCTTCCGCCTCCGCCTGCCGGTGCCTCCTTCGGTGAAAGGTAATTAGTTTAATCAATTTAATTTGTTTAATTTAACTATTTAATTTAAATAATTAGTTAATTTAGATAATTTGTTTAATTTATTTATCTTAATTTAGTTAATTATTCATTTAATTGTTTAGATTAAATTAATTTATTTAATTAGGATTAATTTTGATTAGTTAGTTAAGATTAAATATTTTTTTTAATTTTGTTTAATTTAGTTAATTATATTAATTTAATTATTTAGATTAAATTAATTTATTTAATTAGGATTAATTTTGGTTAGTTAATGTCAATTAGGGTTTATTTGATAATTAGACTTAATTAAGGTTAAGATTGAATGTATTAGGGTTTAGGTTAATAATGGTTACTTTGTTAGTTACTCTTGAATAATAATAATTGTTGAATTAATGTTGAATGATAATTGAATTAATTATTTATGATAATTAGGTTTAATTAAAGTTTTCAATTAGTCTAACCAAATTGAATATTGAAATAATTGAATAATTGAATACTTGTTTATGTTTAATTTAGGGTTAATTTCTTAATTAGTGTTAAATTTAATTAATTATTTATGTGGTTATTTTAATTACTTATAATTTATTATTTTAAATTATTTAATTTTGGTAATTTAGTATAATTTGTTTAAATTATTTAATTTATTTTATATGAATATAAATTGTAGTATATATATGTATAACGATTCAATGATATATATTATGACATTGGGATAGACGTAATTAATTTCTTCAGGATCTTCTCCCTTTGGGATAGATTTTAATTACGTCTTAAGGATCTTCTCTCAATATGTATAATATTATATGACCTCTTTATATTTCGATTATGTTGGGATGTTTTGATGAGATGCATGTGTGTTGTGATGTTTTGATAATATATGACATGCATGTTGGGATGATTTGATGGCATTAGGCGACTCATTATATTGGATGCAATTAGCTAGAATAGTTTAAATAGTACCATATAAAAATCTTGATTCTACCTGCAACCCAAATGACCCAATGCCCGTAATCTCCAAATGACCCAAATGACACAAATGTTCGTGATCTACAAATGCTTAGCATCAAACAATCTAAGCATCAACTTTTAATTCATAACTCCAAATGAATTACTTGCAAATGAATGAGTTGCAAAACCTTAAATATGTAATTAATTAATAGAACACTAATAGTCTCACCCTCTATTCAACTCCAAATAATTCAACTCCTCTATTCAACTCCCATAAAGCACTCTCATTTCATTGCCACTCAATTTGTTTCCTTATTCTCTGTTACACATGTGCAATCTTCCTTTAAATGTGTAATTTAATAGACCACTAATAGACTGACCATCTCCTTAATTAATTAATCTTTCTTTCATAATGTATCTTTCTTTCATAATTTAAATACTTATTATTAATCAGGGTTATAAAAATGAGTCGAGATTGGATGTATTTGCGGTTACTTTCGAATGGGGGATTTAATCCACATTTTCTTTCTGGGCTTGAAGAGTTTGTCAGATTTGCTAGTAGTCAGCACCAGTACATGGATGGAGAAAAAATTAAGTGTCCATGTGTGAAGTGAAGGAATATATGGTTTAGAAGTACAGATGTTGTACAACTACATCTTGCTAGAAAATATTTCACACGGGGTTATGAGATCTGGAAGTTTCATGGGAAAACCGAAATACCTTCAGATGTTCAAGAAACACGTGTTGATGTTCAAGATTATGGGACATACCACGAGATGGTTCATGATCTCGAGGGTCCCAGTTTTAACAACTCACACGTCAAAGAAGATCCAAATGCTACAGCAAAATTGTTGTACGAGTTGTTGGATGCCGTTGATAAAAAGTTATACCCTGGGTGTAAGAACCACACTCAATTGTCTTTTGTGGCTCGTCTCATGACTTTAAAGGCCCATTCTGGAATGCCACAAAAATATTTTAATGAAATATGCGTTTTGTTAAATGAAGCATTTCCAGATTATCATCTAATATTAGATGTCTTCGAGTCGGAGAGCTTCCCAATGCGATGATGTTGGTACTCCTCGAGGCAGGGGTACTCGACGTTCTACACTATCCTCCGGGTTCGGCCGGGGTTCCCCGGGCTCATCATCTGGATATGAGTCTGGTACTGGTCTGAGCTATCACGTTGGTGGCTTACATTTAGGTGGTCCCTCTTCTGGCTCCAATACTGATCAGCACGCGAAGCCGAGACCCACAGGGGACTTCTTTCTCTCTGTGAGTGAGTTGGGGTACGTAAATACAATCACATATTCAATTTTAAAACATATTTTATAAGTCATTCAAAAGACTAATATATATGTTTCAAAAATGACTTATGTAGGGTATTTTACCCAAATAGCGACCCGACTGTTACATCTGGGAACTATTTAAGGTAGTTCCAAATCCGACTGGATATAGTTGAAAGCTAACGCCTCCTGATGTGAGGCAGAGATATTGGGAGGAGTTTAAGGTTCGAAAATTTTCTAAAACTTTCAAATTCATTCTTTATTATAAAAATAACTTGAAGTTAACTACAATTTCTAACATATATTTTGAATGCTAGAAAAAATTTACTTGGCAACCGACGATCGATGCCAAGATTCGAGAGTTGTGGTATGATAAGTGCAGGGATCGATATAAGGACTATATCTACGGAATTAAGAGGAGGATGAATGATCCCCCACCTAGAGGTGGAAAGCCGGGTTGGTGGACTAATGATGTTTGGGCGGGTTGGCTCGCCTACTGGTCTCGGGATGATTTAATCAATAAATCCGAAACAGCGAGGCGCAACAGGATGTCTAAACCTCAGGGACCCAGGACTGGACCTATCAAGCATAGGGGAGGTTCGAAGTCCATTATGCAACGAGCTGAGGAACAGGTAATTTCAATTCTTAATTTCAATAATGTTTTATAGTTTTAATTCATATAAACATGTTTCAATAACACAACCCGATTGGTATGTCATGCATAGGCTACTGAGAGGGGAATTTCTCTGATAGACTACATGTTCGACTCATTTCTTGATGAGTATCGGTACGTAGATGGGACGTACACCGATGTGAAATCTGTATAATATATTTTCTATTTTCAATCTGTATAATATTTTATTAACAAATATTCATTTCTCGTGTAAATGCAGACTGAGATGCTTGCCCGTGCTGAGCAGGAATGTGCCGAGCTGCCTGAGGGGGAGCACGATGCAGTGGACATCAACGAGCTCTACTTGGAGGTTCTCGGCGCCCCGGATAAGAAGAAGCAGTTGTTCGGTACGAGATTAGCGGGGAAGGCGTTCAAATACTCAAGGTTCAGTGGATCATCGTCCGCCTCACGAGCCAGCAGGAACGAGGTTGAGGATTTGCGCCACTGAGTAGAGGAGCAGGAGCGCGAGCGCACAAAATGGCTGGCTGAGCCAAAGTGATTGGCTGAGCTGACGGCACGTCTGCAATCTCAGTATGACCAGATCGCTCGATGGATGCAATTGTCGCAGCAGCCAGGAGGAGCTGGTGGTAGTACATTTCCCCCGTTTCTCCATCCCCAGTCTAATCCCCCTTCCCCTTTTCCCGATTATGATTCCTAGTGATATTTGTATTTGATAGTGATACTTGTGTGCGGTTGATACTGATATATTACTATTTGTATTTATAATTTTTACATAATTGATTTATATTACGTACACGTTCAATTCGAATTTCGATTGATTTCATTTGTTGTTGATTTTAAATTATCGTTGAATGTTCGATTATAATTGTATTATTTTTTGTCCGTCGATAGATCTCTGATGCCGTCGACGGCCACCGGGGGAAGCTGACGACGGAAATTGCAGTCCGTCGTGACCAACGACGGTATAATTATGTTGTTAGTCCGTCGTTAGCTAACGACGGATTGTAATTTCCACAGTTCGAAGGGCTAACAACGAACGAAATACAGACGAACACGGTCCGTCGTCAGTCCGTCGTTAACACTCCGGGACGACGGAAATCCAAGGGCTAACTACGGAATATTTCGTCGCCAGTCTGCCTTTTTTTTGTAGTGTCATTCATATGAATTAGGATTAAAATATGGTGATTAGATTTAATAGGTGAATACATTAATTGATTTATTGTCCATATATTACCCCTAAGATCTCATTTTTATTATTTGATTTATATTATCGTTCGCATGCCTATTATGCTATCTTATTATTATTAAAACTAAATGAAATTATTATTTGTATAAATAATAATTAAATGTTTGTGTGACTTAGCCTGTGTGCTTTCGATTAACAGTCTATGTAGATACGATACTTGACTGTTCTATTAATATACCTATTTTTATGTATAAAATAGTATAATAAATCCGTCATCCACCATCCATAATATTGCTTGAAATCATTAGTGTAGGGCAAGGTTTCTAGGATGAATATGCAATTATTTCTCATCTTCTCTTTTCATCCCCTACGTATTGGGCATATTCATTTATACACTCATATTTTTTTTTTATTTGAAGCCTGAAGTTTTATTTCATCAAATTTGAATGAGTGTTATTTGACGGTTCTATTTTTTTATTGTACTTTATTCTACATGGGGGGAATTCTCGCTCTTTCTATTAGAGTTATATAAGAGCAAGTTTTCACTAGATGATATATTGGTATCTTTCGAGGCAGATGGGGTATTGAGTCTCTTCTACAAACTCATTATTCTTCCTTCTTCTTGACCACTTGATCATTTGTCTTCAAGTTGATCTTTGTGTGTGTGTACACATTGATTACACTTTGTATGCATCTTTCTGCACACTTTATACTGCATTTTTGGGAGATATCTTTCTTTTAGTTATTCAAATAAAGTTTACATTCCAACATATGTGTTTTTATAACAATTAAAATATGTTTCTTTTGACAAAGAGAACAAGAATCATCCATATGGTGCACCAACTCTATACTAAGGAAGTAGCTGACCCCGCCCAAAGTTTTTAGAGCAAATTCAAAGTTTAGAGTGTAAGAATATGTAATACTTCAATTGTCCATTATTTGTTTCTTAGTATATTTGTGAATTTCTAATGATTTTTTTATCTATACAAATTGAACTTTGATTTTCTAATATACACATTATAAATTATGTAGATAAATATCGTATATAAATTCAAAAAAGCAAAAATCTTTTTCGAAAAAATATCTGACTTGGAAATATGGAACACAAGAGGTTCAAAATCCGGATCCAGAAAAAATGTTGTATCTTTACATCGAATGTAATTTTTGCAAGCAAACAATTAACGATGATGTTAAGAGAATGAAATATTACCTTGCTTGCATTCATCTGAATGTTACGCATTGTCCACATATAACACTCGAAGTCAAAAAATAAATTAAGAATTACTTGGAGAAGACATAGTCAGTGAAGAAAAGGAAACAACAATTATTTGATGAATTAGTCTATTCAAAAGCATATTATCTTGGAGGTTATGATGATTCGAAATCTTTTCAAGTTGAAAATAGAAGGATTAGAGGACCAATATATAGGTGTGTAGCTCATAATGATGGTGTCGGTCAAGACGGTGATGATGTACGAGCTACAAATTCTAAGAAAGCATTGTATCTTAACCCCAAAGATGTCTAAAATCTGAGAAAAATAGTGTGTTTAGATATTGGAAGATTCTTCTTTGTGAATGAGATTTCTTTTAGTGTAGTTGAATCATCTGAGTTTGTTAGCATGTGTGGGTCCGTTGCCTCATATGGTACAAGGTTGGAGACGCCTTCGAAGCATAATTTGAGTACATGAGTTCTAACTGAGGAAAAGTTGAAACAACTAAATGATATATTGAAATTGTTTGCAAGACTTGGATACAAACTGGTGTATCCATATTATCTGATGCATCGAACGTTGTGAATGATGACACTAACCTATTTGAGCATCTTGATAGAGTTGTGGAAGAAGTTGTAGAAGACTTATTAGTCCAAATTGTGACAAAAAAAATACTAGCAACTATAAGGTTGCAAGTAGTCTTTTAATGAAGAAGAGAAACATCTATATTGGACATCATGTGCTGCCCATTGCATTGATTTAATGCTTGAGAAGATTGAGGAGTTATCACAACACAAGAATGCATTTTCCAAGGCAAGGATAGTTAGTATCTTCATTTATAATCACGGATTTGTGCTTGCAATAATGAGGAAGTTCACACACAAAGAGTTTATTTATCCCGAAGCTTTCTTGACACTAGAGAGTACGCTTTGTTCACCTCGGCAGATAGTACACGGGCAAACAAGAGCAAGGGGAAGAAAGTGAAGAAAATTATTTTGAACGATAATTTTTGCAAAGTTTATTATATACTCTTCATATTACAAGGTCGTTGATTAAAGTGCTACGAATGGTGGGTGGAGAGCAAATGTCTGCTATGTGATTTATCTATGATGTTATGGACGAGGCAAAAGAAAAAATTGCAAAAAAATGAACAACAATTTGAGCAAGTGTAAGGAGATTTGGTGTATAATAGATGGTGTTATGGGCTGAATTTTGTTGTATCAATTTAAAAAAATAAAATTTATTATAATTCAAACTGATAGTAAGGACTTTCGTACAACTACTTGTAAAGATATCGATAAATTTATGATTTTTTAAGTATAAAATACATTATTTATTTTTAGGTGGAGGCTAAAGCCCCCCTTCAGTAGTTGTGGATCCGCCACTGCATGCAGCAGCTAGGGGTGAGCAATGGTTCGGTTCGGTTAAAAACAGAACCAAAATACTAAAACCAAATAAACCGAATTGCTTAGAAATTAAAAACAATCCGACCAAATTATTTACAAAACCAAACCAATCCAAACCAAAATTTAAAATTTGGTTTTGGTTCGGTTTTCGGTTATCCAAAAATTCTAATTATAAATTTTTCTCCACGATAAATTTATTATATTTTGCACTCAAAAATTGATATTCAAATTATTTCAATAAAAACTTTGTTCAATCTTGCATATGATAATTTAAAACATGACATAAAGATTGAGAAAATTAATTTATTCAAACACTTTCAATTTCTAAGTTTACTCATTCATATTTTATGTAATTTCTTTACATTCCTCTTGAAGATATGTTTTAGTTTTATGTTAGTTCTTTAGAATTTAGAACTTGTATTTATTTTATATATGAGATTTTGTAATAAATACTATTTAAGCTTAAATAATTTATTTATTTATTTATTTTAATTTATAACATTATAATTAATATATAATAAATTTCGATCGATTCGGTTAATAACCAAACCGTTGTACTAAAAACCGATCCGAACCATAAAAAATTCGGTTCTTAGAAATTAAAATCGAACCAAATTCAAATATTTTAAAATCAATCCAAACCGACCAAACATCAATGGTTCGGTTCGATTTTTCAAATTAGATCGATTTCTTCTCACCCCTAGCAGCAGCTCATTACTAGATTTCTCGATACCAGCATGCAGAAAAGTTTTCAAGTCACTGAAAAATTAAAAAGGATTTTATGGTTTTCTTGGAAAATTTGATCCCGAAGATTCATTAATTGCAACTGATCTTCAATTGGATGCATTTCGAAATAAACAATGATTGTTCAATGTAAAACTTGGAAGGGATACTTACAAAACAAGAATTTCAAGTATTCAATACTAATTCTTATTTTTCATATCATTTATAGTTATGTTTATTATTATTTATTTATTATTTGTTTATTATTTAATTTATAGCAAATTGGTGGGTTCAATTTGGTGACAATACTCCATATTTTAAAAGGTTGAAAAATACACAAAAGAAATTGACCCATTAGTCATTGATCATTTGTTGTCTGATGACGAATGGCGTTTTGGTCATTAGCATGAGGTTGAGGATGAAGATGACTTGAGTGGTAATGTTGGAGATATGAATGATGAAGAATATGAAACATTACTTAACAATGTGCCAACATCAAATGACGCAATTTTCTCGTAGTGGTCGCGTACAAAATAGAGGAGCGAGAACTTTGATTGATATTGAAGAGTGCAAATGGAGTATGTTGATAATAATGAGTAAGATGATGAGTTGATTGACATTGTTGTTTGATCAAGAGACATTCGAAAGTTGGAAAATTTTAGAACTTTATGCTTTTATTTGATGTTTTAAAAGACTTTTAGACTAAATTATTTGTTGTTTAATCTTTTAAAGAGTTTTAAAATGTTATATTTGATGTTTTGTTAGTTATATATTAATTAATGAATACTTTATTTTATTTTATAAATATTTTTTTGTCTAAAATTGAATATGTGTATTAAGATGAGTGGGCAATAGAGGTGTTCAAAGGAATCGGACCGTAATCGAACCTAGTGGTTTTGAGAACCATAATCGTACCCGATGGTTCGGTTCCAAACTGTAACCGTGTAGAGGACAGTTCGGTTACGGTTACAAAAATTCAGAATCGTGAACTGGCGGTTCGGAACTATAACCGTCTATTTGGAACCGTATCTTTTTTTTAATCCAATTCAATTTATTTAATATATTATAAATAGTCATTTCTTATAATTATTTTTATAATTGATATATTAAACTTACGAATACATTAATAATTAAATAAAATAAAATTTAATTAGATGATAACTTAATTAAACCCTAATATTATATACGTATTTATTAGTGTTCATTTTATATTGTTATAATTATATAGATTAATTATTTCATTTCATTTCATCAATGTATTTGTGTTTAACGTGTTATTCAATTAACGTATTCATGAGATAATAACACATAAAAACCTTTTTTTAATTTTTTATTATTACATTTTTATTAATATATCATTATATGTGTATTATAATAATTAATATAAATTTAAACAAATTTTTACGTAGTTATTCTACTATTACATTACAAAGTTAATTATGTGGTATTAAATTAAATGATGATACGTATAAGTATGTAATTAAAATAAATAAAATATTCAAAAATTTTAAATATATTAGTATTAATTTTTTGGACGGTTCCAAACCGCCGGTTTGGAACCGGAACCGGAACCGTCCTACACGGTTCGGTTCTGAACCGTGAACCGCCGCAACGACGGTTCGGTTCTGGTTCCAAATTCTCGGAATCATGAACCGGCGGTTCGGTTCCAAACCGTGAACACCTCTAGTGAGCAAAAAAGATCTTGAATTTTAATGTACCACATTTGAATTTTAGCATATGGTGAATGTTGAAACTAGAGAGAACGAGAGCAGACTAAGAGGAAGAATTATTTTGAAGTAAAGTAAGAGCAAATTAAAGGTTAACAATTTTTAATATATTTAAAAAATTATTTACAAAATTATATGATAAAAATAACAAAAAGACTAATACATTTATTTAAAAAAAATTACTTTTCTTGTATGTGTTGAAACAAAATATTCAACGTTTTTTCCATCAATTTTCTCAAAACTTTATCACATTCAATCGTTTATTAAACCAAATTCATTTAAAATTTATTGTGACATATATATTCGTAACACGAGTCGAGTAACTTTAATTTTTAAATTTTTTTTTTCTATATAAGCAAGAGTAGCGCAAATAATTAATAAGATTTTTATGTAATCATTTCATTTTAAAAATGTTAATATATTAATTTCTCTTGTTTCTTTTTTAAGAAAAAAAATTATAAATAATTTTTAACTCAATAAATAAATTGGTGTGATGAAGAAATTTCCTTGTCATTTGAATAATTAAAAAAACACTAATCTAGTAGAATCACTACATTATTTCTGAAGTTGTAAAATTTTGAAAACTACCTCAAGAGGGATTAATGTAAAAAATACTAAATTAGTAGAATCACTTCATTGTTTCTGAAGTTGTAAAAGTTTGAAAACTACCTCAAGAAGGATTGATCCCCTCATCACGAAGAAAACAAATTAAGTCCATTACCATGTGAGACAAAGCTTCAAAATGATATATATATATATATATATATAAATGGACAATATCGGGCCCTGTGCGATCACCACATCACACACCCTTAGACCACGTTTAACGGTGCAAGGTGGGTGGGCCAAACCCACCTTCACCTATTAAAATTGTTATGTAGGTAAATGGTGGGTTGGGTTGGAGCCGCCCACCCACCATCTTCTCCCACCTTTATTTATTTATTTTTTTTATCTAGATATTACACATGTCACAATATAATTGGTAGATATATATTTATCATAATATTATCATAAAATCAACTTAACTTTTGTATAATATATTCAAAAAATAAATAAATTATATCAAAATTCTTATTATTTTTTTCTCTATAAATAGAGACCAATTTTGACATAGTTATTCACAACTTAGAAATCATTTCTTATTCTCCTCCTATTAACATTTCATATCTATTTTTTGTGTTCATCTTTTCAATGGATCCCAATAATCCCTACTCAAATTACCAAGATTTCATCTCTTCTCAAGGTTATTATCCTAACCTTGACAATATCCAAAACTCAGAAGAATTCCAAAATTTCAATACTGGTTTGAATTCACAATTTCCACAAAATTCCACTCAATCTCCTATCTCTGAAGATCACCAACCCAATGCAAATATCTCTCCAAATTTTTTTCAAAATTCTCAACTTCCACAAACAAACACTTCAAACACTCCAAAAATCTGGACAAGTCAAGAAGACATTATGCTTATGTCTTCATGGTATAATTAGTGAGAATCCAGCTATTGGAACCGATCAAAAGAGTCTCACATTTTGGAATAGCATTTGGGAGTTGTACAAAAGGTGCGGAAGAGAAAACAAGATACCGAAGTTCGACATAAGAACTGTGGAGTCTCTAAGAGCTCGTTACAAGAGGCTTAATCAAAATGTAACAAAGTGGATTGGATGCTACAAGGAAGCTTATCGCATGCAAAAGAGCGGTTGATCAAATAATGATATTGAAGATCATGCACAAACATTTTATGGGAGATCTAAATTTATGCATAAAGATGTTTTTGATAAGGTGATGTGTCTTCATCCCAATTGGGAGATGGATTTGAGTGAAGATCGTACACGGTCTCTTATGGAAGAAGAAGATAGCATTGAAGAAGATCGTGGGAGCTCAAAAAAATCAAGAATTGATGGAGATGAACCAACTGACTCCACTCCAGAAACTCCTCTCAGTGATGCGGCAACAATCCGTCGCCCAATTGGTAGAGATAAGACTAAAGCTAAAGCAAAAAAGAAAAGGGAAATGTACAATATCACAATCTTATGGTTTATCTGATGAGTTCACTTCAGAACTACGAGCAATGAGGATCACACGTGAAAAAGAAGTTGATGCAATGACTACATTAGGAGACTTGAGGATGAAATCAACTATGCTCAATACCTTGATAGGAAAGAGTAACTTATCTCCGGATGAAGAAGCGCTAAAACATCGTCTAATGGTAGAATTGTTTCCTTAGGAAATTGTATTTTTATTTGCTAGTTCTTGTTTGTTTTTGTGATTTAATTATTGTAATTTCAATTTATGTAATTTTCACTTTTTGTGATTTTAATTAATGAAATTTTAGTTTCCATGCGTCTGACATTTGTTTGTCACCCACATCACATGTGTTTGTTACTTTATTCACATGCTTCTAACATTAAAGGACAACTCAAACTGATAAACTTTAAATATATTTGAACCACAACTTTATTCACATGGGTTTGTTATCCATTTGTATTCCAAAACATGATTGTGACAACTCAAATTGATGAACTTTGACCATAGCTTTATTCAAGTGCATCCGACAACTTTATTCACATGGGTTTGTTACTTTATTCACATGCGTCTGACATTAAATGACAACTCAAATTGATCAACTTTATTCACATGGGTTTGCATCCGACAACTTTATTCACATGAGTTTGTTACTTTATTCACATGCATGGGAAGAAATGTGTATTGATGAACTTTAAACTTGACCATAGCTTTATTCAAGTGCATCCGACAACTTATGCAGACTCACATGCGTATGTTACATCACTTTAATTTTGCAAAAAATCAAATTATGGCATACCTTGACACTATATGTATTGATGAACTTTCTAACATTTCAATACACCTAACATTTGATTCTTTTCTTTCACATCTTCAAACTCCTCAAAAAAATGTCATCAAGTTCCAATTTTGATTCCAGCTTCATCGAATTTGATGAGTGGGAAGAACGTATTGTTGATCAAAATAAAAAGGTTGATCGCATTATCGAAGATGTACTCTTTCGTAATCCAACTCTATAAATTCAACCTACAGATCACACTTCTAGAGCAATTAGACGATATATTGAACGTGTACGTGAGAAGGGCCATGATAGTGTGTACGAGCAATACTTTTCAGCTAATCCAATCTACCCTCCAGAAATTTTTCGTAGAAGGTTTCGCATGCAAAAGCACTTGTTCGAGCGTATAATGAATAAGGTGGTTGCTTCAGATGAATTTTTCCAACAAAATCGTGATGCTACTGGACGTTTAGATATGTCTTCGATTCAAAAATGTACTACAACTATAAGGGTGTTGGCCTATGGAACTGCAGCTGATTTGCATGATGAATACCTTCGGATGAGTGCAGCT
Source organism: Leonotis leonurus (assembly GCA_026898415.1). Lineage (NCBI taxonomy): Eukaryota > Viridiplantae > Streptophyta > Magnoliopsida > Lamiales > Lamiaceae > Leonotis > Leonotis leonurus. The sequence continues at coordinate 731,408 of JAPKLX010000021.1, forward strand.
ACAATAAGGAAATCACTTACCAAATTTGTTGATGGTGTCATTTTCAACTTTGGTGATGAATATCTCAGAAAGTCAACTGAAGAAGACATGGCATATATATTGCATGTTGGTGAAGAGCGTGGTTTTCCAGGGATGCTCGGGAGTATTGACTGTATGCATTGGGAATGGAAAAATTGTCCTAAAGCATGGGCAGGGCAATATGGAGGAAGAAAGGGTAAGCCAACGATCATCTTGGAAGCAATTGCTTCGCAGGACTTATGGATATGACATGTATTTTTCGGAACTATAGGTTCGAGAAATGATATTAATGTACTTCATCACTCTCCTATTTTTAATGATGTTTTACAAGGCCGAGCTCCAAAGGTTAGTTATGTTGTGAATGGTCAGGAAAAGAATATGGGATATTATCTCACCGATGGCATATATCCTTCATGGACAACATTTGTCAAATCTATTATTGAACCACAAATTCAGAAGCACAAATTATTTGCTCAACATCAAGAGGCTGCCCGAAAAGATGTTGAGAGAGCATTTGGCGTTCTACAAGCTCGTTTCTCTTTTATCAAACGTCCGTGCCTTTTATGGGATCGTGATATGATGGCAAAAATAATGCTTGCTTGCATTATCATGCACAATATGATAGTGGAGGATGAAAGAAACACTTACCTAAACTATCGTGATCCCACAGAATTTATGGAAGATCGACGAGCTACTCAAACTGCAGGACAAAGTGAAGTAGAAGACATTGAAGATGATACTTTTGTATTTTCTACAGAAAGGATTGCAAGTTTGAAGATATATATATGACGAATAGGACACAACTCCGTGATAGAGAAGCTCACAACAGTCTTCAAAACGATCTGATCAAGCACATATGACAAAAATTTGGTGATGATGATTAAATGTGTAATTTTCGTATAATTGTTCGGTGATCAGTTGTTTATTTTGATTTTCGTGTTTTAGTTATTGTAATTTCTATGTTTATTTGAGAATTCTCAATTTGATATTAGTTTGTAGTTTTTTTTAAAAATTTAAATTATTTATTTATAATATTAATTAATTAAAAAAAGTTTATCAAATAATAATATATAGAAAATTAATTTAATAATATAAAGGTGAGAAGGTTGGGTTGGGATTGTGATCATTGATAAACCTATAAAAATGATGGTGGGTGGGTGAGATGAATAATAAATTTTTAGAAGAGAGAGAAGTGAATATAATAATATAAAGGTGGGAAGGTTGGGTTGGGGAAATGGTGGTGGATAAATATGGTCTTAAAACCGCCCCTGTAAATCATACCCGTTGGTCCCAATAATCTATACCCCTTGTGAGAGTCAGTATGCCCCAAGAAGACAATTTTAGTGGGTCGTAACATATAATTATTGAGTTGTTGTAAGGCTTTCAGGTTAGGAAGAAAACACAATCAAACACTTTGAAAATTTTATAATCTCGTGAATGATGGATCAAGGCTTGAAGGGATATTTGACAAAGAATGAGTAGACAATGTATTAATGAGATACTCCATTCGTCCCCCAATAAATGTCCCCAACCACTAACATTCAAATATTAAAAAACAAGTTAAATTACACTTGCCCCTAACATTACATTGAAAACATAAAAAGTAAAAATATTCAAAGGATTAAAAGGATAAAAGTGGAATTTTAGTAATATTTTACTTTTGAATTTTGAAATGGGACACTTATTAGGGGACAATTTTTTTTTTCTCTTATAGGGCCCTTATTATGGGACGGGGGGGAGTAGATGACAACCTTAAAAGCATTCCACCAAAAAGAGATAGGCATAACAGTTTGGGAAAGAAGAGTGATCACAGTGTCAACAATGTGTTTTTGTTCTCTCTGCTCTCCCTTATTGAGCATGGATATAGGGGCATAAATGTTGGAATTGAGTACCTAAAGACTGCAAGAATAATATCGAATGTCTGAATTCCGCACCCCCCCCCCCCCCCCCCCCAAAACACCCAAGTCCGTTTGAAATATTTTAATTTGTGTTGAAAAATGATAATGCACCATAACAATACATTTTTAACTACAATAGCAACATCAAACTTATGTGCCAAAAGATAAATCCAAGCGTATCTAGTAAACTCATCATCAAAATTTATGTAAAATCTAAAACCGAAATCAATAAGCATAGGTGCAAACCCCGGAGATCTAAGTGCACAATATCAAATGGTTTTGTAGATTTAACAAGTCGAGTCATATGTGGTTTTTGATGAATTTTTCTCACTATACATGTTTGACATAACTTTATTGCATCAAGCTTGAAAGGTACATAAAGAGTTTTATAAATCTTTGTTAATGGGGCAGGGCAAGGATGACCCAGAGACTGATGTAACACATTCAAATTAGTCGAGCATAAACTGACAATAGTTGATTTACAGAGGTTGTAGTGAGAGGTGAACCTACAAGTAATGGGGGAGACTTGTGAACCCACTACCCAACATTCTTGAGATTGAACAAAGACATATCCATCTAGTACAATCCACTAGATAGGTTGGTCTTTAACATGATCTTGAGCGTCCTTGACAAAAAGCAATCATGGTATAACTTAATAATAACATGTTATCCTTTGTGAATTGTGAGATACTAAGGTGGCGTTTACTTTGAGTGTTAAACTAGATTGATAAAATATATGATTGGGTATTTGAATGATAAGATCTTTAAATTAATTCAAAATTGAGAAATCAATCATGTATACATCAAAGTAAACACTATATTAACTTGAATTATTTTTATTAATTAATCATATCATGTAAAGTAAACACTATTTAAATGGATTATTTTTAATTTGATGAACATAGAGAATGTAATTAAAAATAAGAAGGTAAGATATCATATATATAAGCTGAGGGGCAGGATCTTTAGAAATCCTTCCAAAACATATTTATGAAATTTACTCATTTACACCTTCTTTTTCATTCTATTTACTTTATATTATCTATATTTAATTCTTTTAATTATATTTATTATTTTATTAATTTATATCACTCTGTCCTCTCCAAAAGGAAACATATTCCATTTTGAGATGTCTTCTACAAAGAGAGGCATTTCCCAAAATGGAAAAAATAAGGGGTATTCAATGGTAATAAGGGTGCAATTAGTAAGCACTAATTGCACTCTTATTTTTTTGTCTTTTGAATACCCTAACATAGAGGTGTTCACGGTTACTGTTCGGAACCGAACCGTCGGTTCACGGTTCTGAATTTTTAGAACCAAAACCGAACCGTAGTTGTGGCGGCTCACGGTTTGGAACCGAACTGTGTAGGACGGTTCCGGTTACGGTTCCAAACCGCCGGTTACGGTTTCGAACCGTCTAAAAAAAATTAATGCTAATATATTTAAATTTTTGAAATTTTAATTATATACCAATGCATATCATCATTTAATTTTGTATCACATAATTACCTTTTTAATGTAATACTATAATTACTTGGTAAATATTTATTTTAATTTAGTGTTAATTATATATAACATCCATATAATAATATAATAATAATGAAATAAAAAAAATATTTTGATGTGTTATTATGTCATGAATACTTAAATTGAATAATACATTAAACACAAATACAATAATGAAATGAAATAAAATAAAATGTTAATCTTCATAAATATAACAATATAAGATGAACACTAATAAAAAGTTAATTATTTTAATTTATAATATTAGAGTTTAATTAGGTTCTCATCTAGTTAAGTTTTATTTTATTTAATTATTAATGTATTCATAAGTTTTAATGTGTTATTATGAATTATAAAAAGATTAATATAAAAAATGACTCTTTATAATATAAGAAATAAATTAAATTTAATAATAAAATTGTGATACGGTTCTAAATTGACGGTTACGGTTCCGAACCGCCGGTTCACGGTTCTAAAATTTTTGAACCGTAACCGAACCGTCGTCTACACGATTACAGTTCGAAATCGAACCGTCGGGTACGATTATGGTTCCCGAAACCACCGGTTATGGTCCGGTTATGGTTCGGTTCCGGTTCCTTTGAACACCTCTATCCCAACACTTTAAAGCTTAAGTAAAAATTCATTAATTTGTGTGCCGAAAAGAAACGCTCTCTTTGGAGAGGACAAAGAGTATATTTTTTATTATATTTATCTTATTGTCTTTTCACTTTTTATTTTTATTTTTTTACTTTATGATATTAAATTTAAATTATATTTATTATTTTTTATTGATTTATATATTTTAAGAAACTAATTGATATAATTAAATAAAATGTTTATATTTTTTATTATATTTATTATTTTTATTTTGAAATTATATTTCTAATTAGTCTCTCTTTAACTTATTAATAAATTAATCACTTAATTAATTTATATTTATTTAAAAATTAATAGAGTTATATTTATATTTTTTTAATTTTACTTTTCTTATAATTATCAATAATTAAATTTTTTTAGTTTCATTTATAAAATTATATTTTATAAATATATAAAAATTTATTTGATATTGTTCATTTCCACATTTCCTCACTTCCTACTTATCATCTCTTTAAATATTAATTAGTTAATTTGCATTCTTTTTAATATATATATATATAAATATATATATATATATATATTACTTCAATTTCAATGATAAATAATAAATATTAAATTAAATAATTTTTAAAGTTTAAACAAATAACTACTTATATTTCCTCTTTCTTATAACCTTTTTTTCATAAAATTATTTTATTTCGTTCGCAAAAATTATTTACAATATATGCATATTAAATTAAAGATATCGACAAGAGCTTTAATTTGATATATGCTATATAAAATATAAATTTAATATGCAAAATTTATGATAAGTTAATAAAATTGAAAAAAATTATATATATACACACACACACACATATTTTTAATACATGTATAATTTGTGTATATATAATGTTCCTAAATGGATTGCGTATAATTATATATTTTTTTCTTTTCTACTATTAATATTAAAGATTTTGTTATTATTTATATTATTGTATAAATATTAATTATGAAAAATTTAGTTTATTTTATTTATTCATATACAATACAAAATTAAAATATATATTATTAAAATTAAAATAATACATAAGTATTAATATATACTATGATTTATGAAAAATATTATATATGTTGTGATAATTAATTTAATTAAAATTTTAATTAAGATTATCATGTATTAATATATTAAATCAACTTTACAAATATTAACTATTATACGAATTTATACTAAAATCAAAAATCAATTTGAATGATCATTTTGTAGTTAACCTTAAATTAATAATTCATTATATAAATAAAAATAGGTTAAATATTTTTATTATATAAGAAAAATTAGAATAACATAACAAAATATAACTACAAATAATAACGACTTCAAATATATGTATTATGAATTATTTTCAATATAGATACATGTTTAAATAATTATTGATCATGGTTAAATATGTTTCTTTTCAAATTTTCAAATATATTCAAATATGAGTATGAATTATTTTCAATATACACACATATAATTTATAAATAAAAGAATATCTTTAATATATTATCATTTAATTTTTGAGATTTTTAATATTTTTTTATCTATTAATTTTAAAACTATAACTAATTACGGTTCCTAAATTTTAAAATTGTAATTGAATATATTTTATAGAGTCATGATTTGAAATGTTGATTATAATTAAAATTTTAAAATCACTAATTATGATCTGATTACTATTCATTATAACATTTTTGATTCATTTAAATATATGTACATAAATTATTAATAAATAAAATAAGCACAAACTACTTTAGATAATCACAAAATGAAGAAAGATAGCTGTCTCTAGTTATCAAAGTAACACCATTTACTTTAGAATAAGAAAAGTAATGGGCTGTCACTTTCCGAAAAGCAATTTATATCTTTTTTTTCCAAAATACCCAAAATATCATAACCCCAAACAGGAAATTAATGTCTTCGTATCATATAAATCGAATTGTATAAATTAAAGAAAAAACAAAATCAACATTGGTAAAAACCAGCCCAGATAAAATATTAGTGGTAAAATTGGCATTCTTTGAAGATTAACATATATTGGAGGTTAGGTTGTTCTAACTACGTGTGCTACTTGCTAACTAGTTCCAACTGTTCCATTGTCTTTTTAACGATTTAATTAGGTGAAATTAGATACATCAATTATCTTAATATAAGAAACTGAAAATACAAAAATGAAAAGAAAAAGAAAAAAGAGACTAAACTAATTCCAAAATTTTCCAATTTGCAAGCAAGGGTTTTCCCGCCACGACACGTGGCACAACTGACTTGATAAAGCTGCCAACAATGTGAAAGAGTGCACAATCACAACACCCCTCTCTCTCTCTGAATATAAATAACTAACTTAACGTCTATTGGGAACGCAGGCCAGCCCCAATCCAACTCATCCCACCTCACAAAACTAAATACTTTTAACCCACCCTTCACAAAACCACAACTCAAATACACATATATATACATATACATACATATGCATTCGCATCTACTTGCAGCATCTAATCCCAACACGCCGCCCTCCTCATCATCTTCTTCCATTATGAAAAATGCAGCTGCCTCGGCCGCATTGCTGTTCAGATCAGAACATGATTCCTCCGATGACTCCACCAGGATTTCCATGCCTTCGTCGTCCGAGATCGAGAGGAAGCCGCTCATTCCCAGAACAACGAGCTACGCAAATGACAAATCGAATCCCAATCAAAAGCAGCGGCGGCGACGTTCAGTCAGCGAGACCTCTATCGTCACCCTATCGCTCCGGGGCACCCGCCGCACGTACGGGCGGATGACCATTGCGCCCTCCGAAACTTTTCTCCTCACTCGCCTCACCTTCAAGTTGTTGGGACTTCTAGGGTAAATTCATTTCTCTGATTTTTTTTTTATTATTAGTTTACCGTAAATTCGTTGCGATTCTGATTGCTGGTTTTGGATTGTTGAGATTTGATTTCGCGTCGTTGTAGATGTAATTGCTGATATGACGATGGACATGTGCTAATTTGGTGTTTGTAGATTTCTGTGGAAATGTAATTATGCTACTAATTGGATTACAATTAAGCTATGTGCACTTACATTTCCATATAACTAATTAGTGAGATTTGGGAGAGAATATTATGTATTAATCTCGTATCTTTTGACCAAACTGTGTCATTATTAATGGAACAGAGGGAGTATTAGCTCACAATTTAAATGGTTTCTCTGCCTATATTAAGCAAATTTTGCTCTTCTAATATTGAACACATGCAGCATGCTTCTAATGGCTTATGTTTATTCAGGGTAGGCTACAGATGGATCATGAGATTTATGGCACTTGGTTTTTATGCTTTTCTGCTCATGCCTGGTTTTATTCAAGGTTTGCACCACTTTCTATCAGTTCCTCTCTGTATTGAATGTTATTCAAAGCTTGTGGTAGAACAATAATGGAATCGATTAAACACACGAGTTCTGTTTCTTTCTTGCAGTCGGATATAGTTACTTTTACTCCAGTAGGGTTCGTAGAAGCATAGTTTATGGAGACCAACCTAGGAATAGGTAAGTTTTAAAAAGCTGCATTTGGTTATGTTATTCCTTCAGCTCAGAATTATATTATTACAGTGTTTCTGTTAAATTTCACTGTGCCTGGAATACATTTTTTCACTAGTGCAGGCTTGATCTTTATTTACCAGAGAATAAAAACGGTGCGAAGCCCGTTGTTGCATTTATAACTGGTGGTGCATGGATCATCGGGTATGCTCTCTTTGAATTTGTGAACTGATTTTTCTCTGCTGGAGAGGTTGGACTATTGTTTTGAATTTACCACAAACGAGTATTAGAAATGGTGTGCACTGCAGAAATTGATTAAAGAAGTACTACTTAGTATTTTCATTAGGTATACGAACAACAATGTACTTTCCAAAATTTTGGAGTTTTCTGGTAGAGAAATTTCATGAGACATCATATACATCAAGTTCCATTTTTGTTTAGAGAAAACATTATGTAAAACTACTGAATTTGTCTAAGTTGAGACAAGAAGATGAGACTGGAAAATACTGAAACAAAACATTTATATAGCTTAGAAAGCAAGAGCAGTCCTCAAAACTGCGTGTAACTGAAATCATAGTTTTTCATTTTTCTTAAGAAATCAAACATGAAGGAACTTCTAGGTATGCATGAGATTGAGTTACATGATCATGTTGTACTGATTTCTGACTAACTCTTTTGCTTCTGATACAGCTATAAAGCATGGGGTTCTCTTCTCGGACTACAGCTATCAGAAAGAGATATAATAGTTGCTTGCATAGATTACCGGTAAGATGAACCTACTAGTTATATTTCTGTTAGATAAACACGTTACTTTATAAAATCTTCATCTTCCTGATTTAAAAAACTCTGCATCAAGAAGATTCAAGAATGCATAAACCCAGCCGATCGGAGAACAGGAATTGGGATCTCTTCACTAGAATTTACTCTTACTCAAATCATAATAACATCTTTTATGCTCCTTGTGTTTTATCAATAAGTAACAAAATATGATCTGATCGCCTAGTCTGTTTGTAGGAATTTTCCTCAAGGAACAATTGGTGATATGGTCCAAGATGCTGCTCAAGGCATCTCATTTGTCTGCAATAATATTGCTGACTATGGAGGTGATCCCAACAGGTTAACGTTGTTAGATTCTCCTTGATTCCCACATTGTGACATGTGCTACAATGTCATAAAAACTTTATCTCAATTGTTTCATTGCTTAGAATCTACCTTATGGGACAGTCAGCCGGTGCACACATTGCTTCTTGTGCTCTATTACAGCAGGCAACGAAGGAGGCAGCGGGAGAGAGGACTTCTTGGAGCGTATCTCAAATAAAATCTTACTTTGGTTTATCTGGAGGGTAAACATTGAAGCAGTGCAACATGCAATTCTTCGCATTCTTACATTTCAATCCATTTTCATTGAGAAATATGTTTGACATGAGATAATATACAGATATAATCTTTTCAATTTGGTGGATCACTTCCATAACCGTGGTTTATACCGCTCAATGTTTCTAGGGTATGAACTTGCCTTGTCCCTTGCAAGCTTCCACCATAGATGCAGCAGCTCTACTTTCTCATTACTGGTTTCTCTCACCTGCACAGGATAATGGAGGGCGAAGAATCTCTACATCGACACTCTCCAGAGGTGACAGCAAGGGATCCAAACATGAGGAATGCAGTTTCTCTGCTGCCTCCTATTATCCTATTCCATGGAACTGCTGATTACTCAATCCCCTATGATGCCAGGTTTGTTTCTCATTTAAGTTTTTTTCTTACTGAAGTAATGAAATTTGAGATGTAGACGACTAGTAACATATATATCACAAACAAAACTCTCATTCTTGAAGATAACATAGCATAGGCAGAGGCCTAAAACTAGTAGAACATGAATATTTTATCTTTATCTTGCCTATATGTAGCACAAGTTTTGCTGAGACACTTCGAGATGCTGGAGCTCAGTCTGAAGCGATGCTCTACGAGGGGAAGACACACACAGATCTCTTTCTTCAGGTAGCGGAAAGAGTTTAACAATCAAGAGAGCATAGTGTGGGAAAATATTAGCTAACTATTGCATTGCATAAAATGTAGGACCCTATGAGAGGTGGCAAGGATGATTTATTTGATAATTTGATAGCATATATTCATGCCGGCGACGCAGAAGCTCTAGAAAAAGACATGACGGCTCCTCCACGCCGCCGCCTTGTGCCTGAATGCATGTTGAGATTAGCCAGGAAAGTTAGCCCTTTCTGATCATATCAGTACAGCTCCTTTCTAGCCAACAATAGCATATTTAACTCTGCCGTTTTAGTCGGTTTCTTCAGTAGCCAAACCTATTGTTTTGTGCATATAGTGTAAGATAATAGGGAGATCCTCATTCATTTCTACCATATAGAATAATTTCATCATTCTGATATACTTGGATGAAACTATTCGAGTGGCACAAATTTCCTATAGAAGATATTTTTAAATTACACTTTGTAGGCGGTTTTTTGGACTATTTATTTATTTATTCATTTTTGGTTGTTAGGCCCAAACACTTATGTAACCCAGTAACATGAACCCAAGTTTGTATATAAATGCTTTCGAACCGAAATACGAACCAGAACATGAAAGAAAAAGCTCAGAAATAACTGAGCCCATTAATCTATCTATTACATTATTTATTCATTGGTATCTCATTTCGAATCTGGAGAAAGATTAGTTTATAAGATTTCCTTTATATATATATATATATATATATATATGGGTGGTTGACATGAGAATTTTAAAAAATAAGAATGAATAACAACCATGGATGTTAAATAATTGTGTGGTTAGATTTCATGCATTAAAAAGATATTTTAAAAAATATTTTACACCTTTATAACATAAAAGGAGGATAATAAAGTGAAATTTATTCCTTATAATATCTACAAAATCTCTAAATTATAGCATTACCAAAAAAAATCCTCACCCCATGGGCTCACCATACCCCATTGCACGCTAGATTCATTATTAATTTCCTTTTTGTATGCCTATCAAATGTCTTCTTTCTTTCTTTCTTTTTTTACTCATTTAATCATGTAATCATTATTACATTTTTATTTTTTGCATGCATCGATAATATGTTATTAATCAAATCATATAATAAAATATTTTTCTTGCTATTCTTTTTCTTAATAGGAGAGACATAACAATTTAATGTACAACAAATGTTGTATAATTTTTGCATAACACAATCTAACAAAATGCATTATATTAGTATATTAATGCATCAATATATTATAAGTGCATGCATGCAAGGAAAAAAAAAATGAATTTTGATGTATTAGTTTAACAAAAACAAATATTTAATCTATAAAAGATAATAAATTTCAAGTAAAATCAAATGCAAAAATTTAAATTGGAGAGTGTCGGTTTGTAAAATTCTTTTAATGAAAAAATTCAAAGCAATATTACATTAACTTATGAAAATAAATATAATAATTTACTATTTATGAGTTTATTTGGTCTTTAATTTTTTCTTGTTGTAGTTTTTTTTTACTCTACATATTTACTCGTCATATCATCCATTGAGAAATTAGTAATAAATAATGTTACCAAAAAGTTACAAATTTAAATTTCAAACGTTGCTAAGTTTGTTATTCAACACATGACTTTAATAATATTTAGTTGGGTATTTGATAAATATTAGGATATTATTGATGCATTTAATTATATATTATGATGCATAATTCTCTTATTTGTAAGTGCATATTGATGCATACGCTTAACGTATTGCATTAGTTTTGGAGTATTTGATTAATAATTATGTAATTTTTAATGCAAATATCTATATATTTTATTGCATAATTCTCAAATAGTTAGCTATGAATTGATGCATAAAAGATTGTTATTTGATGCATGTTTTAAGCACGAATTATGATTATGCATCAAATGTTAGTAAACTATGCATGTTATTTATGTTTTTATGTATAGGATGTTGACATGTTGTAATTAATGAACCAAATATAGGCATTGTTGTTCATTGATGCATAACATATAAATGGATATATGCACCGTTAATTAAAACTCAATCCATTATCAACAAATAAGAGGAATAATACATTCTAATTACGAAAAATATTTATCCCCTTCTAATATTTATCTACACGATATGCTACATCAGTCGCAAAAATGTTAAATTATTTATGTCACGAATAGAGGATTATTTCTAATAACATTAATTTATTGAGAAATAAATATAATTAATTTATTGAGAAATAAATATAATAATTAATTATTATAATTCAATTTTTAATATTCCTACATTTTAAAAATAATTATAATATATTTTTTTTGCATATTAAGTTTATTTACATGCATTAAAAGCATTCGATTTGCATTAAATAGAAACACAATTTTGTAAAAAAAAATATAATGCAATATTAATTTTGATAATGAATTTTTCAATAAATAAAAGTGCAAATAAGCACCCCATGCTAATGTAAATCAACCGACCATTTTTATTGAGAAAAATTAAATGATATCATTATAGTTTACTATTTATAAAACTTATCAAATCCCACCATTTAAGAATGTAATCGGTTACACTCAAATTTAAGATTACAATATTAACCCTGATACCACATAAATGACATAAGCACATAAATTATACTCCATAAAATAAAGGTTTAATATAAGCTATAAATCATAATAAATTAAAGTTATAGATTCATTCTTATTTCTCACCTAAAATGTTATTCTCATTTGATCCATTTCCTATATATATATACATTGTACGTTGAAGATGAACCAGAAATTCATGCTAATGGAGAGTCACACGATCGTGACTTACTTAATTTATTGCACAAAACAAAAATCCATATATAAATGTTGGGGCCATTTATACCAACTAAGGGTGCAAGATATTTACTTAAATTGTTAATCTTGCACCACACGTACGGGTGTTCATGTCAGACTCCGACGTTTAACGATAATTCATAATTGAAATTTTCAAAGAGGAAAACGTTCTAATCTTCAAATATTACTATTGTAACTTCGATATTTTAAGGTTGGACCATAAATTGTTAGGGGTGCATGCTAATAAAATCCATATTTTAACTGATGAGAATTTAACTTCGATAAAACTCTTAACGTTACCCTAAAAAGTAATATGATTTCAATAATGCAATACTAATGGCCCTAATAATGAAGTTATAAATGGACATGCTGAAGAATATGAAAGTTATGGAGGTTGGATTAAAAATAGACGATACATTAATATTTGAACAAACAAACAACTAACTTGCCATTGTGCAATTCTTATTTGTCTTTCCTCTTCTGAGGATTTTGTTATTATATTGAGATATTCCTTTCCCTGATATTAAACGCCAAAGTATCTTGCGTCGCACTATGAATAATTTAGTTAAAAATAAAGGCCACTTGTGTCATTATTCCATGATTCTCACATGTCACTAGTCCAGTAGTCTTCTTAAATTATTTTTAAAATATGTGTATAGTATATTTGACATAAAGCTATAAATGCTTAATTGGAAGCAAATGATTTGGTTTATGCACAATGTTTATTACCATCTGTCAAATACCAATCACAACGTACACCAAGAAAGGGAAATTAAATCATTGTTCTTTCTTTTAGTAACTACACTACATATATATGACTCAAACTCTCCATCTGTTAATTTGAGGTGAAGTGCTTTATTAATTGAACTACAGCTTGTTATCAAAATTAATTTACTTTAGTATAAGATTTTTAAAATGGATAATAATATCTTATTGGAAAATGGCCTCTCTCTATCTCTCTCTTATTTTCAACATTCGTACAATAAGCTGATAGTGAATGTAATGAAATTCAACATCAAACTAACAATTTTTGTCAAGTGGGAAATTAGAAATTAATATAGTTTTGTACAGTATAGAGAATAATGGTACGTACGCCTAATTTTGCCAACCAAGTGAAGGATCAAACGAAAAGTCAATATTTTAATTTGTTTGGTCGAAAATCAGTGAATTACGACGATATTCTCAAACATATATTATATATATATATATATAAATAAGTAAATTGGGTTGATAGTTCCAGAGGAGAAACAATGTCGTCTTCTTTTTCATTGGGTAATTGAGACTTTGACCGCACAAAAGATTAAGGTCCAATATATATTTATAAATAAATTATTATACTCTCAAATATTAAAGTATTCATTTTAACATTAAGATTAGATATATGTTCAAGTATATGAGCTAGCCTATATTTTGACTTTTCGCGCGCTTAGCTTACTTTTTCATTTCGTTTCTCGAAAGTTTCTATTTTACCTCTTCTTTTATCATTTTGTAACCTTTCTTAATATGTTATGATTATGATCATTATTAACTACTATAGGTATAAATTGTGCATATTCTGGAAAATAATTATATGAAGTATTATTGTGGAATGGAATTAAATAAAAAATCAAAAACGAAAAAAATGTACATGAATGAATGGTATAGAATGAAAAACATGGAAAAATCATAATTAAGAGTAATGAACAATGCATATAGCTATTATCATTGACGGAGCCATAAATTTTATCGAGGAGTCCAACAATAGTATATATTTAAAAAATGTACTTCCTTCGTCTTAATAAGTATGACATTTTTAGTACGATTATGAAGTATAGTATGATGGATTTCGCGCTACCGAATGAATCAAAGAACTGAATACGTTTTCAATTCCGATTGCAGCTCCAGCTAATGCGATTGTTGCCGCTTCCAGAATAGTGTAAAAATTATAAATGTGTTAAAATCCACAACTTTATAAAAAGCTGACTATTAACATTTTTAAATTTGTTTCAAGTTTATTAAATATTATATTATATCCAACATATAAAAGTAAATAAAATAAAATGATGCATAATTAAATGTTCGAACTACTATATTAAAAATAAATGAACAAAAAATCAATTTATAATAAATAGAAAACAAGCAAATTGTAGCTAAAATAAAAAATAAATACATAAGTTAAACTTAAAAAGTGGAATATTAAAAAGAAACAACTTAGAATGCAGTGAAGAAGAAACGAACTTGAAGACGAGGAATCGCTACAACTAAAGCAAATATGTGAACCAAATACGTTGTGACCAATGTGGCTATAACCATGATTATAAAGACTCCGCTTATTATAAATATAATAATGTGAATTACGTCATCATTTTGGAAAGTTACGTAGGACACTATTATTATTAATTCTGCGTGCGTTAATAGTGTAATAACATTAAATTGGGATATTAATTTTAATTAAAATATTGAGTAAAATACATCAATTTTAATATTTACTCAATTTTTAACATAACAAATTTACACAAAAATCGAAATAGACATGACACAAATTATCTCACATGGACTTATGAAGTGGATTTTATACTATTTAAAATATATGAACTTTTCACATTTTATTTATTTTAACACAAATTTTAAAATATTCTTTAAAATACATTAACTTTGATACTTACTCGATTTTTGACATAAAGTTGACTTTACACAGTATTAGGACTTATGACGTTAATTTTAGATTATTAATATTTTTTCGATTTTGTGTGAAGTCAATTTTATGTCAAAAATCGAGTAAGTACTAAAGTTCATGTATTTTAAACAATATTTTAAAATTCGTCTTAAAATTAATAAAATGAGAAAAGTTCATGTATTTTAAATAATTTAAAATCCACTTCATAAGTTCATGTCGGATAACTTGTGTCATGTCTGTTTCGATTTTTGTGTAAAGTCAACGTTATGTCAAAAAACGAGTAAGTACTAAAATTAATATTTTTAAACAATATTTTAAAATTTGTATTAAATTTAATAAAACGTGAAAAGTTTATGTATTTTAAAATCAATACCCTATTAAATTAGCTTGAGCTGCTGCGTATTACTAATTCTGCAATCCGGCCGTGTCTGGATCTTACTTTTAACTTTTGCCTTAATTCCTTGACAAAAGAATTTTGTGATTTAGAAAAACTATGAATCACTCGTACTATATATATACATATATATGTTTTGTACCGTTTAATTAAATTTGATGCTAGAGTTGGTTTACATGCATCCTTGCTTGATTACTCTATTAATCTCTTTCATGTAGTCGATCAAAGCCTTTAATTTGATTCTAAAAGTTAACCTTCTTATCTACCGTTCTTACACATTATAAATTTAAATAAATTAAACGATGCTCACGCTTTTCAAATCACACCAATAACTGTTACCAGCCCAATTAAAGAGTAGTTTATATTACTCACTCCATTTCATTAAAAGTGATTTGTTTCTCTTTGTCCCATTAATATTGATTTGTCTTCTAAAATGATAAAAATGTACTCTTTAAAATATGTGGACCCTATAACTTTTTCAACTTTTACGTTACTCCTTATTTATGTGCAAAAAAGAAACAAGTCACTAATAGCAGAACAGAGTAATATTATTTTCCATATTATATATCCAAACCAAATGACAAAATGAAAAAAAAAATCTTAGAAAATCCATATGATTACACCATATATAAAGATATTATCTATCATGGATGTCAATCGGGCTAGTTCAGTTTGTTCAATCTAAAACATGTGTCTAAATTCTCGCAATTAAACGAGGCCTATAATACGTAGTAACCTGACCCTAGTCGTATCTCAAGAAAGGCTTAGCAAGGCTTCCTAGCTAAATTGCCAAAGAGAAAACAACAAGTCCTAAACACTCTATCAAAATGCAGTACATAAGATTAACTAAATTTAAATAACCAAAAGATAAATTAAATAACGGGAATCTGGAATAAAGGGTCTAGACTTCAAATATTTTCATCGATCATCTCATGTCAAGATTAATTTATGCATCCATTTACTATTAAAGAATTCCTAAGAGCTGTCTAATTAATAGCCTTCGTATTTATAATTAAATTGTGGCTATAATTCACGTATTTTAGTCACACAATTAAGAATTCAAAGATAAATAAATGAACACTCGGTTTGTAAGCTTTTGATTCAAACCGATATTGATTAGACCTAGATCTGACACTAGAATTATCTCTCGATCTCAACCATTGTCTAAGGAATTGAAACGGTGATCAATCGGTCCAATTAAGCAAGCACAATCCAATCAATAAGCATGAATAATTCTAGATATCGACAATCAATTAAGAAATCCAAAACATTGTGAGAATCAAGTACTCAAATCCTTTCACATAATCATATAATAAGATATCCACGTGAAATACTTACTAATGATTACAATCGGGGAATTAAGCAATCGATCTCCCCCATTAATCCATCTTCCCAAAAGTTAAGTACAAGCTAAAGTTCTTCTAAAAGGAGTTCTAAGGCTAAGAATGTTCGAGTTCTATCTGATATCACCAAGAGAGATCTAAAATGGCCAGAATCGTCTTTAAAAACCCGCCGAAAATCGCCACCCAGCAGTCGCTAGCTTCTTGACTCTAGCGCACAAAGTTTGCAGGCCCAGCGCTAGCTTCCGTGCGGTCGTTGGACTGTGTTCTCTAAAATTCTGCATTCTGCAAGTGAGCGAGCGCTGGGGTCCCAGCGCCTGCTGCACCCTAGGCTCATTTCTTCCTTCTCATTTTCCGCTTCGTGCACTCCTCGACTCACACCACCTTTTTTGGCTTTGCATCTTCGGCACATTCTTCATTATTTAAACTCCAATCAACTCCTATTTTCGTCATCCTACATCCAACACCAAAGCAACAAAATCGGCATAAACACCAACTAAAATGACGCAAAATCAAATCAAACTAAAAACTAAACACAACTAAACATGAACTAAAAATACACCAAAAACAAGCTAAACACAGTTTCAGTTAAATATGTGCGAGTTGTTAGTTTATTTGGTTTGGATTAAATTGAGTTGAATAATTTCCGAGTTAAATTGGGTAGAATTTTTTGGGTTGAAAAATTACAACTCTAACAATAAACCTTTGATTTTCGGACTGATGTACTGGGCCAATGCTTAAGAAATTTTTTAACATATATGTATATATTTTATTATTATATATTTATAAAAATAAATGTGTAAAATATAAAACATATAAATAAAATTATAACACTTAATTAAAGATCAAATATAACATTGAATAAATTCAAATAGAAAAAATAAGGATATCGTAACAAAAATTGTGTCATAATTATTATTATCAAGCGAATGATTAATTATTGGGTATAATAAATACAAATTTATATAAAAAATCAAATATATTCCGTAATTTGATTCTATATTTTCATTCTGTGAATTGAGACAACCAACTTGATTTTAGGGATAATCCTATCAAATTCGGATTGTTTTCGTTCCAATCTATTCGAGCTAATTTACATCCCTACTTGTATACCAACTCTAATATTTAGCTCCTATTAATTCAATAATTACTTCATTGGAAAAGGACGTGATTGCATTATATAAAATTTAAATAATTGTCTCATTTTAAATTTTATTTTTCAAACGTGCATGCCTACTGATAAATCATGATAGGGTGATTGGTAGAATGTAATGGAGGATACTGATAAATCATGATAGGGTGATTGGTAGAATGTAATGGAGGATAGAATGAAATGATCATTCTTTACTCTATTTCATTCTTTTGTTTGGTTCTTTTATAATTAGGAATCATCATTCCATTGATCATCACCATTCCCTTAGGATTGTGATTAGCCATTCAACCCCAATCACAAAGTATTAACTATTCCTACATCATTATATAATTGCTTTCATTTTTTATTTGGACAAAATTAATTAAAATATTTGTTGATTTGTCAATTTTACTATACACCACACATCTCCCCCTACCAAATTTTTTTTAATTTTTTATAATATTTACAAAATAATTTTTAATAAAAATATTTTTAGAAAGATTGATTGAATGATATAAATTAAATACTTTTAACTTTGTGGATATTGTTTATTTCTTTCAGAAAAAGAGTTATTTTATAATTTAAAATTTTCAATCTCATTTAGATTTTATTCCTTTGTGAATTTTAATTATAATCATTAGATAAAACAACACGTTTTAGTAGGTGCGTGCAAAATTAACCAAATTCAAATATTTGATTGATTTAGTTATTTTAGTTTGGCTTAATTTTATTTTTAAATTAAATTTTAATACCATTTGAATTAGATTTAGACAAAATCAAATAGACATAATATTCAAAAATCAAATTGTTTTTGATACTAAAATATAATTTATTTTTATTAACTAAAGTTATTTCATAATACATAGTTTTTTTTTTATTTTTTTCATTATATTTTATCGTATGTTTAAATTTTTTAAATTATGTAATAAATTAAATGTGATTATCTATTTATTTTATTTTTATTTTTTCTAGATTTACAAAAAGTAATTATGAAATTCAATAAATTTGTAATGTTTATTGTCATTTGAAATTTGAAAACTATTTTCAAATAATTTAAATATAGTAATTATAATTTTATATTTCATATTTTAAATTTTTTAGTACATGAGAACTATTGAAAACATATATGAATGATTAATTTTTCATATATAATTAAATTTTTAAAAAATTGAATGGAATTAGTTACAATATAAAATATTCGGATAAATCAAACCAAATCAAAATAAATATGGTTAATTTGGTCCAATTAATTTTTTGTTTTGTTGGATTATTTTTTTCAATTCATTTTTTATATTTTATTTGGTTGGAATATTTAGAAAAAATTGAGCCATACATCTGAATGTTCATCCCTACGTTTTAAAATTCTATATTGAAACATTTTTATTTGAATTATTTTGGTGCATAAAAACACAAACGAAAATGTTGGAAAATATATATAAGGGTTTTGATTCAAATTCCAAAATCTCTCCTGAAAGATGTATTAAGTTAAAAACTGAAATCTGATCCTTAATCTTGTTTTTAGAACTCACTTGTTAAAGAGTTCAGTTTACAAGTACACATGTCCTGAAAAATTCAAGACTGAAGTTGAAGACCAATACTGAAGTCTCTCATAACTCAATTCTCAAGCCAACCCTGAAGGATCATGCCATTGAATTCATGTCATGTAGTCTTGAAGTTGAAGCAAATTGAAGCATGAAGATAACAATCACTGAAGCTCTGCACTGAATTGAAGTTACCACTGAAGTCACGCTTGCTACTGAGGGAAATGTTAATCCTATAAGCATTACTACTTTTGGAAAATATCTCAGTAGGTTAAGCAAGAACTTGTTGCAGACACCAAAAATGGTAGAAAGAGCGACGACTCCAACGGGAAGATTTTCGAATGCTACGGATGAAGCCTTCTCTCACAACGGATATAGAGAGTGTCCTATAAATACCTTACTGCTTCAAACGCTTCAAACATCAGTTACCAAACTTTCTTACGCATTCAAGCTCTCAACATTCTCAAGCTTTCTATCGCTCTCAGATTTCAGATTTTAGAACACTCAAACCTTATTTCATATTTCTTAGTGTGTTCTTAAGTAGCGATATACACTGTAACCGAAGAATAGATCTAACTCAGATTTAGTTCATAGCTAGAAGTGATCAGACACTATTGTTCATCTAACCTTCATAGGTTGATCACTGTAAGACACTTCATTTAGTTGGAAACCCTCGACTCACATCGAGACACGTGAACGTAGGAGTTTTTATCTCCGAATCACGCAAACCAAACTCTGTGTCTTTGCTATTTACTTTCAATATTTATTCTCCAGCGCTATTGCATATGCTGAATACTGATTAAGTGCAAACTTGACAAACTTAATTGGAATATTAAAGTATGATTTAATAATACAATAAAATATAATTTATTCATTCACTTTATTTGTAAATATCAATTATAAAGATTAAATTAATAAATAAATTGTCATTCCATTTCATTTTTAATCCTTATACACACAAGCATAAAAAAATTTCATTTCATTCCTCACTCCGTTTCATTCCACACTTCACTCCATTTTATCCAACTAATCTTCTCCTAGTTTTGCTTCTTCATTATTCTATTTCTTAATTTAGTTATTTAGTTATTTAGGTATGGTATTTTAATTCTAACTTTGTGATATATATGTCCCCAGTTTGGATACTTAACTATAGATTAAGCCTATGTGCAGAGATAGTCTTCTATCTTAATTAATTATGTAAAATCACATACTGACAATTATGATTTTATGTAGTGTGAATACTCATGCTTTGAAATTTCTGAGCATATTATTGAATGTTTTTTTACAAGCTTATCATACGTAAACGTTCATAAAGCATGATTTTTATAATGATATGATCTGCTTTTATCGCTAGGTAGACAGTTCTCTTTAAATGTTAATTTATGTCTTTTCACCATATAAATAAACAATTGTTATGGTGATATAGTAATTAAAACAAAATAACAAAATTACTGAATAACTAAACCATGAAATAAAATAACAAGAGGTCTAATTTAGGAGATAGACTTTAATTTATTTTCTTTACAAGAAGTCAAGACATCTATTCTAGCAATTAATAACAAGATAGAAATTGATATTATTTCATGATAAACATTTAAACTTGTTATTGGAATTATAGCAACCACAATCTAGATATATATATATATATATATAGAATCGATGATCAAAGCAAAGATGTCAGCTTGCATATATGCATATATATATATATATTAAATGTACTTCAATTATAAGTCACGCAAGGTGGTCAAGTAATTTAGTTAATTAATAACTCAATGCCTACCAAGTCAACTTTGGGCTACAGACTCTTAATTAAATATTAATTTAATAAACATTTGAAATTTTAAATAAATTCGCAGACCTGGCAATTTTGAAAGTAATCATGCACACAATTAATGTTTTCTTTAAAATATGTTTATAAAGGAGAAATAATATATAGTTCGAGAATCAATATAACGTTGAGTTGACTGTAGAGCCGTCGAGGACATATGATTTTTCTATGTATCTTCTCTTCTGATCTTATTCATTTTTAAATTTGGTAAAAGTTATATTATTCATTTTAATAAATAAAAAATAAAATTATATATTTAAAAATAAAATATAAAAGATATTTACTTATACGAGCGTATGAAGAATTAAGTGTGTTCATGCATGTAATTTTACAAATAATAATAACTTTAAATGTATATTTTAAAACTATAACTAATAAGGGTTCCAAAATTTTGAAACTGTAACCGAACATATTCTACACGGTCATGATTTAAAATTGAATCGTTGATTATGAATTTATGATTACAGTTCTAAAACTACTGATTATGATTTGATTACTATTCAATTATAACATTTCTAATTCATTTAAATATCTATGTGCATAAATTATTGATAAATAAAATATTTATGTACAAAACACGAGTGCACAAACTATAGATAATTATGGTCATATATTGTATTTGAGGGAGAAAGTGGGAGTCTCGTAACCGTTAATTAATAATTTTGGTCACATACTAAAAAGTAGTACTTGAAATTGGGTGTTTGTAACTTTGTACAGTTAGCAAACTGTATTTGAGGAAGAAAGTAGACTATATAAATTTTGCGTGACGAACTCAACCTTCTATATCTGGGTTCAAAGCTCAGTAATCTTTAAATCGAAAGGTCAATGCAGCAAGAAATATGCAATATAGGGGAATAAAATGTTATTTGTTTAATAATTTAAATTTAATATAATATTATTATTTAAATGTTATTAATTTTTATTAGTAGCTCGACTTCTAATTAATCACATTTAATTAACGACTTTCTAGAAGCGGTAATATCATCAAGATTCATTACACGCCCTACCGTAACTGAAAACTAGATTTCCATGTAATTAGTTTTGGAAAATAGGTGCATTATTTTAGTCTTTAGCCTTTAGCTGTGTTCGAAGCTTCATATCCATTTAATTTCGATTACTATAGATCAGAAATATAAGGACATGACATAAACGAGCAAGACTTTTGGAAGGTTTCTAGAAACTACCTTTCAAAAAAGAAAAAGTAAAAGGAAAAAAAAAAGCATGTCTTGTTTAACAACTGTATAATTTAATTCCCGTGTCGCAGTAAAACACATTACCCATAATTACAGGTTATAGTAATATTTACTATTCTTCTCAAAAATTGCCGTTAAATTTTTTCTTAATATTTTCAAAGTAATGTCATAATATAAACACATGTGCTAAAAGTATTGCACTTTTCGTTGTTGTTTCGTCGTATGAATCGAAGCTTCTTCTTGTACACCAAGATTAGAAGACTGAGTCTCTGTACAGAAAAAAATAAAAATAAAAATAAAATAAATAATATGGGAACTTCCGAGTTGTTTTTAGTTTATTGTATTAAATCTATCAACACCACTTGTCTTTTTCATATATTTATATTTCGCGGAATTTTTCAAGTTCTTGCGTAAACTTCTATCAAGCTTATAATTAAAACTAATTGTACTTTCCTTTTATTTTCGTGTATTTTTGTTTTTCTTTGAGAAGATATTTGGGTAGTTGAATTTGAAGGGTTCTTCGAAGGCGCGTGTCCAAACGAACGGCTGCTCAAGTCAAACAATGAGATCCAAGTCAATGTTCAATGCTTTCATGTCATGCCACAAGAAAAATCAAATCTCTGAATATAATCACTTCCTCATATATTCCCCTCTCTACACGTTCTCACCGAATTATATAGTTCCATAATAACTCCATCATTTTTTATATTTCATTCATTTGTACCAGCTGAGTCTGTGTAATTAGCACAAAGATTGGATCTTTCAAGATTTGAGGTGGAGTTGAGGGAGCTACCGGGATTTATTCGGGCTGTCTTTGTTGGTTTGAATCAGTTTCTTGGGGTTGTCAGAGCTGAGCTGAGCTGATCTCTCACCACCATACATATTTTTTTCTGACATATGTCGCTTCTTCTTGCATTTTAGCTTCTTCATCATCTTCTTGTTTGGTGAAGTTTTTCTGCACCCCTTCTTCTGAAATTTAATAAGGTTTCTTTTGTGACTCTGAGTTGTTGGGGTTTGAGGCCTTTTCTTGGGGGAAAAGAATATTAGTATTATATTTAAGTGAGGCCAAGATTCTCCATTTCTGGAGATCCTCAGATTAAAATGAGAGGTGAGAGAAGGAAAAAGCTGCATCTCAGCAAGATCTACTCATTCAAATGTGGTAGAGGAGGATTTAAAGATGAGCATTCACAGATTGGAAGACCGGGCTTTTCGAGAGTGGTTTATTGCAACGAACCAGATGGTGCAGACAGTGGTGGTATTAGGAATTATGCGACAAATTATGTGAGAACTACAAAGTACACACCTGCAAGTTTCTTGCCAAAGGCTCTGTTTGAGCAGTTCAGGAGAGTGGCTAATTTCTACTTCCTTGTGACCGGCTCCTTGTCTTTCACTGAGCTTGCGCCTTACTCCGCCGTCAGCGCCATCATTCCGTTGATCATAGTTGTTGGAGCAACCATGATTAAGGAAGGCATTGAAGATTGGCATCGGAAGAAGCAGGTAATAATCTATTGCCATTCTTGTTTTCATCTTTTGTTAGTCCACCGACATTTGTTGTTGATCTCTTGCACTTAATTGATTAATTTTTTATAGATGTCTTGATATGCAATATTCTAGGAAGTAGATGGAAAGTATATATGGCAAGTGTCTGTTTACAGCGTTTGAGTATTGAAGAATTTATTTCCACATGTTAAGTTAAAATAGTCAAGTTAAGGTTCTCCTTTTTGCCAGTTTTTTTAATGTTGGGTTGATAATGAATTAATGATCCAATTTTGAAATTTATAGGATATTGAGATGAACAATAGGAAGGTGAAGGTGCACCAAGGTGGTGGAATTTTTAAGCAGACTGAATGGAGAAATTTGAGAGTGGGTGATATAGTGAGGGTGGAGAAGGATCAATTTTTTCCTGCAGATTTGGTCTTGCTATCCTCGAGTTACGAAGATGCTATATGCTACGTTGAGACGATGAATCTTGACGGGGAGACAAATTTGAAGCTTAAGCAAGCGTTGGAAGTGACTTCCTCGTTGAATGAGGAGCACGACCTCAGTAATTTCAAGGCCACTGTCAAATGTGAAGATCCTAATGCTAATCTGTACAGTTTTATTGGGAGCATGGAGGTTGAGGATCAACAGTACCCTCTTTCTCCCCAACAGCTGTTACTGAGAGATTCTAAACTGCGGAACACAGATCACATATACGGTGCCGTTATCTTCACAGGCCACGATACGAAGGTGATTCAGAACTCCACGGATCCTCCTTCGAAGAGAAGCAAGGTCGAGAAGAAGATGGATAAAATCATCTATTTTCTATTTGGTGTGCTTTTCTTGATGGCTTTTATAGGGTCAATTTACTTTGGTATAGTAACTAGAGAAGACAGAGAAGGTGGACATCAAAGGTGGTATCTCAAGCCAGAAAGTGCTGACATTTTCTTTGATCCTGATAAAGCCATGATTGCTGCTGTGTACCACTTTCTTACGGCAGTGTTGCTCTACAGCTACTTCATTCCAATCTCTTTGTATGTCTCAATAGAGATTGTGAAAGTCCTTCAGACTATTTTCATTAATCGAGACATACATATGTACTATGAAGAAGGCGACAAGCCAGCCCACGCTCGGACCTCAAATTTGAATGAGGAATTAGGCCAAGTGCATACTATACTCTCTGACAAGACGGGTACCTTGACTTGCAATTCTATGGAGTTCATTAAGTGCTCTGTGGCTGGTACTGCTTATGGCTATGGTATGACAGAAGTTGAAAGGTCGATGGCTAACAGAAAAGGATCGCCTTTGGCTGTGAGTGCAAAACATGCCGCTGAGCACCCTGATACCCTTAAGAAGTCTTCTGTCAAAGGTTACAACTTTGATGATGAAAGAATCAACAATGGGAGTTGGGTGAAGGAGAATCATAAGGATGTGATACAAAAATTCTTTCGATTATTGGCAGTTTGTCATACAGCAGTGCCTGATGTGGATGAGGAGACAGGGAAAGTCACGTATGAAGCTGAATCACCCGATGAGGCTGCCTTTGTTATTGCTGCCAGAGAACTTGGGTTTGAGTTCTTTAAAAGAACACAAACAAGTGTATCGATCTATGAGTTGAACCCTGTCACTGGAAAACGAGTTGAAAGGTCAGTATCTTATAAATTTTGTTCCTTGTGATTTTTCTTCTGGTACCCCAAAAAGGTGATTTTGCAAATTTTCGAACAAACTATATGAATCTCATTGCTCATGCATCAGACCTTCAATAATGAGAACCTATCTGTGGATTCTGAAAGAATTTATTTTGATGCAGATCCTACAAGCTCCTAAGTGTTTTGGAATTTAACAGTACAAGAAAGAGAATGTCAGTTATAGTAAGAGATGAAGAGGGGAAGTTATTGTTACTTTGCAAAGGAGCTGACAGGTTGGTTCGTCTTTGCAACTTAATGAATCTCACAATCCATTAGTAATTTTGGTGTGCTTTTTCGGCTGTTTTACGCGACTGATTTCCTATTATATTACCATCCTTTGTTTTATACAGTGTCATGTTTGAGAGGCTTGGTAAAAATGGAAGGGAATATGAAGAAAACACCAGAGATCACGTCCATGAGTATGCCGACGCAGGCTTAAGGACGTTGATACTTGCTTATAGGGAACTCAGCGAAGATGAATTTCGAGTGTTTGATGCAAAACTTCTAGCAGCCAAAAACTCAGTTAGTGCTGATCGTGAGGCAATGATCGATGATTTGACTGAAAATATAGAAAAAGATTTGATTCTCCTAGGTGCAACAGCTGTCGAGGACAAGCTTCAAAAAGGGGTAAGTTTTGAGACAATCATGCAGCCATCAACAACATAATTATGTTGCCGATTTTCTTTATTCGTTCCGTTTTTTTCCTTTTTAATTTATAGGCTTTGCTGCTCCTTTCAGGTTCCAGAATGCATTGACAAACTAGCTCAAGCAGGAATCAAACTATGGGTTTTGACTGGGGATAAGATGGAAACTGCTATTAACATAGGGTATATATTCTTGGCTCAGTACCTTGAAAATAGTTTTGAGGTGTATGATTTTGGAAAGATTTCTAACTTAAGGATCGATTTTTCAGTTATGCTTGTAGTTTGCTCAGACAAGGAATGAAGCAAATTACTATCACATTGGAGAGTCCTGAGATTAAAGCTCTGGAGAAAGAAGGAGAAAAGAATGAAATTGCCAAGGTATATTTCTTTTCTGGTTCTTGCTAAACCAAGTGAGATAATCCTTCATGTTAATGGAAAAGTGAGAAGTACTGGTCGTAGCCTAAAAATTTACCTTCTAAAAAGACACAAGGGAAGCCTTGGTTAATGCATTTGCCCTGAAAGAACTGCAGATACTGATACTCTTGCTATTTTGTTTCATTTCAGGCTTCGAAGCAGAGTGTTCTTCGTCAGATTACTGAAGGGAAAGCTATGGTTGCTAAATTAAGTACTGAGGCTTTTGCCTTGATCATCGATGGAAAGTCTCTTGCATACGCATTGGAAGACGATATCAAGAAATTGTTTCTTGAACTTGCAATCGGTTGTGCATCAGTGATTTGCTGCCGCTCTTCCCCAAAACAAAAGGCGCTGGTGAGTTTGTGTTTTGGCTTTGTTCTGTTCTGTCTTTTGCACATCAGTTTCTTTTGTCATATTCAAATTACGGATGATTCTATAGGTGACGAGACTTGTCAAAGAAGGGACCTCGAAAACGACTTTGGCCATTGGTGATGGAGCCAATGATGTTGGAATGCTTCAAGAAGCAGATATCGGAATCGGAATCAGTGGTGTTGAAGGAATGCAGGTACAATATCTTATTATTTATTTATCATTAGTCATTACTCAGATTTCCATACTTGAAGCAAATTAATTCTTTTAACTGACTTTCTTTCTTCTGCAATTTTAGGCCGTCATGTCAAGCGATGTTGCAATTGCACAGTTCAGATTTTTGGAGCGCTTGCTTTTGGTGCATGGACATTGGTGTTACCGAAGGATATCTACTATGGTAATTTCTTGTTTCACTCGTCAATTTTCACCCTTAGTTGGATTATTTTCAATCTTTAATATCCCTCTTTTATTCATGCAGATTTGCTACTTTTTCTACAAGAACATCACTTTTGGCATCACAGTCTTCTTGTACGAGGCTCACGCATCATTTTCCGGGCAACCTGCGTACAACGACTGGTTTCTCTCTCTCTACAACGTGTTCTTCACATCGTTTCCCGTGATTGCTCTTGGCGTGTTCGACCAAGATGTCTCAGCTCGATTTTGTCTAAAGGTAAACACATTTATACACTCTAATTACCTAAGCATCTATAACCAGCATTTAGCATCTATAACAAAGAATCATCGTTTCTTACATACTTGGCATGTTCAAAATCTGCAGTTTCCGATGCTGTACCAAGAAGGTGTGCAGAATCTCCTCTTCAGCTGGCGCCGTATAATTGGCTGGATGTTCAATGGCCTCTGCAGCGCCATCATCATTTTCTTCTTCACCGCAAAGGCACTGAGCCCTCAAGCATTCAATGATGATGGGAAAGTCGCGGATTTCCAAATTTTTGGAGCTACAATGTACACGTGTGTAGTCTGGGTGGTGAACTGCCAACTAGCCCTTGCAATCAGCTATTTCTCTTTAATACAACACGTTCTCATATGGGGAAGCATAGCTATGTGGTACCTTTTCCTCTTGGCCTATGGAGCCATGCCTGCCAGCCTATCCACTACCGCCTACAAAGTCTTTGTCGAGTCTCTTGCTGCTACGCCAGCATACTACATAGTCAGCATCATCGTTGTTTTTTCAGCCCTTGTGCCTTACTTTGTGTACAACGCAATTCAGATGAGGTTCTTCCCCATGTACCATGGGAAGATACAATGGATAAGGCGCGAAGGGTGGTATGAGGATCCCGAGTACTGTAATATCGTGAGGCAGAGATCGATAAGGCGTACAACAGTTGGCTTCACAGCGCGTTCCTTGGCACGAACAAACCCTCTCCAAGATCGAAACCAGAGGCATATGTAGGATATTTGAGGTACATTTTGGTTCTACTGCGGTGTACAGAAATATGATTCAAATGCATTATTTTGTATATGTTTATTCTTTGAAGTTTACACATTGTACAATTTGTTGTAGTTAGATAATAGACAGGAGAATCTGTTGTAATGATGAAATAAAATCAGGCAATAATAGAGGTTTGGGCAGTTTTTGGCTCTTTATTATAAATTTTGTGTCATTCAATCTTGTACATCAAAATACTATCTTGATTCAAATATTGTTGGGAAATATGAATCAGATGGATTACTTTGTATATGTTCATTCTTTTAATTTTACGCCTTTTACAATTAGTTGTGGTTAAGCAATAAACAGTTGGGGATCTGTTAAAATAGGGCAGTTTTTGCTGTTTATTCAAAATTGTGTCTCATTCAAAGCCTTAATCTTGGCTACCTATAGGATCCAACCAAGAACAAGGGAGGCAAAGGCTGTCCACTGCAGATTTAGCCATGATGTTGGCAAACTCATGGAAGCTGATGACACCATCGCTGTTAACATCGGCCTCCTGCATCATCTCGTTGAGCTCCTTGTAGGTGAGGGGCTGCCCCATCTTCGCCATCTGCCCTGCCAGCTCAGCTGCTGTTATGTAGCCGTTGCCATCACGGTCGAAGGCCTTGAACACCTCCATTAGCTGGTCTTGGTTGGGCATGACTTGTTCGGTCGGGTCGGATAACATGAGTTCCACCAACTCATCGAACTCGATGGAGCCGTTTCCGTTTGCGTCCATGGTGGTGGAGATGGTGTGGACTTGGTCACCGGTGGGATTGAGGCCTAGCGAGCGGAGGAGGGCCGCGAGCTCGAGCAATGTTAGGCTACCGTCTTTATCCATGTCGAAACGATCGAATATCTCCCTTAGCTGCTTCAGCTGCTCGGGATCGCATTGCGTTGATGCCATCAAATGGCAGAAGGGAGATGAGAGGGAGAGGAGGAAGAAAAAAAGAGAGATTGTTGTGTGATTTTTGGGTTGTTTTGTTGGAAACTGTTTTTTCTTTGAGGTTTGTTTAAGGTTGTGGGGCTGTGCTTATTCTTGATATTGGAAAAATGGATGAATGATCCAAATGGGAAAAGAAAAAGAAAAGGAAAAGATAGATTATGTGTGTGTGTATATAGCAATGATCAGTTGTGACACATTTTCTTGCAATAGCCATGTTTACTATATTTGGATATTTCTTACCAAATTGAATCAAATGACCCAAACAAATTAATCTTGGGCGGGACACCTTTTTCAGAAGTCATAGCACCTCATTTGTGCTTAATTACTATATATGGGTGCTGCATGCATGCATGCATAGTTGGCAGTGTCAAACAATTCCTTCCATGCATGAAACGATATCTAACAACATGGTAATCTATTTGATCATCATCACCATCATCATCCTTAAAGCAAGAAGTAAAACTTGTGGTTGAAACCTCTGCACCCCAAAAACATGCAAAAGCAAAGTCACCTCGATTTCAGAATGCATGCATGCAGCACCCATATATACTAATTAAGGAGCTGTTGCCAATTCAATCTGCATAATCTTCGTTGTTCCTCTCTTAATTACTAATATTAGTATCTTTCTTCTTTTATTATAAATAACTCATCTATCTAGATAATTACAATAATGTAATGTGACATAATTTCGAATGACATTCATATAATCAAATCCAAAGATCATAGAAATAACTTCTCAAAATTTTATACTATATAAAGTGAAAATGGAGTCTACATGACTTGAAGGGTAAAATTGGATGAACTTTATTACAACTAACGACCCAAAAGAAAGAAAGAAAAAGGCGATCTATATACAGGTAAAATTTTTCTACTAGGCAGAGAATGCACAGAATCTACGAGAGCCAAAAAAAAAAGAAGAAAAAAACTACTCACGGTTGAATTAGTAATAGCTCAATGCAGAGACCTACGAACCAGCATCAGTTCCCATTTTCATTTTCTTCAACAAAATCATTCAATCTTGGCTAAAAAAATCAGTACTAAATTCTTGGCTTCCAAAGGCCATTCTCCTAAGCAAAGATTGGTTAGCTGCGTCATATACACCACTTTCCCCGACTTTCATTCCATTTGTCAAATCTGAGGCAACCATACTGTCAAAAGCCCTCACAACCTATGTATTGACATGTTTGAGAGACTCCTTCAGCAGACAAATAACGTAGTAGTGAAATTTGAAGTTTTGTGTAAAATAACTTAGTTACCTGTCCCATTCTAGGCCTTTTTGTGGAAGAATGGCGAACACAAGATGCTGCAGCTTGGATTAGTTGGAACATCTCACCACTAACGAAATTTCCTGCTAGCCTTGGATCTGCTAATCCCCCAAATTCTCCTGTCTCGACTGCATGACTTAATAAAGGACGGGCCTAGAAGAAACATACAAAGGAAGAAAATGATTTTCAGTATCATATGTGATCTCTTAACATTGTCCAGAAACAAGCAGCTCAAGACTAAGGGTAAAGAAGAACTTACCCACTCAACAAGGCTCTCATACCCTTGAGGTTGAGACATGTCTACAGGCATTCTTCCGGTAATTAACTCTAAGAGCACAACTCCAAAGGAATAAACATCAGATTTTTCAGTCAACTTGCCAGTTGATGCATACTCCGGCGCCATGTATCTGAACAAAGCTTTTGGCTATTAAAATCTAAATCACAGAATAATCCCACAAAATAATTCATTGAGGTTCTTATTACTGAATCCAAACCTGGTTCTCAACTGACTACTTACCCAATAGTTCCCATTACGCGAGTGGAAATATGTGTGTTCGTGTCCATAGCTAATTTGGCCAGTCCAAAATCAGAAACCTGTGGGGTAGGTTTTATAAAAGGTGTAAAGAAAAGGAAACAAAAATATAGCCTGTTTGATATCTATCTTACCCGAGCTTCAAAGTTGTTGTCTAGAAGGATATTGGATGACTTAATATCTCTATGGATGATACGAGGATGGCCTGAGCGATTACCAAAGTTAGGTTTGTTAGCATGCTTCTCTACGAATTGGAAAACATAACAAAAATTATTAAAAGAAATAATGAAGGTTGCAGTGCACAAGTAAATCTTATAGTACTACTTAAGTAATTATGCCTTCATCTTCTTATCTCTTCATCATTTAACTAGAAAACTTTTCATTCCTTAATGGCCCCAACCTCAAGTTCTGTGTAGCTAAATGAAATGAAAAAGAAAAGGCATTTTGAATCACATACAACATACGTACTGGTAAATTGGGAGGAGAGTACTGAAAGTTTTTACTTGCTACTAGCATCCTAATACCCCGATAGCCTCTATATCAATGCAATTGGACCATAAGCTTCTATGTGAAGAAAAAAACCATCTATAGCTTTATGACCCTTAATGTGAACTCAAGTCCCTTCTTTTATCCTAGTTCTTCAAGAGGTGAGCAGGATATTCATTGTATTTTCCCATCCAATTTTCTGCCTTTTCCCATCAGATTGTAAAACAAAACGTGTAACTATATACCATACATATCTGGAAAAACTAGTCATATGATTATGAGCTTTTCACATTAACCGTTACCATTAAAAAACTTTAATGGAAAAGTTGATGCATAAACTATATATTTTTTTTTAGAAAAGCATAAACTATATACTTATATTCATAATATATAAGTAAATCATTAGAGAAGGCATCAACATGGAACAGAAATGTCTGGGGTCGGTGGATTGAGGGAGCTAGAGGGGATTCCAGTGGTAGGGGAAGAGATCAACACGCCAAGTTCTTGAAACAAAATACAGTGGTAACACACTTTTTAAAAAGTATGAAGTCTGCAGAAGAGAAAAAGTAAAAGAGCTTACAGTCTTCATGAAGGTAAGCGATCCCACGAGCTGCACCGACAGCAACCTTCACACGTGTATCCCACTCCAAGGTAGGCCGACCTTCAGCTGAGCAGGAAAGACCAAATATCAACTACCTTTTTTAAGAAAACCCATAGTTCCACATTAACAACTAGTATAAATTTACAACTTACCATGAAGATGGAAGTAGAGGGTATTATTAGGAAGATAATCCAACACGAGCAGTCTTCTTTCCCCAGAAATGCAGTAACCTACGAGTGAGACCAAATGTCGGTGGTGTATGCGACTAATTATCTCGACTTCGGCTCTGAATTCCCTCTCCCCCTGTCCTCCACCACTTCGTAACTGCTTAACTGCTACTTCTCTACCATCTACAAGTGCTCCTTTGTACACAGAACCAAAACCGCCTTCACCCAAGAAATTTTGGTCTGAAAATCCACCAGTGGCATCAACTAGCTCTTCATATGTGAACCAAAACCTTGGGTTTCCCAAACCAGCTTGACAGGGTGAATGTGGAGTACCATTTGGAGAACCACTTCCATTATTTAATGAAGATACTTGTAGTAAATTAGAACCTAAAAAAAATCAGAATACATTCATATTGGCTTGCCTCTTATACGTAAGAATATAGCCAGCACTAAGTAGAATAAGCAAGTGCTAACTGTTTACCGGATTTTGGAGAATAATCATTTGAGGTTGGCATAATGTAACCACCATTGCGCCGAGAAACCTTTTTCTTTCGTTTCTGGCAACAGAAGAATATAGCGCCACATATAACAAACAATACAACAGAACCCATCACTATTGCAGCAATTATGACTCCAGTTTGAAGGCCATCACCACTTGAGGATTGTGAACTTTGTGGTCTATTATCATCGGAGTTTGTATCACCAGGTGGATTCCGAGATGGAGGAGAAAACGAGGGTGGTGAAGAGGCGGTGGAAGGAGGAGGTGGCGATGAGGATGTGGAAGAAGGAGGAGGTGGTGATGAGGATGTGGATGTGGAAGGAGGAGGAGGTGATGTTCTTATTGATGGTGTTGGCGGTGGCGGTGATCTTGGAGTTCTATTTGGAGGTGGTGGAGACTGAGAAGGCACTGGAGGAGTGGATGGGCTACGGGATGGCACAGTTGCCGGTGGTGGTGGAGTGGAAATTTCAGGGGAACTGGGTGATGGCGGTGGAGGTGGAGGTGAGGTATTAGGAGGCGGGCGAGGAGGAGGAGAATTCTCTGGTGGTGGAGTTAATGGTGGAGGTGGGGGTGAATTAATTAAGGGAGGTGGTGAACTAGGAGGACTAGATGATGGAGGAGGTGGTGATGGATCAGATGGTGGTGGAGATGTTGTTGGGGGAGGAGGCGCATTGGTGGAAGGAGGGGGAGAATTGGTCGCCGGAGGGGGAGAATTGGTCGCAGGAGGAGGTGCATTGGTTGGTGGGGCTGAAGGAGATGTTGGTGGTGCTGAAGCCATGGTAGGAGGTGTTTCTTCGATTTCAATACGAGAGAATTGTGGTGGTGGTGCGGCGGTGATGGGTGGAGGTGAATCTGGCTGAGGTGGCGGTGCACGAGGAGGGTTAGGGGGAGGTGAAGTGAGCAGAGGTGGCGGTGCAATAGGGAGCTCTGGTGGTGGAGAATTCAATGAAATAGAAGGAGGAGCAGAGGAAGACTGGGGCGGAGGAGAGGGTAAAGAGGTAGGTGGCGGCGTAGCGGCAACGGGAGAATTTGGGGAAGGAGATGCGGTTGACATCTCACCAGCCTCCAAATCTCAATCAAATTCTACCATTTCTATTAAAACAAAACCACCATATCTGCTTAAAACTTTTTCGCAAACACCACTTTCAACAAAATTCCAAAAATACTAAGACAATTCGAAATATTTACACAATCAAATTCTCCATTCATGGAGTACGCATTAAAAACTAAATTATGTCACAAGAATCACCTCAAACATCGAAGCCTTCCCTTTCTTTACCTGCACTGCACAGAATCAAATCTTACACTGACTCAGTAAATAATTTCCAATCCGATGCAATCCCGGTCGCCAAATCCCAATGAGATGCATCAATTTACTGTTACTCGGATCATAAAATTCTCTCAAAACCCCAAAATAATGCTAAAAGTTAACCAAGAACCCCCAGGTTTAGCTCCAAAGTATTAACCACATAAAGAGAAAAGAGGCTCAACACAATCAATCAAATCATATTTTACACGTATGTTCAGTGATCAAATTTGGAAACCGTAAGCGTAGTCGGATATTTGATGAATGCACAAAAAAAATAAAAAAGAAAGAATCAGTTGAAGCTTCAGTTATCAGTTATGAAAGCTAAAACCGAAAACACGGAATAAATATTTAATTTTAAAAATTGCATAAAATTATGCTGAGTGTGACAGTGATTATTAGGAGACAAAATCTTGGAATAAACCTCTACTTGAAAATGTCGTATTTGAGATCTTAAAAATCATAAGTCTTACTCAATTATGATAATATTTCATAGACAGATTAGTGCTCGAGCTAAACGTCTAAATCAAAATAATAGGGTATATTAACTATTAGTACCTTATTAAAATTTTGTTATACTTTATCTTCGTTATGACGCTACCTTATCATACTTTTCGATATTATCTTAGTTTGATATATCTTATTTTTAGTATACATTACTTTATTTCGGTATAACTTTCTTTCACAGTATACCAAAACTTATTTATTTAAAACATATGCATACATAAAACATAATGAACACTATCTTAAACAATATCGAACATTACACAAACATACTAAGTATTATTTTTTAATAATATAACTTTTGGGATGAACCACAAATATCAGATAATTAATTTACAAATATATTAACTAATTATTATATTATTATATTTTTATATAACTGACTAGATTTAGATATATAAATCATAATTATTTTGGTTATCTATGCATGATATATTATAACAAATTAAATATATTTTTATTAATTATATATTATAACTTATATTTAATATCAAGCAGATGTAGTCATATGAACATATAAAACACTTATATTGTTAAAGCATACTTTTAGATTGTAATTATACTTATGTTAATGTAATTAGTTATATAATTATTTAGATTCATATGCTCATATTAGAAAATAATTTAGTAGATCGTGTAATTATATCACAATTATTTATTTAAGTGACAAATTTATATATTATAGTTTTATCATTATTAATTAAAGTAATAATTATAAATTCTTGTTCAATCTTTTTAATTATCAATAAACTCTCACATTCTTGTTATTTATCTAAATATTTATTAATTATAATCCATAATTTATTAATAAACAATTTTGTTATAAATCAAATATACATATAATATTATAAATATATATATGTATATATTTTTCAATATATATCAAATAAACAGTAAATACCAATTTTTTCGGTATATACTGCGGCACGGTATATGACGGTATACCTCAGTATTTGAAAAAATCGTACTTTTACCTTACCGAAAGTTCGGTAAGGTATCATACCTTACCAAAAATTTCGGTATACATTATATTCGGTATTTTTCGGTACGATAAGTACAGTATACCGTTTTTTTGGTAAACTTTGAAAACCCTAATATTAACCGTTTATGTTGGCATTTAATTATTCGGATAATTAATTTAAAATAGTATTATACTGTTATATTTAAAAGATAAAAAATTCTTATTTAAAAATAAAAGTAAAAAAAATATCCTATTTATATAATAACATGATAAATTTTATCATGTGCTCATGTTATTCAAGTTATTTTGAATTTGAATAACGTATTGTTAATATAAAGTGGATAATTTTTATCTTTTATTTTTAAATAAATATTTTTTATCTGTATTTTATGAAAATGACTATTTTTACCTATTAACCCATTAAAATAAAGATGATTTAATTTTCCTCTACTCGAATAAAAATATTTTCTAAATACAGCATCGTTAGTTTATTATTCCAAATGCATCATTTAAATCCTTCAAGTCGTCGTTAATTGAATAATCTATTATTTCCAACATGATTTTAGAAGTGTATTTTGACTTGTAACTTTAACAAATTTAATGTTTTACCTATTATGACAATACTATATATATAATAAATTTTAGAACTATATGGTTATACTTATGTCTATTATAGCACAACACAATACTTACTAATAATTAAGTGAAACTAATAGTTTAAATTAATTGGGTTGCTTTAAATATAGGTTCATTTGATAATATTTTTCTTAAGAAAAAAGAAGCAAGAGACGCATGTTCTTTATTCTTTTGGAGAGATGGATTCATAGTGAACATAAGTTACGTCGATTTTTATGAAAATGTTGTCCCTCATATACAATTAAGTATTTGTTTATTTTTTTATTTATGTTATCAGAATTTCAATCCGAATTTAAAGATGGATTGGTGTTTTATTTAAAAATTTTAGAATCCAGATTTTTGTGTTGTAAAAAAAAAACGAATCAAAAAAAATATTATTGAACATGTTCATTCATTTTAAGTATTTTAAATGCATTTCTGAAAACCTTTTTATCATGTGTTCGTATTTTCATGATATCTTGTGAAATTATATTGCGCATGTGTGTAGTTGTTTATATTGATTCTTAAGATGTTATTGCTTTAAACTTAGATTTGTCTAGATTAGTGTTAAAATTAGACATTGATCTAAAATATTAAGAACAAATCGAGACTATTGATTTGGTCCATATGAGATCATCTGGTGTTGTTATATATAGATACAGATTGATCTACAATATAATGACATATCAATGTAACGGTATGATCAATAGAGATTGATTTTATTTAGTCTAAATATTAGAGGAAATATCACGGTGTAAGGACATATCAAGTTAACAATTTTATCAATAAGATTCTCTGTAGAGGCATAATATAGATCAATGGTCTTGGTCACTTGTGAAATCGTTGGGTTGTTGCTCTTCTTGCTGACTTTGGAGTTAAATTATAGAGAGTCATTCAACTATTATGTGATAATCAAGTTGTCATCTATATTAGTTCCCACCTGCTCTTTCATGAAATAACTAAACATATCGAAATTGATTGTCATACTGTGCGGAAGAAGTATTTGACTGGCTGGATTGATAAAATCATTACATATTGGTGTGATCAGCAAATTAATTGCAGACATGCTTACCAAAACTCTGCAATTTTTCAATCAAAACCCTACCAGCCGCAATTTTCCAACGTGTCTTAGGCAAGATGAGTTTCACTTTGATATATAATCCATCTTGATGGTGAGTAATATAGTTGGAAGTTAGAAGTCGAAAGTGCTACTCTTGTTAATATTGATAGCTTTGTAACTAATGATGTCAATCAGTAACCGGTTCTCGAAAAGAAACGGTACCGATTTATAAAATTAAATATTAAAAATATATATTTTTTATATTTATTTAAAAAATATATATTTTTTATATTTATTTAAAAAATATTTTATATATTATCAAATGTACCGGTTCCGATTCCTAAAATTCTATGTTTTCTGATTCCGATTCCGGTTAACCGGTACCGGACCGATTGACACCCTTATTTGTAACTAATAAAGATGATGTGGCACCTTAATTAGGTGGGATAAATAAAATTAATCCAGCCTAATTCTATATTTACTTTGAAGGATAAAAATTGTGGGGTAACTCAAGACTCTCGATTATTTTGAATCTCTAAATCACTTTCTTCTAATTTTAATCATCCCAAAATAAGTGTGATTGAAACAATCAAGATAAAGGATTGTCATTGAAATGACAAATAAACTCTTCATCCCTTTATCTCAGCATCTCTAAGATCTAATTATTTCACTTCACTTTTCACTTTTCAAATTATATTTAATTTATATTTTATATTTATTAAAAATAAATACTTTATATTTTATAAAATATTATCAAATTGAATTTAAATATATTGATAATAAATTATTTTTAGCAAATATTTATTCAAATTATTATTAACTTAAATATTACTAATATTTTAGAATTATAAAAAATACTTTTTTTTTCCAAATCGGTTCCTTAATCAAATTCTGAGAAGAATCGGTACCGAACCTATTAACACTTTACATAAAGTGCACTTTTCTGGTTTCGTATAATCGACACTGAACCGATTGACACCCCTATTAATGGGGGATATGGAGAGTGTAATTATAATTAATTTCAAGGCTTTAAAATTATAAGTTGTCTTTAATTCTTATTTAATCGATCAAAGTAAATAATATATTACGTTTATCCCAACTTTAATCATTCTACTATTCCTTTGTAGTAAATAGTGGATTGATTGATAAATATTATCCAATCATGTATTTATTTCTTAAATATCCGATCATAAATTTTATGATGTTAATCATACAATGTAAACCCACCCATGAATGTTCCAAAAAATTGGTTGACAGACGGTATTCAAATAAAAATATTGTAACCTTTCTGTCTGAAACCTTGGCGCAAATCAAAACTACGATCCTCTCATAAAGATCTAATGAAAAATAAAAAAGATGATTTTTGTTTTTTTAAATATTTGGGTAATGGAAGCAGAACTTCCTTTTGGTCCGCCCCGAAAACGTCCTTTTTTTAAACTCATTTTAAATGAATTAAAAAAAATTGAAAAATGTAAAAAGAAATTTTTTTAGAGTTCTAACAATTTTCAAAGAAAAAATAAAATTACATTGAAACTTTTGAAAAGAAATACACAAATTAATTAGATAAGGAAATTTATAAATAATCGAGAAGCATATAAGAGCATTCCCAATGGGGGTTGCTCAAATAGTGGTTGCCGTGGCATTTCCGTAAATAAATGAAACTTTTTTGGGTGGGGTTTGGGAGATTGTGTTGGTAGTTAGCAGTGGGAGTTTCTCGCTTTGGGTTTCCGAATTCTCTACTTTAATAATTATAGAATGATTGAATTTAAGAAAAATGATATTAATTAAATTTGTTAATTTAAATTTGTAATATAAAATAAATAAAAAAATATATACGAAAAAAATTAAAAAAAACGAAAATTAAAATAAGAATTACAATAATTAAAACACAACATTCAATTTGAAATAGAAAGTACAATACATAAAATATAACATTAGAAATAAAAATTACAATAATTAAAATACAAAATTAGAAATTAAAATTACAATAATTAAAAAACAACATTAGAAATAAAAATTACAATAATTAAAAAATAACTAAACTAAAAATCAAACCTACTTCTAATTTGAGCACAAATAGTGTTGTGCATCTCGAGTTGCTCGGGCGTCATCCTCGACGTATCCTTCAACAAAATCTTGTAATAAGCAAGTCTTGTTGTGTCGTACGTGAATGTTGTAATTGCGTTGGAAGTTTGTTTCAAAGTTTCCAACGCTTTGTTACTTGGTTGCTCGGAGGCGGAGGCTTTACCTTTCCCTTTTCTTTTCGCCGCCTTCGTCCCCATCGAACGTTCCTCGGGTTCGGGTTGGGCGTTGCCTCCTTGGGTTGAGTCGCTCGTGAACCTTTCCCCCATATTATTTTTCCCCCTTTTGTTGGCGGGGATGATTGGAACAACTCGTTGAAATTTTTGCATGTTTCGCAAAATCTCCCAACAATGTCGGTATTTGAACTCCGACCTTTTGGTTTGTTTATACTCCGCCAACGCCTTTTGGTAGATGTCGTGGTCGGAGTTGCCGCTTGCCCATTGATCGCTGCACCGGTTGTAGATTGCGCAAAACTCATGAGTCGTACTTTGAATACGTTGTCAATGACACTTCAATTGGCGGAGGGTGCGACACATCGGCTGGTTGCGTTGCCGGTTGAAGGAGTCGGTGATGCGTTTCCAATTGGAGTCGGCCTTTTGGTTGTTGCCGACGATGGGGTCTTGGCTTGTGTCGAGCCAAGTGCGGCAAAGTATGATATCATCCTCCTCGGTGTAGGCAACATCCACTTTGGTTCGAGCGCCCACTTTGGAGAGAGAGATAGCAAGACTCTCGTCCGTAGAATCGTCGAAGGAATTATTCAAGTTGATTCCGTCGAGTCCTCCAGCTCCGGCTCTCCCGGAGGAAGCGGTTGAGAATGTAGGAGATGGTTGGTAAGAGAATTGAGGTGAGTACGGAGGAAATGGAAATTGTTGGCCGAAATAAGTTTGGCCGGGATAAGAAGGAGTAGAGAAGAGAAGAGGGTTGAATTGAGAGGGTGAAAATTGAGAGGGAGAGAAAGGAGAATTTTGGCTTTGATAATTCGGGTTGCCGGACGACGAATTGTCCGAACTTTGATTATCGGAGCTTCCGCCTTGACTTCGATATAGAAATCTATTGAATTACTCATCCATTTTTTTTTTGGTAACTTGTAATAAAAATGGTTGAAGAAAGATGGTTGAAAGATTGAAGAATGGATGAACATGTGTGAAAATATGGGATTGAAATAAGGTATTTATAGATGAATTAAAGAATAAAAAAAAGGAAAATAAAAAAATAAAGCTGGGTTTCGCCCGTCTCTCGGGACAGCAACTGGCGCGGGCAACCCTCCTCCCACAGCGCCAGTTTCCCTGCCCCAGGCGCCCCACCCCCTGCCCCCTCCCTGCCCGAGGTGAGCGAACGCCATGCGCTGCATGCTCTAATGATTTGGGGTGACACTTGGAAGGAAGGACAGCAGAAAAGAGAGATAAACATGATTAGTTAATATTCAACATCTATCAATATGGAAAAAGTGTGTGTGTATGTGTCGTTGGTTGTAAGATTAAATGAATGACATAGCAAGTCAAAAGCCTAATTGATGGCTACTTTGAATGTGGAAAGTGGAGCGCTACATAGTGCTATGTTTGATTGCTGTTGTACAAAGGGTACACCCACTAATACATAATCACTACTTATCTCAATTCAACACAACAATTCAAAATCCATTTGTAAATATTTAGGTGGGCTAAAAAGAATTCAAAATTCCCATCTTAATTCAAGAAAGAAAAATATGTAAAACCATTCTGAATAATTTATGCTGAAATCAAGAAAGTCCATCTTTGTATGTCTAAATTATTTACATTCATTCAGAACAAGTTATTATTCTACTCTAGCCCAATATGTACATATATACAGCCCATACATTAAAAGATTTTACAGAAAATTAATCACTTCGATATCTGCAACTTTAACTATAAAAAAACACAAAATCATTATTAGTAAACCCCTGGGGCTAAAATTTGCCTTCTCCTCTTCGTATTAATTTCCTTTTCTTTTTCCATTTTATTTTGGTGGTAAATTGTTCTTTCTAGTAACGGGTTTGGCCCATTTTTGTCTGTCTACAGCCCAATTAATAATTTTAGAAGACTTCTGACAATTATAGTTTGTGAAGGGTGATATTATTTTTTTATTAAAAATTATTGATTGAGTGGATTTTTTTCTTTTTTGTGGAAAAGAAATTTTCCAAAATTTATATATGTAATTATGAGAATTAAAGTTCGGCTGTGTCAAGATTCAATATACTAACCTATGCTATCGTAGTGATATGGATAAATATCATCATAATTTATAATATAAGTTATTTTACAAAATATGTCGCGAGCAATTAATTTTTAATAATTTTTATGAGGTCTGCTCTGGTAGAACTCTTGTGGAATAGATAGACTTTGATTGCAGACTCGGCATGCTCTACGTAGCAGAGCTCAATTAACCACTATTGGGCTTTTCATTGTAAAATAAACATTTCTTTGTCTTATTTTAGATCTGCAGATCTGCACCAGTATGCAATGCGTGAGTAACAAACTAACACGTGTCAGAACTTTACTGACATATGTCCAGAATAACTAACATCCACGTAGATGGGATTTTCACAACCTAGTAGGACCAATGCTGACGTGGCTTTGCGCTATTGGAGAAGATTTAACAACTTGTACTATGGTATCAAATGTTGTTATCTAGGTAATATTACTTTTTTACCCTTTATATCTTATATTATATATACTGCACCAATTTTTATTGCTAAAGTTAGCTTCACTCAACACTTATTCATACTTTCCATATGCATTCATTGCATAAAACTCTCTCAAGTCTACTACAAGGTGACTTGAGCATCAGAGACTCTCCCTGGAGAACCCCAACCATTCTTCGGTCTTGTTTTGCAGGCCCTACCAGCGATAACCTTAAGCTGTTATACTCAAGGTATGAACTACAAATCTTTTGGAGTCTTCATACTCATTTTTCTTATTTGGGAAAAGTAGCAAATTAACATTTATGATGGACACCCCTATTGCGGATCACCCCTTACGGCAAGCTTTTGTTCAAACCAACCCCTAACGTTCAACATTTGTGTCAGTTAGGCCCTCGCTGTTAACGGACTTCTAATGCCGTTAGATTACTTATAGGGGCATTTCATCAAACACATTGTGTCTCTTGTTCTTAGCGAGGTTCATGAATGAATGAACCAATTTCAACGAAGTATGAGAAACAAGCTGTCTCTTTGTTTTCTCTCGCATCTTCATGAATATTTCATACACTACACACACAAGCTGGGTTTATATAGTAATTAACTATTTTTTGTACAAATACCAATAAACTATGTATAAGTTGTTTACATGATTAATAATTGATGATCATTATTGGCTGAAGTGACTTCACTTGACTGAATGAGATTAAAGTTTCACCTTTTGGGGTCTGCAAAAAGTCACTAAACATCTTTACTACATCCCCCGTACAATTTATGTTGTTGATTCTTCTTGGAGTTGGAAAGCATTTCAATCATTGGATACCAAAAGTATGATCGCTTCTGATGGGTTGTAATAACCCTTCTGTTCATAAATGAGATATATGAAACTAAAAAGAAGCAATTTTTGTATAAACTCTTGGTGCATAATCTTCAAGTTTTGACTGATAGGGAGAAAAGTTAAAGTTGTTGCCTTTTGGAATTAGTAATTTGATTATGTAGGTATTCCTGAATAAATAAGTCTCCGGTGAAAATGAGGAGAAGTAATGTCACAACCGCCCTTCGCTAAGGATAGCGAAGTCGGAAAAACGTGACTCAGGGAGGATTAAAGATGCGGGAATATAAAAGGGGTTGAAGGAATATCGGTGGAACTGAAAGATACTTCAATAATATAGATGATTCATAGCATATAATTCGATTTTAGAATTTACCGGTAAGTTGAACGGAGTTTAAAAGAAGTCTAATAAAGATTCATAACAAGGAACATCAAACATGGCAGCGTAAATAGGATCTAATTAAAGTTTACATGTATAAGGACATGTAAACCTCCAAGAGTTCAAAATAGCAAAAGAGACCGACAAAGCCTTGTAGAGCACTCCCTCCCACCATAGCTCAACCTGTACATTTAGAAATATATGCAAGGCTGAGTACAAAAGTATTCAGTAGACACATGCCGAAAACGCATACTTACAAATATATTTGTCCTGCCATGTCGAGTGAAACATAGGGATTTTATCTTTAAAGCACCTACGTTCACTAAATCCTTTTTGTGAAACCTAAAGTTCGACAGCTGTCTAAGTTCTTTAGTAATCTACCATATCTGTATCTAATGTGTACCGGTCAACACCTTCATCAACTCACAGTCATATTGTGTACACTAGTCCGAGCGGGGTTGCTTACCCACTGGAACCCGAATTCGATTAATCATAGCAGATATGTATCATACAAAATATAAAACAATTTATAGCAGACAATACTTGAAATATCAATTTCGATTCAAAGCTTTTGAAAAGAAGTAACATAAATACGGATAGTCACACACATTTTGATTTTTGTATAAGAAAGCCT
This sequence comes from Leonotis leonurus, assembly GCA_026898415.1. Taxonomy (NCBI): domain Eukaryota; kingdom Viridiplantae; phylum Streptophyta; class Magnoliopsida; order Lamiales; family Lamiaceae; genus Leonotis; species Leonotis leonurus. The sequence goes on from JAPKLX010000021.1 coordinate 775,397, forward strand.
ACCTCGATGAGTTTTCCTTCTTCTTTTAAAATTAACTTTTTCCTGTCTTCGGATTCCCACTCCCGTAGTAACCTTTAATCAATTTCATAATGAGATACTCAAATTGAGTATTAAATCCTATTCTAATTTGGGAGAAAAATATCATTCTTTTATATTGGTAATTGTTCCCGTGTCTTAGCTCCACTAATGTTTAAGTACTTAATTTATTTTCTAAAATAATTTAGAATTTTTTGGAGTTATAACCATCAAATCTTAATTTATTAGTTCATTTCCTTAATTAAGTAATAACGGATAATAGAATATATTATTATAAACTTTCTACTTAGAATATTTTAAATCTCAAGATATTTCGTTAAGTCCTATAAACTAATAATAGTCTTAACTAAATATCATTTTATCATAAAAGGATTGAGCTTAACACTATTAATTTCATACATAACATAGCCTATTAATTAATTATTCTGGGCCAACATTTATTTAATTTTAGTCTAAGTTTTCGGCCCAGTAAGATGAAATCCAACACATTGTTTAATTAACTTATTCAGCCCAATACTTTGTTCTTCTCGGCCCAAAACAAAACAATGTATTCAGTCCAATTTCTAATTAATCTAAGCCCACCAATTTAATTAACTTGATTAACACTAATCTACAACTTAAACCTAGACCTAAACCTAGCCTTAAGTCTAACTCCCACCCCCCAAATTGGCCGACACATCTCATTTTCTAATCTAGGGGTTTCTCACTCTCTCTCCCTTCACTTAGTCGTCTCTCCTCCCTCTCCCTTCGTTGTAAGCAGCCCCTATTCAGCCACATGGAGCTGTCGCTGGCGCTCCTCTCCGCCATCTAGCCTCCTGCCTCAGGTGGTACTCATCCCTTACTTTCCTTTCTATTCTCTAATTTTTTTTTTCATCTCACTCGATTACTCCCTTTATTTTCTTCCCTCCCGTTCGCAACAGCCGCCAAGCAGCCGCAGGGCTGTCGCCGAAGCTCCTCTTCGCCCCAACATTCACCGCCGCTCGATGCCGCCGCTAAATTTATCAAGTAGCAATCTGATTTTATTTTTACTATTTTTTTTTCTCTCCAAATCTGATTTTTGAGTTAAATTTTCTTTTCTTGCTTATTAAAATTATTTATGAGATGTTGGTCTCGTGTTTTCTGGTGGAAAAAGGCTCCAGGTTTGAAGTGGAGTTGGTTCGGGGCTTTTCGGGGTGATTCGGGGCTGTTCAGGTCGTTTCAAGCTGGTTTGGGACTGCTCGGAGTGGTTCGGGACTGTTTAGGAGCTGGTCTCCAAGTTCGGGTAATTTTCATAACTTTTTATTATGATTTTGTTCTGATGTCCTGAGTTGTGGTTGATATTTGCTTGGTGTTTTTAAAAATATGTTCTGATTTCTAAATTTGATTAGAGGGTTAGTTCATGTTCTTAGTGTTGTGATAAAAGTTTCTGCCTCATATTCTCCTAATGTGTTGAGGTTTAAAAACGGCTAAGACCAACATCTTATGTTCTACCTAGTAGATTTTCTAATTTGGTATCTTACTTCTTAGAGTATATTTCTAAGTTATGCCTTTCTCTCTAACTTCCTACCTCAAGAAGCATCTAAGTTTAGAATTTTCAGCATTTAAGTTCAGAGTTTAAACATCTAAGTTCAAACTACATTTTGTCTTATATGTGTATTTTCTAAATTTTAAGAATATGAAGTGGAGGTAGGGAGTTTATATGAGAGTCATAAACTAAATATAGAGAAGATATAAGCATGAACATTAAATGCTAAAGCTTTAAATTCTTACCACAACTTCAACTACTTCTCTTCTGTTTGAACTCTACGTGCCTTCTCAACTCAAGTTTTCTTTGTGATTAAATGATAGTGTGTTTAAGTCCAGAATAGAAATTCTTTATATAGGAGGATAATGAATCTTAAGTTGTAATGGTATGACCGATAGATCAAAGTGTGGTGTTCTCTGCATGGTTTTAACATTTGGTTCTTTTATTTAAGTTGTACTAAATGTATATATTCTTGTTTGTGCAGGGAGTTGGATGTGGCAGCTCCTCATTCCTTTCAGCCGCCTACCATCATCGAGCATAGTGTTAGATTTCTGCTTGATTTGTACTATTAATGCTTTAATGGTTTTGCATTTTGGGTCATAGTGTAATGGTTTACTGTTCATTTTATTTCATTTGGGTAAAACCGACATTCACACTCCACCCACTATGATTTGTACTTATTTGATTTTACTATTCTGAACTTTCTTTTAATTATTTATTTACGTTTTATTTATCACATCTATAGGTATGATAAGTCTGATGGCATATTTTCATCCTTTCATTTAGTCAATGGTGACTTCCATCAATAGGTAGGTTAGTATTAAATTATTCTTATGGGTTTTATTTAATTATCCATTCATTTACTAAATGAATCATCACACATATAATATATACTTATCTTATACTATTTCTCAACATAATTATCTTAAGTTACTCATTAATAATATTTAGCCTCATTGAAGATGATTATTAATAAATATACTAAATAGTTAATAATAAAGAATTTAATCTCAGACCAAACTCTCATTTAATGAGATTTAAATTGAAACGAGTTCAATTTAGGCAATTTGGAATTAACATTATCAATTTGCTAATTCATATTCTATTCATAAGCGTAGTTTAATTAATTACGAAATATCTAACACGAGATAGTTCTAACGAAAAGTGAGGGACATTGCAAGTAAAGCTTAATGTTTCAGCACCCAGGGTGAATCTGCATCTAGTTGATGATTTACTAATTCTATTTTGATGGGCAAGAGAACAACGATTTGATGATTTACTAATTCTATTTTGATGGGCAAGAGAACAACGATGGTGCTATTGATGTTGATGATTCTAGTGAGACAATGACACGTTTGCAGATGAACCGAGTTATGTTGTTATAACATCTTTAAATTTATACAAGGAAGCTTTAGCAAATTACCGTATAAACATTGCTTGTTTCTCATACTTCGTTGAAATTGGTTCATTCACTCATGAATCTCGTTGAAAGCAAGTGACAAATAATGTGTTTGATGAAATGCTCATATGAGTAATCTAACAACGTTAGAAGTCCGTTAACAATGAGGGCCTAACTGCAACAAAATGTTGAACGTTAGGAGTTGGTTTGAACAAAAGTTTGCCATAATGGGTGATCCGCCATAGGAGTGTCCACCATAAGGGTTAATTTGTTATATTTCCCTTCTTATTTTATTGTGGATTGATTCACAATCCAACAAATATATTTATAAGTAATAGGTAGCATGAAACTATTATGTTTGTAGTTGTGTAATATGTAAATAATATTTGTATCATAATTTAGTATTTGTACAAAATAAATTAAGCAATTAACACTAATTAAAAAGTGATGGGATGTACCTATCTTTTATCTTTTATTATTTCTCCTTAATATGGTGAGAAACAGTAAGGTGACATTAGCGGATTATCAATCTTTGTAATTGATCATGAATGTAGGAATATCTCAAACAGTAAGGTGACATTAGAGGGAAAGGAGGGAGCACTACCTCCTCCCTGCTGCTGAGACATCCACCGCATCACCTCGGCGTACTGAGTCTGCATGAGCGTCATCTGCTCAGCCAATCTCTGCTGCTCAGCAAGGTAATCACGGCACTCGCGCTCTTGCTCCTCGACTCGGCGCCGCAGCTCCTCAACCTCGTCTCTGGCTGCTCATGATGTGGACGACGATCCCCTGAATCTGGATGCTCTCAAAGCCTTCGCGGCGCCTCCCGTGCCGAACATCTTCTTCTTCTTGTCCGGGCCGCCAAGAACCTCCAGATACAGCTCGTTTATGTCGACTGCATCGTTGTCCCCCTCGGGTAGCTGGGCCCGTTCCTCGTCAGCACGACGAAACACCTCAGTCTGCATGTAAATGAGAAATGAACATTTGTTAGTATACATATTATAAATGTTGAAAATATAAATTATATATATATATATATATATTCTTTTGAAATTAAGACTTACCGCTATCGCCTCAGATTTCGGATCGGTGTATGTCTCGTCCGCGTATCGATGCTCATCGAGGAAGGAGTTGAACATGCAGTCAATCGGAGGTACTCCCCTCTCAAGAGCCTATGCATGAAATCACAATGGAGTTGTGTCATTGAAACATGTATATATGAATTAAAATTGTACAACATAATTATAATTATTATTTAAAGTATATTATTACATTTTCCTCAGCTCGTTGCATGACCGACTTGGACCCTCCCCTATGCTTGATAGGACCAGTACCCGGTCCCTGAGGCTTAGACATCCGGTTGCGCCTCGCTGCCTGATATTTGGCAACAACATCATCCCGGGACCAGTGAGCGAGCCAACCCATCCAGACATCATCACTCCACCACCCAGGCTTCCCACCTCTGGGTGGCGGATCATTCCTCCTCCTCTTTATCCAGCAGATATAATCCTTATATCTCTCCCAAATCTTATCATACCACAACTCCCGAATCTTGGCATCGATTGCTGGTTCCCAAGTAAACTTTTTCTAGCATTGAAAACGTATGTTAGAAATTGTAGTTATAAGTTATAATTAATAATGAATTTGAAAGTTTTAGTAAATTTTCGAACCTTAAACTCCACCCAATATCGCTGCCTCACGTCCTCAGGCGTGAGCTTCCAACTATATCCAGTCGGGTTGGGAACTATCTTAAATAGTTCCCAAATGTAATCTGTCTGGTCGGCATGCGGGTAAAATTCCCTACATAAGTAATTTTATATTGATTTATGTTAGATTTTTGTATAACTAATTAAATAATTGTCAAAACTAAAGATGTTATTGCATTTACGTACCCCAACTCACTCACAGATAGAACAAAGTCACATGTGGGTCTATGCTCTCTCTGACCATCAGTGTCAGAGCCAGAAGACGGACCGCGGATGTGTATGCCACCATTATGGTGGCTCAGACCGGTCCCGGACTCATATCCAGACGATGAGCCCGGGGAACTACCCCTACCAACGGATAGATGTGATTGTCGTGAACCCCTACCACGAGGAGTACCCACATCATCTCGTGGAGAACCTCACCGACTCGAAGACATCTATTATGTTGAAAATAAATAAATAAATAAGATTCATGATAGGCAAATGACGTATACGTAGAAGTTTTATATTGAACATATAACATACATTGCATTTATAATTAATAAGGTAAAATTCGAATGTGTTAAGTTTTCTACACAACGTGTTAATCTTCGTCCTCTTCATCATTCTCATTTTCATCTTCCCCATCCTCATCTACATAGTCATCCTCGTCATCTTCATCTTCTTCTTCGTCATCTGAAGCTTCATCCTCTTCATATTCATCATCCTCGTCATCTTCTTCTTCTGTTTCGAGGATATTATCAGAGTCTTGTTGGTCATCATCATCTTCAATTTCTACATGTTCACCGTCTCGGTGTAGTATCATCTACATCTCCAGTAGTTACCACATTAGCGTCATCATCCTCCTGAAACGGTGACTCCAACGTAGACACATCCGCTCGAGACTCATCGATAGTGGCCCTTGCCTTTATAGAACAACCTTCCCACCAGTCTCTACACTGTTGGTTCATACTCGGATATGAACAGTAATACACTTGTGTAGCTTGAATGGCTAATACAAATGGTTCATATTTTCTAAGTCTGCGTGTATGATTTACAGACACTAATTTGAACTGAGTATCAACCCTTGTACCAGCCGGAGATGTGTCAAACCAGTCACACTTGAACATAACGACCTTTTTATTATATAATCCTGGGTATGTGAGCTCGCACACTTCGACTAATTGTCCATAAAAATATGTCTCACTCGAGTCCCCATAGTTACCAGCTTTTATGCACACACCACTACTCATAGTTGCTTTGTGAGTTCCATGTGATATCGTGTGAAATTTATAACCATTCACCAAATAACCATGATATGATGTAATCATTGGTGAAGGTCCACGTGCAATGTCCCACATAACAGGATCAGTTACACAATTTTGTACCTACATCACACACAAGTTTATACTTATCAAGTTATGGAGTTGTATGTCCCGTATATATTACTTAATTATATAAATTCAAGTAGTTTAGTGAAAATTTAACTCACATAGGAACAAAACTATTCAAGAAATTTTGTAGACATTTTTTTGTCAATGTCCATGTCAGTTATCCATGGATTTGAGTGTATGAGTTGTGATTCGTATTCCCTTCATACAAAAGTACATATTAGTTGATAAAAACTACACATTGCATTAAATAGTATTATTTGATTTGTAAAAGATTACTTGATATATGGATCGATCTCCATGAAATTATTGAGTACATATAGATGAGCATCTCTGTATTCCCTTGGATCCAACGATCTTTTGATTGTCTTTCCAAAACCAGTTCCAGCAAGTTTGAATATATAAGGCAAGTCTGATTGATCTTGTACCCCACTAGTAGAACATCCTCCAACGTAGTTGCGAGGCACCTCTCTATGTATCGTACTGATATGATCCTCAAAATAATAGGAACAGAAACCAGTGGCTTCCTCCACTAAGTATGCATTACATATCGATCCTTCAACGCTTGCTTTGTTCTTGACATTATTTTTCAGTTTTCTTAAATATCTGTATTGAAATGATTCATTTAGAAAGCATCAAACAATAGTGAATTATTTAGAAAGCATTAAACGCAATTGATTCAGTTTGAAGTACCTCTCAAATGGGTACATCCATCGATATTGGACTGGTCCTCTATCTCTTGCCTCGTCAGCTAGATGGATAGACAAATGTTCCATTGAATCGAAGAAGCTTGGTGGAAATATGCGTTCAAGCTTACACAAAATCAATGGGTTGTTACTGTTAAGTGTCTCCATGTCCTCACTCTTTATGTTTCGTGATGTCAAATCACGAAAGAATAGACACAACTTAGTTATGGACTTCCAAATAGCTTGTGGGATACTTGAAATGCAATGGGTAGTATGCGCTGCATGAAAACGTGACAGTCGTGGCTCTTCATCCCAAACATCTTAAGTTTACTCATGTCTACACATCTACCCATATTTGAGACGTAACCGTCAGGAAACTTAAGGCCTTTCACCCACTCACACAAGACTTTTCTCTCTTTTTTGTCAAGTGTATAGCATGCCTTAGGATATTTATTTATATACTGGTCACGCATCAGCTCTGATCTATGACAATAGAGGTTGAGTTCCTGCCTAGACTTTGCCCTGTCTTTTGTCTTGTCTTGGACATTCATAACAGTATTGAAAATGTTTTCAAACACATTCTTTTCAATATGCATAACATCTAAATTGTGTCGAATGAGCAGAGAACTCCAATACGGAAGGTCCCAAAAGATGCTCTTTTTGCGCCATCCAGTGGTAACTTGTCTTAAGATACGCTTGTTATTATCATCATAATCTTCGGTTACCTTTATTAGTCTCAAATCTTCAATCTGATAAAGTATCTCTTCCCCTCATCTCCTCTCTGGAGGATCATTTGCAACAATCTTATTCTTTCTAAAGACCCTCCTATTCCTCCTGAACTGGTGATCGTAAGGTAGAAACTTGCGATGTGTATCAAACCATGACTGCTTCCGGCTATGTGTTAAAGAGAATGCTTCTGTTTGTTCCATACATTGAGGACAAGCTAATCTTCCAGTTTACTCCAACCAGACAACATCGAGTACGCTGGAAAATCACTAATGGTCCACATCAATGCTGCGTGCATCTGGAAGTTTTGTTTTCTTGAAACGTCATAAGTATGGGCACCTACTTTCCACAATTGATTGAGTTCAGATATAAGTGGCTGTAGGTACACATCTATCTTGAACCAGGAACAAGCACTGTGAGATGTGCTGTTCTTTCATGCACAACCACAGAGGTAAGTTATAAGGAGTAAGGATAACAGGCCAGGATGAGTACTGTTGTCCCGATTGACCGTATGGTTGAAAACCATCTGTTGACAGTCCTAATCGTATATTCTGTGGCTTCGCTGCAAAACCCGGGTAAGTCACATTAAAGTGCTTCCACGCCGGAGAATCTGCAGGATGACGCATAACACCATCATCAGCTGAGGTTGAATGCCAGATCATGTCGCCGGCTGTAGCTTTAGATGCATACAACCTTTGTAAACGAGGTGTTAAAGGGAAGTAGTACATCTTCTTAAAGGACACTTGTTTACGTCCCCAACTCCTATCTTTGTATCGGCTTTCATTGCAAAATTTGCAATTCACAAGATGGGAATTCCCCTCCCAATAGATCATGCAATGATTCCTACACGAATCTATCTTTTCTACAGGTAAACCCATTGTCCGTAGCAATTTCTGTGTGCTGTAGTAATTCATGGGCACTTTGTGGTGATCTGGGAATGCTTCATTTATTAACACACACATCTCGTTGAAATACTTTTGTGGCATTCCAGAACGGGCCTTCAAAGTCATCAGACGAGCCACAAAAGATAACTGAGTGTGGTTCTTACACCCAAGGTATAACTCTTGATCGGCAGCGTCCAACAACTCGTACAACAACTTTGCTGTAGCGTTTGGATCTTCCTCTATGTCTGGGTTGTTAAAATTGGGACCCCCGAGATCATGAACCATCGCGTGGTATGTCACGTATTCTTTTTCGGGTTCTACATCTACGTCGACACGTGTTTCTTGAGCATATGAAGGTATTTCATTTTCACCATGAAACCTCCAGATCTCGTAACCTCATGTGAAACCCTTTTTAGCGAGATGAAGCTGTACAACATCTGTACTTTTAAAGTATATATTCTTACACTTTACACACAGACACTTAATTTTTTCTCCATCCATTAACTGAGGCTGACTACTTGCAAATCTTAAGAACTCCTCAAGCCCAGCAAGGAAGTGTGGATTAAATCCCCCATTCAGAAGTAAACGCAGATACATCCAATCTCGACTCATTTTTATAACTCTGATTAATATTAATAAGTATTCACAAAGTAAAATAAAGATTCATTAGTTACGAAGAGGGCGAGACTATATTAGTGGTCTATTAAATTAGACATTTAAATGAAGATTGCACATGTGTAAACATAGACTCACTTAGGAAAGTGTTTTATGGGAGTTAAATTATTTTAAGTTAAATAGAGGGAGAGAATTATAAGTTGATTTGCAGTTGAATAGAGGACGACAATAGAGGGCGATAATTATGAAATTATTTTATGGGAGTTGAATTATTTGAAGTTAAATAGAGGGAGATAATTATAAGTTGATTTGCAGTTGAATAGAGGACGACAATAGAGGGCGAGAATTATGAAAATTATGGTTAGAGGTCGAGAATTATGGTTTAATGGCGAAGATTATAAGTTGATTTGCAGTTGATTATATTGCATTTGGTTATTTTTTGTCATTTAATTTGGTCATTTTTGGTTGAGAACTATAAGTTCATTTGCTCTTGGTTATTTTTGGTCATTTTGGAAAATGTTATGTATATATGTTGAGTTATATATATAATACCTAATTGCATCCAAATAACATATATCACTAAATCTAATCAAAACAGCCAGCTGACATAATCATGAAAACATCCCAACATACATTTCATGATCAAAACATTCGAACATAATAATTAAAATATCACAACATACATCTCATCATCAAAACATCACAACACATGCATCTCATCAAGCCACCACAACATAATATTACACATATTGGGAAAAGATCCTTAAGACGTAATCAAAATCTATCCCGAAGGGAGAAGATCCTTAAGAAATTAATTATGTCTATCCCAATGTCATAAATATACGCAAATCGTTATACTATATTACCAAAATTAAGAAATTAGAAACAATAAACTAAACTAATTAACCTACATTTATTCAATGTGTCAATTAAAACAATAATTTAAATTAAACAATAAATTCAATTTATAATTCATTAAGAAATTAATTAGACTTAAAGAAAATATGAACAAAATATTCGATTAGTAAATGCAATAACAATTATTAATCTAAATTAGTCTAAATTAGGTATAAATAGTCTAAATTATTTGAGTGTAAATTAGTATAATTAACCTACACAATTAAATTAATCTAACTAACAAGATTAATTAAATTAAATAAAAAAATTAACTAATTCATTATAAATGCTAAATAATCTAAAAATTAACAAATTAATTATATTAATTAAATTATTTTAACTACTAATTAACCTAATTAACTAATTAATTACAAATATTAACTAAATATAATTAAAAAAAATTATTAAAATTATTTACCTTTCACCGGATGAGGCGACACCGGAGCGGCGATAGACGGCTCCGGGAGCAGTCAGGAGCAGTCGGGAAAGGCGAAATGCGACTCCTAAACAAATTTAATATAAAGTTAATTAACAAAAATAAATAATTTAATTAAACTAATTAAATTAAGTAAACCTTTACTAATTAACAATTAAACTAAACTAATTAAATTAATTAAACCAATAGTATTAATTAACAATATAAACAAATTAAAAAATTAACCTATTTCAACAATTCAACTAATTAAGTAAACTTATACTAATTAACAATCAATTAACACTAATTTAAATAACTAAACTAATTAAATTAAAAACTACTTAAATAATTAAACTAATTAAACAATTAAACTATTTAATTAAACCTATACTAATTAACAATCAATTAATACTAATTTAATTAAACACTAAAACCATAATTATCAAACAATTAACAATTAACAACAATTAACACTAATTTAACAATTAACTTAATTTAACACTAATTTAACAATTAACTTATTTAAACAACAATTCACAAAATAAATAATAAAAATTATCAAATAATTAACAAAATTAAAAAAATGTAAATAACATACCTGGGGCTGGGCGGCGGAGGGCGGCGGGCGACAGCGGGCGGGCAGTGCACGGAGGCGGAGGACGGCTGGAGGAAACGGGGAAGTTTTCCTCTCCGGCGAGAAAACAACGGAGAGTTAGAAAAATGGCGAGATGAAGAGAAGGGGGAAGGGAAATCGAAGTAATACACATACCTGGGGTTGCTTTGGCCGGTGGAAGGTTGGAATCACCGGAAATAGCTTTAAATCGCCGGAGAAGAGGGGGAGAGGTGTGTTTGTGTTATGTTTCGCGAAATGGGGAAGATGCCCGATAAATAGGGCGGGATGACGGACTGGACGACGGACCAGTCCGTCGTCCGGTATAAAAATAATTAAAAAAAAATTATAAGTTAACGACGGACCTAACGACGGACCAGTCCGTCGTCCAGTCTGTTGTTAACTTTGGTGCCAACTTACGCGCCAAAAAATTAGTCGCTAGTCCGTCGCCAGTCCGTCGTTAGCCAAATTCGTTGTAGTTCGTCGCTAGTCCGTCGCCAGTTTAAGGTTTTTTGGTAGTGATTGTTTATTGAGTTAACCATCATAGGGTGCATAAAAATCAGATTGTTTACCCTCACAAAAAATGACATAATAATGGATTCATAATTGCAGTGAAGGCATCATGTTTGCTCTAGGAGTTCATGTATAGCATAGAGGTGAAAGAAATACAGACAAGAGCTTACACTAAACCCCCAAACCAACAATTACAGACACATAAAGGTGGCATAAACACATGAAAAACATGAAATTAGAGGCTTCCATCCTCAGTTAACCATCATAGGATGCAAACACAGCAAGATAATGAACATGCTTCCCTATGAAGACCTACACAACAATGAATCTAGAATTTTAGGGAAGACATAAGGGTTTGCTCGAGGGTTTCATCACAAATTGCATACATCACCATCACAGAAATCAGTTTTTGCATCACAAAAATCAGTTTTTGCATCACTGATATCATATTACAGCTTTACAGTGGTGGGTCAGAGGCCAAAACGGCCAATAATCACATAAATCATCTTGAATCTAAGTTCAAATCTCTTAGACTATGAATCTACATTCATAGTGGTGGCTTAGAACAAAAGAAACAATCATGCAGTCAATAAAAGGTCAACTACGCCACAAACAAAGGCCAACTACGCCACAAACAAAGAATCAAAGGCCAACTACGCCACAAACCAACAATATCGGCCCAACTACTCCCACATAATTTCTATCACAGGCCAACTACGTCTCAAAGTAAAAGAGTCAGAAGGTATACCTTCTGTTTCAGAAAGAAACATAAATTCCTCCGCCAAAGGGAACCAAATGTCAACCATTTTACGAAACCAAGCATTGTTCTCCTTAGTCCACTTCCACTTGCCATATCCGTCTAGATCTGAGTCGGGGACACTTGAAGATGGAGTTTCCTCCACCACCGTGTCTGAATCGCCAAAAAAGTAGCTAGGCTCTTGCCACAGCTCACAATAAACGGATTGAGTCGACGTCGCCCTTCTGAAACTCGAAGAATCAGCGTTGACGAGTAAGTGGTATGGAGGGGAAGAATCACCGTCGGTGAGTGAATGAGGTATTCTAGGAGGGGAAGAACCACCCATCATAGAGAGTGAATAAGGTGTTCTAGGAGACGAATCACTCATCACAGAGAGTGATTTTGTGTTTTAGGGTTTCTCAATGGAGAGGCAGAGAAGAGAGTTGTAGATTTAGGTTAAGTGTTCTAGAGGGGGAAATGGCGATGAAGAAGTATAGATGATTTTAGATTTAGGTGAAGTGGTGGGTAGGGTTTCAATTAATGGGTAGAATGAATTAAGTGGTTGGGTAATAGATTTAGGAATGGGTTTGGTTTATTTTGTGTTTAAATGTTTAATTGGGTTGGGTTTAGTTTTAGTTTAATTTTTAGATGATTTAGATTTTAATTGTGTGTTTAAGTTGTTTAATTGGGTTGAGTAGTAAAATTAGGTAAATTTAATTGTGGGCTCATTAGTGTTATTTATGTAATTATTGTAAGTGTGTAAGGGTGAAATTGTAAAATAAAACATGCCAAAAATAAAAAAGCATGAAACGCAAACCATTTTTATGGACGGCCCAAAATGGCAAAACGTAAATCATTTTCATGGACAGATGGAGTAATAATTTACTAAAGAGGCTTACCTAATTTACCCAAATATGTGGGCCGAGCTTTATGAACTTTTATTTATAAATAATAATTTTCTTATTATAATTTTGAAACCCCAAATTAAATACCAATTCCAATTCAAATTTATCAAGCTTCTTCAACCTAAAATGTGCAATCTAAGTTTTCGCAAGAGTACGAGATCTATCATAAACATGCTAACTTGACCCTATGCCAAATCTTAAAGAAAGCTTAGCAGGACGATTCTAATTCTAAGTGTTGTTAAAATAAGAAATTGAAACCTAAACATTCTAATCCAGAATAATGTAGAAGATAAAAACAATAAAATAAATAACAAGATTGAATTAAAGGTGGGATTCGGGATTTAAAGGCCTAGAGTTCAGAAGATCTATAATTAATTAAACCATGCTCCTATCATTCATGCAATTGCTCATTTATTATAAAGGGTTTCTTAAAAGTTAGTCTAATTAATTACATATGTATTCATAATTAGACAGTTATCAAGACTCGCGTATTAGATCACCCAAGTAAGAATTCTTCAACTCATGAACAAAGATTCTCAGTTTATAAATGATTTCTTAGAGTTGCTTAATTACTTAACTCGCGTATTCGATAATTAAGCGGCAATTCTGACTTTCGTATTTGAATCAAACTATAGAAAAATCACAAATATACAACGAATTACAATTCTTACATTTCCGATTTAGAATTGTTATTTGATTAAACCTTAAGTCTATATTGGAATTATCTCTCGATCTCAACCAATAAACGATAAATTAAAACGGTGGTCAGTCGTCTCAATTAATGAAAGCAAATTTAGTCAATAAGAATGAATAAAAGAGCAATCAATTAACAATTAAAGAAATCATAAACCCTAGGTAGAGAATGACTACTCAATCCATTCAATAATCAAAGGTAAGAGACACTTACTAAGAAAAGATCTTGAATTGAGCGTCAAACTCGCCATCAATCATTCGTCCCGATGCGAAATTATAATAGAGAAAGTAGAAAAAGTATTTTCTAGGGTTCTAAAAATAAAAAGAGGGAAAAGTATGGATATAACACGAATCGTGTGTTTAAATAGCCAAATATATCCTCTTAAATCGCGCTGAGCGGCCTCTGGGATTGTAACAACCCGAATCCAATAAATTATTTACATATGTTATGTGATTTTATATGAATTTTAATTATGGTATTTATCTATTATATATCGAGCTTATTTTTATTTTAGTCGAGGTCGCGCTCTAGTTTAATAGATATGAATAAAATTTTAATTCAAGAACTTATTATTAGTGTTATTATATTGGATAAGAATTTATAATTATTTTAACTAGATATTATA
>JAPKLX010000021.1:789727-804831 GCA_026898415.1 Leonotis leonurus
TAGTTTTATTAATTTATTTAATTATTATTAGAGTTAGGGTGTTACAGGGATCGAGTCTCTGTCTCGCCAGCTTGAGGGGCCCAGCGGTCGCTGGGGTTCCAGGCAGCAATCGTTGGCCCCTCCGTTCTGTCCTCGTCCACGTCATGGGTCCAGCGGTCGCTGTCCCATTTCGCGCATTTCTACCCCAAAACTCGAAGCTAACTCCCTACCGGCTTGCTCGACTTCATTTCTTCGTTCATTTGGTTGTTTTCGGCTAACTTTCACATTGCTACATCAAATTACAATATAGAAACGAAACCGGCTTAAAGGCGAATTAAAACACGCAAAAATTAATAAACGACAAACAAAATAGACACGGCTTAATGAAGAAATAATGCACAAAAATGGTGTAAACAAAGCTCATTCCACTACTGTCATTTAACTTTTGCATATTAGAATCAATCCATTCTTCTCCAATTGAAATACAAACACACCACACACTCTTTTAGTTTGCCCTTCATTTTTTCTTTCACAAATCACGAGCAAACAATATTAAACAAAATGCAAGACAAATTATAATCATTCAAGATTTGATTTTAAGGTAGTATTAATATTTTTTTCTTGATGTTAGTTTTAATTAAGTGATATGCGATACGTCAATTTATGAATTTGTGATTAGGTTAGTTTTAATTGAAATTCATATTTGTATATTAAATATAGGAGATGGCGAGTGATACACCTAAATCGAAAAAGACAAAATGAATGACAAATCAACCAAAGATTCGGCAATTTATGTTCAAGAAAATGAAATCTCAATGGACTTCATCCTCTTCACCTATAGATAGTGGAAATCCTTCTAGTGCTAGTGTGTCTCCTTTAAATGATTCCCCTCAAACTCAAGAAAATGCTACGAATATTAGTCTTTTAAACTTTATACTTTTATTGTTATATGTTTTTCGCACCTCTAAATTAAAAATTATGACTGCGCCATTGCCCATAGATTGTTTTAAATTGTTCATGCATGTGTCAGCTTGCTCTACCTAGCTAGATAGATGTTACTTCTCTTTTTCTTTTTAAAAAAAAACATATGTACGTGTGTTAGTTTAATAATATAAAGTTTGTGCTGCTTTTTATAATTTAAATTTTGTGTAATTCAATTTTTTGTTTGGAAAAAACATGCTCCATTCTTTCAATAGAAAACTGATTACATATAAGAGAGAGAAGAGGTGATTAAAGTGGTGAGGTGGTGTTCTAGAATTCTTCTAACTCTTTAATTGAAATTAGGAAGAATTGAATACGTGTATGCATGGGTAGCTGCGTGTAGCCCAACTTATTGGACAAATCCTATAATAGAAAATGAAGAATTTGGTTTATTACATATAATGTTGGTAGGGAATAGGGATGGATGGTGCATGTTATATATACTCAAATATAATACTATATTCCAATATACAATATTAATAATAAAACCCATGGCCAGGAAGGAGCTACAAAATTAAATTAAAACATGTGAAACATGCCCAACACACCACATGCATGCTCTCTCCTCTCCTCTCCTCTCCTCTCACACCTGGCCACTTCTTCTTTTTCAATTAACTTGCAATTCCTCGTAGCTTCATATTAATTACGTACATAACCGTAAATCAAATTCTACCAAAATTCACTTTTGGGATTTCAAATGCATATATATAATCTTATTTATACAACTCTAGATTAATTATAACCACTTATTTTTTAAGGTTAATTATAGCTTCTAACCATTTTTGTGTACAAATGGACTTATTACCCTTCAAATTAAAAATTACAAAATCAATTAAGGCTCGAATTAAGATGCGTATATTAATTGGCAGACGTTGAATGTGCAATTAATTGATGATAACTAAGATGAATTAATGTGTGAATTAATTGTGTAATGAGTTTAACAATGCGACAGTACATTTCGCACACCCAATTAGAACATGAAACGAGGTTACCAGATGCACCAACGGACGACCACAAAGGGTACGTTTTTTCATCATGCATGGTCATCACTAGAATTTATAAATTTCTTTATCTTATAATTACTACTTACTCATTATTAATCACTCATGAATTTGGTCAAACGTGGTCACTTTTAGTGGGATGGAGGGAGTAGTATATCTTACTAACTTAAATGGTTGTTTTACATATTATATTATATATATACGGCTAGTCGGCTAGCTAGCTCTTGATTAAAACTCGTCTAGTCTAGTTTAGGTATATACTTCCTCCGTCCCCTAGTAAGTGTTCCATAAGTGAAAAAAATTTGTCTCCTAATAAGTGTTTCATTTCAAATTTCAAGAGTAAAATAATATAAAAGTTCATATTTTATCCTTATAATTATTTGAATATTTTTGTTTTTTATAATTTCAATGTAATAATTAGGGGTAAAGAGTGTAATTTACCTTATTAACTTGATATTTGAGTTTTTGTGTTTTTTGGTATTTGATCGAGTTTTTGTGTTTTGGGACAGTTATTTGGGAAAGGAGGGTGTATCTATTTTGACAAATAGTGTGATGACGACATGTGAATTAATTATGCAATTAATTAAAACAAATATTAGAGGCCATGTCGATAGCTCGTGTGGCGGGCGTGATCTCTGCAGTATCATCATCATGACTATTGATTAGTATATATATATATATAAAGCATCTGCAGCGGAAGCAGCAGGCAACACAAACATATGTTAATTAGGTTGTGATCAAGATTAATAGAAAAAAAGAGTTGGTAAGAAGTGAAATGAAAATGTTGTGTGTGAGTGCAGACACAGTAGTGCAAAAAGTTAGTTTGATAGTTAGTAAGGTGAAATGGGTTTTAGATTTCCTTCTTCGCCACTCCTTACTACCATCTTCGTCACCCCACTTTCAGCTGAACCTCATCGACTTACACACTGTGACGGAAACTGCCTCTGAAGAAGGTGGTTCCGGCGAATGCGCCGTGTGCTTGTGCGGAATCGGGGAGGGAGAACAAATCCGACGGCTGAGATGCAGCCACGTGTTCCACATGGTGTGCTTGGACGGTTGGATTGGGCAGGGGAGGTGGAGCTGCCCCCTCTGCCGGCATCATTTCACCGCCGCAATCGCATCAGATGATGACAATATTCCTCGGGAAATCTTGCTTCTCAGTTTCGCACAAGCTACTTCATCGGAAAATAAAGATACGTGGTGGCTGCGTTGATATGATATCTATCTCCATCCATCCATCCATCCCAGAATCACAAATTATTTTGTCCTTTTCTTTTCTTCATGCCATGTTTTCTACAAGTTAATTACGTGTAATATCATTTCCCATATATTATTACGAATTTACGATGTTCTATCCCTTTCTCTAAACACATTAATCACTTTTCTTACATCTAAAATAACAACATGCATGTTGTTTACTATTTTAATGATGTAATAATATTAATACTTCATTATATATGTATTAAAGGATTTGCTTATTTCAGTCCCAGCTGAAGGTCATAGAAATTCCTTTGCTTATCTTATGTGGTTAATGGACCAAACAGCAAGGTAAGTAGTTTCCTTTCCTTACTCCTAAAATTAAATCCTAATTATTTCTGTGTATAATGTACATTGTTAAAGAATCATAATGAACTTTCATAAAGAAATTTAAGAATAGACTTGCTTTATCATATTTGTATATTGAATAATAGTAACCACTATGGCAAGCCGTGACAGTAAATGGAACACATCTAAAGATGGCTTTATCAGTATATATTTTTAATTCTACTTAAATTTGATTTTAATAAAAATAAACTTTTTTGCTTAATTTATATTGATTATTAAATTATATAACTAAACAAAATCGAATTTAATATAAAATGATTTCTTTTACATTTGTTAATTATTTAATTACATGTTAATGTCAATGATTAAATTATGGATTAATAAGAAAAAATATTCGAATTAATACAAATGTTTAAGGTAATAGGTCTCGGGTAGTGGCAGAGCACACCCCTAAAAAATTTTCATTTACTACTAGTTTAGTAAATTTTTATGAAAATTATGTATAAATTTACAAAAATTATCAAGATCTTGCCCCACTAAAATTTAAGAAAAACAGAGACAACGATTTTGGCCCTCGTACCTTCGGGGCCTGGCTCCACCTCTGGTCTCGAGTTTGAGTTCATGCACTTGGGATATATATTCTCTCCAACTATATTCACAACACATATATGCATATATTGCCCAATATTTGTTTATCTATATATATATATATATAGATATATATATATATATATATATATATTGTAGCGCCTTGTTCAGTTTCAGTTTTTTGCGTTTTAATCTATTTTAATAAGTAGTATAATTAGTTAGAACTTCTTATACTTTCGATTAGATTTTAAATTCCTTTTTAGCACTTAAGTTTCATTTATAGTTCACAATTTATTAATGGTAAGAATTTAAATTAAATTTTCAAATACTAATTAATAATAAAAATTAAGTAGGTATTTCTCTTGGATCGGAAAATAATATTAATAATAATAAGTTTCTTCTATAAAGTCAGGACGCTCAAACAAACCAAACTAATATTGCTAAATGAAGAGTGTGGGTTTTATTTGATAATGAAATTTCACAATTATATATGTGTATATATATCGATTATTACTGACTCCATGGCCAGGCACTCTAGCTAGCTACATCAAACAATATTTGTATAAACACAGCTGATTTCGACATGCATCGATTAGTTCAGTATCGTAAAAGACATATATTTCGCACTAATCTCAAATTAACTAAAATAAATAAGAAATCATTAAAAGATGGAGTAAGATTGTAGATCCCAATTAAGAGATGTGGAGATGGTAATTAATTTACGAGCTCCAACATAATAACATACTTGCAAATCATTCACCAACCTTTGAAAACTGCTAACTAAACCTAGCTATACAGTCTTGGTTTTTGGTTCCATTATACTTTATCTTACCAATATTGCATATACATCCTTTAACTTGGTATTTAATTAGCTACATCTCCTTTCAAAGAGAGAGAGAGAGTGTGCCCAGCCAGGTGGTGCTGTAGAGTTGGTCTGATTTGTTTATTGTAATTGTTAATTAATTAGTGTAGGGGAGTAGCCCAACTTATTGGACGACTAATAACATTATAATTATTATATTTGCTGAAAGGGGTGGTAATATGGTACATGCAAATTTAAAACAAATTAGGTAAAGAAAAATGTGAAACATGCTTTTCCCAACACAATTAATTCGGTGGTCTTAATTATATCGAAATAGACTTAGATAAGTAGTTCGTGTCTAGTATTAACCAAAATAATGATCAATAAGAAATAAATAAGAAAAATCAAATATCAAAAGCATCCGATCTCAATACTCAACAAAACTAGCTCTGTGAAGTTCCCATTTAATTTAATTTCTGTTGGCATTCATGTGTTGTTTGATGACTTTAGCTCAAAGTGTTGGAGGTTTTAAGTTGTGCGTACTCTTGCATTTTATCTAATTTACTCTTTGATTTTTGTGTTAAAATTAATAAGTTGTTTAGCTAAACTTATTTTAAACAGCTTATAAACTCTTAGATGTCATACCCTAAGAGCTTATAAGTTGTCGATGTCATACCCTAAGAGCTTATAAGTTGTCAAAGGATTTGGATAAATAAGCTTATAAGCTCTTTAAATAATGACTAAAAATGACATTACTTAATTTGTAAAAACTCTTATTTTTTTTAATAATTATAATAACAAAATATTATGTAATTTTATTGTAGCTTATAAGTTAATAACGAAATAAGTTGGGATGAAGCTACTTATTTTTTAAACATCTTATAAGCTCCAAGAGTTTATTTTTACAACTTATAAGCTCTTAAGTAGCTTAATTTGTCGAACATTTTCAATGAGTTTATAAGCTCCTAAACATCTTATAAATTGTTTTAAGGAGTTTATAAACTCATCAAAACACCCCCAAGAGATCGAATAAAGCAAATGCTCATTCTGTTTACATAAGCAGCAGATGTAATTGGATTCACACTCATAAAAATATTTTCACTGCATTATCCATCCCTGTTTTCATATCACTTTCAATCCTGGAGCACCCAAAATTTCCAAATAGATTGACGGCATAAAAAATTATTAATCAAAAAATAAAAGGAGAAGATGAGGCATTCACACTTTAGAAACATGTAGTTTGAACAACAATCATTTTCCTTGAGGTCTCAAAACCATTTCTATAGCACTTTGCTGAGGTTTGGTTAAACTCTGCATTCAAAATCAAAAATGTAATAAGCCGCAGGAACGGTACAAAATCAGAGTAAAAGATTAACAGCATTGAGGGGGATTAATTAAACCTGGAAAAGATGTTGGAAAAATGATCTATCGCTCTCACTGAACTTCACTAACGATTCAACGATAGTGTTAACCATATTAATCTGTGAGAGTGCACGAGATTTTGTTAGCAATATATGTGAAAGTCTTCTGCAGAAAAGACAGTATACTGCATCTATGAGATACCTCATTTAGGGGATCGGCACTACAAAGAAGTTCATCTTCATCTTCATCATCTTCTTCGTCCTTGACCAAAGCAAAAAACCAGGATTTTCAGTAAGCAAAGTTAATAGTAGCACAGTTTAAAAACTATGGGAGGTCAGCAAGAGTAAACCTTATTGAATGCTTTGGCCATGGCATCTAAGTATTCATAAGTAGGTCTGCCATGTGATGCAGCAGCAGCTGAATATAGGAAATCCTCCTTGCCGCCAGCATCTCCATTTTGAGCTTCTTCCCAATCACTATCCTGCAAAATTAGTAGCCACGAGTTTCATGATTCTAGGCTTCTAGCCAGCCAGATGATAATACAGATGTTAAACTTTATTTTAGGTACCTCATCATCTCCATCTACTTGTTCTTGGACTTCCAATAAAGCATCCGCCAATAAAGACAGAATCTATCAAGCAGTCATGAGAATATAAAACAAACATGCATCAATGTTAGCTGTTACCTTTCTAGGTGACAAGCACAAATCTGCAAACCAAATCACCAACTTGCCTCTAAATGTAGGAGATTCTATAAGATGCAAATATGCCCTCTCAAATATCACTATGTTTTTAGCAAGTACAGTGCTTTAGCAGCATTTCTAAGAACATCAAGCAAATTGTGATGAACTCTGTTCATTATTTACATTACTTCTCATTTTTGTGTCTCTCATTTTCGAATGATGCTACTTGTTACTCCCTTCATTTCTTGGATTATGTTATTCCCAGTCTGGTAATTTATTATTCTTCTCTTTCTAAAACTCTCCCAACAATTTTTAACCAAAGTAGTCTTTTTATTTGAGACAATCAGTTGATCCAGTTCGTCAATCAGTTGATTCAGTTCATCCTCATCCCTTGCAGACATCTCAATCATGTTTTAATAAATTTATTCAAATTATGAGTTCGTATATTTTCTCTTGTAACATACTAATCAAGGAAGTAATTTCCCAGTTTCTTCCAATACAGAAAAGTTCTGAGTAGCAGCTACTACTCATGACTCAGAAACCCATTTTTAAATAAATCGGACATTTTATAGCATATACCTTAGCAGGAAGTGGCATCACCGTCCATTGATCTGGCATCACCTTAGATCGTGAGCGGGTGGTTATTCCTGCCTGAGACTGCATACATAGTTCATAAAAAAGGCTAATTAAATGAAGGGTGTTAAATGCTTATTAACGGAATAAGAAGTAATATTCAACCTTGATGAGATGGCCTTGAACATTGACAATACCCATTTCAGGATGCCTTGTCAGGAGTAACAAGGCCAAAGCTGAAGTAGTCACTTTAATTTGGTAGGCTCCTTGTACTTCCCCTGGATTAGAAAATCAACTACATCATAATGTTACATAAAGCAAGTCAATTCTTAAATTTCTTTATGAAAGTTCATTATGATTCTTTGACAATGTACATTATACATATAAATAATTAGGAGTAAGGAAAGGAAACCACTTACCTTGTTGTTTGGTCCATTCACACATAAGATAAGCAAAGGAATTTCTATGACCTTCAGCTGGGACTGAAATCAGCAAATCAATAAACTGTTCCACGTGAGGTGCACTCATGTGAACCTGCATCAGATAATAAACTATAAACTGTTAAACAGGCTTCACCAAACTACTCAGACATAAGAATCCACCTCTGCAATTAAAAGAGTAAGAGCTGGCCAAAATATTTAAAGCAAAGACAGCTTCACAGTTTGTTATTATCTCGATATAGCAAAAAATTTGTAGCGCATATACATGAATTTGTTGATTATCACGGTTGTGAGGGTCGGCAAATCGAATGGCTCACATAGGAATTTTTAATCAGTCAGGACGAGAATAACAATAGAATTATCTTAAAATCTAATTTCATGATTTCAGATGCACATAAGACTATCACTAGAAAAGTACAAAAATAAAGTCTCTATCTTAAGGAATTATCAAAAGTCGTGCCAGTAAATGGCACACATCTAAAGATTGGCATATCCAGCAGATCTTTGAAATATAAATTTGAAGCTAACCAATCTAGCAAATATTAGAAGCAATGAACTTTTCAGTCCCACAATTTGAGAAGATTGCATGCGTCTGACAAGCGCAGTCACAAGATCTCTTATATGATGAGCCATTTGCGTAGGCAGGTGCAAAATGAGTTGTAAAATATAGCTACCAACAAAAAGTGAGCCGGAGCTTTCCAATTCAGGGTCCAGAAGTCTGCATGAAGAAACAGCAGCGGATTAATTCTATACCATGATCAAATATAGCTTATAATCTAAAAATAATAGTAAGAGATACATAAGCTAATGAACATCCGTCGAAGAAGGAAATATGTCTTATTTCTGTAAATGCATTACAAGGATCTCCATAGCATACTGGAATCAGGCTTCTTCGAGTTCTCTGTAAAATTCATTGAGAAAAAACTACTAAGGCTTCTCTGGTTTATCTCATGGAAGGGCATGAGAGAGACAAATATGTTGGAGATATGCAGGCACATTGATTGAGCTTTCTTAATTATCTAGCTATCTTCTATTCAGGCAATCACTGAACAAAAAGAAACATGTTCTGTAGGAAAAGATAATTTCAACTAGTATACAAGATATGATTGTCCAGGCAAATCATTCTAATCACTAAGAGAGACACGAATGAATCACCTTGAGACTACATCAAGTAAACTTCTCATTGTAAACCCAGGATCTCCACACCAAGCAAGCATATCTTCTTTCCCACCAGCCACAAGAGCAGCCAGGCACTGAGTTGCATTCTGATACATTTAAAATCATTCCTGCTATTATTTTACTGTTGATCCTTTAAGAAGTGCCAGATGGCCCAGATATCCTAATCTGTTGTATGAACTTTAACTAAGAGAAAGCACTGGCAACCTGCATCTCGCCATGGTCATTACTCTGTAGGAGTATTCTAACAACAGATTCAAAGGAAACTTGATATGCTGCTTTTACCACATCAGTCGGAGCACTCTACAGCACAAAGCATCAAATATCAGAACCACTCTTCTACTCATATGTGGTTGCATATTCAAGTATAATGGGCTTCATTAACAGTAGAGTTACCTTCACTAACATTGTAACAAGATCCAAAGAACCAGCAACTAAACCTTCAGGTTGTTGCCGTGGCTAAGAAATGAAAACGGTATATGAGAACAAGAAGAAAATGGAGCTGCTTTATATTTTGTTTACGTTAGCAATTAATAAAGGATGTGTACGTTACTGAGGATTGGCCCAATATATGGTAAAACTCGAGAAACCAATGGATGAATACATCCAGGAGAGTTTTTTATTGCCTGAAAGGATGGAAAATAATGAATGTTAGTACATTGATTTTGGGCATTTTCATTTCAATGTTCACATCATTTTTAATTTGTTAAATATGAGAAGAGTAGTACTCCGAAGTACTCCCCTAGTCCCAATAAAATAGTGTCACTTTTAATTTCACAGCTTTACTGGCATTTGGAAATGCATTCAAACATAGTGACTGCAGTTTCAAGAAAGAACCTACCTCTTTATCATCAATTAGGTCTTTTGTGTTTTCATATACAACAGTATCTCCATTAACCCATGTTCTGATATACAGAAATGGGCAGACAGAAAGTGTAAAAACTTTAATGTTTACAAATAAGCAAAATATAGCAATAAGTGTGCTTCCTCAACCAATCCAGAAAATAAAAGGGCACCATGCATGCATCCAATTAAAGCAAAGATCGTGCGTGACTCCAAAATTGTCTTATATTATTAAGCAAATCTCAACATGTGAAAAAATTCTGAAGTATTTTATATCCATCTTGTTTCATTCAGCTCAAAGTAATACATCTTTAACTTACGCAATGTTTGGCTTGTTATGCATGATATTGGACTCTACTAAAACCACAAATGTAGAAGGATAGAGAGGTAAATAAATAATTCACCTCCAAAACCTCTAGAGCATCAATACTGATGAAAGGGTCAGAAACATTAGAAGCCCACATGTTAAGGATAATAGGAGAGATAACTGGCTCTATTGAGGCTGAAATTTCATGACCTGCAAGACCCATACCAAACCTCAGTTCTAAATAAATGAGAAATAATTTAGAAATTGTCATAGGCAGCTAAAAATAATTTAGCATAAATTAAAAGTTACAATACTATTCCACTTGAACTAACCAGCTTTAACTGCTGCTTGTAAAGTTTCAAGCACTAGGTGCATAGTCTCATCAGATGCCTACAGGGCAGGATATAAATATTAACCTATAAACAATAAGAAAACCCCTTCTGGCTGAAAATGTTAACTGTCGCCTCACATTTTTAAGAAGATCTACAAGTGATGAAAATAAATCCAATGCATGACTTTGGAAAATTCCTCTGGTAGCGTCAGGAAGAAGTTGGGATAGTGCTCGACATGCACCAACTTTCACAGCTGGGGGCCTGTACAAAAGAATAGGAGTAACATAATGTGTAACTTATGTAATGAAATATTCCAAATCATGTTCTTACACGTCCATGCCAACTGTCTTAATAGCAGCATATAAGAAATGTTCTGTTACTTGGTTGTTCATCTGCACAAATGATCAAAGCCAATAAGATCTTTAGTGAGAACATGAACGTGCTTAAAATAAAGGCCAGAAGAGAAGGTTTCTTAGTAATACCACAGATGACAATCTTGCAACAGATGAGAATAACCGAGCATGAAGAAAGGGGTAATCATGCACGCCTGCATAAGTATGAAAGAGGATTTCAGTGGCAAGTAGAAGCATGTTTGATATTGCAACAGAAAACTAAATTTTGAAAGTCAGAAGTAATATGGCAGTAGCTTATGATAGAAATGCTCACCCGTTGCCACATCATCAGTTAAAATTTGCTCTAGCATGTTCCCTATTGTAGGTGCAGAAACCTAACATAGACCTTGAATATCATTATAGAATTCCCACATGCAATACACTGTTCCTCTACATTATAAGAATATAAAGGACAGACCTCCACTTCAAGCAACTGCTCAGACATGGAAGCCAGCGCAAACAGGGTAGCCTCCCTCAACTGTCATGGCGTGATAAGAGTTCGTTTAAGAGGAACACAAACAAAAAAACAAGTCAAAAGTTGCTTTTCAGAAGATGCTAGAATGCAAAACAAAATGAAAGTCTTTCAGAAGTTATATATTTGGTATTATTTAGCCCAATACTCTCTACAAAAGCCAATGAAGGATTACGAGTAACCATGCATATTTATTTGGTAAGCCATGAACTGGGTATGTAAAAGTTAAGGGACATAAAAAGTTCAGCATCATCAGCCGGATTAGGGTAGCAATGATTGAAGCCTATATCAGGCTCATATCAACAATTTTAGCATTTACGATGCTTCTCCTAGTCATAGAATGCATAGATTCAATTTTTGCGATTGTTCAACTTACTATCCACCAGCCAGGAACACCATTGTCTTTCTGATGTTGGGATTCATTTATACGTCTTTTAATGGAGTCAACTACAGCATCTATACCATCCATCCCACAAGATGTTATTATCTCTTCTAGCAAAAGCGTACCTATAAGAAAATATTTTTCAGGAAAATATTATTAAGCCCAGCAGATTCACAGGTAACACACAGTATTAAGACACAGTGACACACAATCAATACACTTAAGCCACCAAAGGCATGAGCATTTGCTACTCTAGAACTAGGCTCATGCAATTGTGATGTGAAGCCGTGTAAGAAAGAGAATCATTTTAAACATCAAAATCAATAACAGGGGAATCAGTAGGTGAAAAGGCTATGAACTTCAGAAGAAGCAGGTCGCTGATTGCCTTCAAGATCACAGAAATTATTTACCAGATGCACGACAGCTATAAGTATTGTCATCCTCATCAGCAACATACTGATTAGCATCCATTGACCAAGTATGAACCTACATCCAAGTTGTGCATGAAAAAGATATGAGAGGTAAAGGGAAAACAGAAAAAATATGAGTTAATAAATTGATTAATGTTAATGGACAACCAATCTAAATAGATTATGCACACCATTAGCTCATATGAATTGCTGTCCCTACACAAGTGATAACAAATTGCAGAACCAAAATTCTTAACTCAAACTAATTAAAAAAAATGGAATCTCATTCTATCACATACCCCACACTATTTGGAAAAGAACATTCCAGATTCTCATACATTAGTACTATATTTTTGTTTCTAAACATATGCTATGGAAATTATAACAAAAAACAAATGTAATTTAAAGAAGATAAATCAGTTAGGTCACTCAATCACTTGCATCAGTCACTTAGGCAAGAACCCAGCTACATTAATATATCACAACTTGCTTTACTATTTTGGCTGAAGTTCAGCTGCATTAATTTTATCTCCCACTAAGACTATGTACAGCAAGTAAGGATTAGTTCTGATAGTTTCTTATCATTCACAATCTGAATATGGAAGACAGCTATATTTAATTTTGAAATGGAATTAGATAGATAATCGCCTACTCACTTCTATTTTATCAATGTTTCAATTGCAAATGTCTATTAATGTATATTACAAAAGAAGCATTCACAAGACAACAAAAAAGGTGACCGCAATCCTCTAATGACATAAATCTTTCTATATGAAATGTCATATAAAACATGGAACCCTTGAATCCGCTAGACAGAGAGTACCTGTTGTTCGGTCATTTGAAGGAAACCAATGGTATAGTACACTAAATCTTTCAAATTCGTCATGATAATCTACATCAGAAACAAAATTTACAAAAAACAAAGTAATTATATCATCATAATCGATAATGAATGGACACCAAGCCAAACAAAAAATTAAAACAAGATGGTTGAACCATACCTTTACAAATTTTGGGCTACCAACAAGAGTTAGTAAAAATTCAAACAGCTGCAGGGCCAAAGACCAGGGAATGTGCAAGTAAATCATATACATATATTTGTAGTCCACCAAGTGGGATGAGGTAAAGACATAGGATGTGCACTAACCTGGATAACAAAAGACTCGAGACTCTTTTCAATGCCATCTGAATCGTACCTTCCATCATAGGAATCTTCAGCACCTTGAATAGATGACCGCTCATACACATTCAAGGATGACACAAATGTGTGCCACAATGGCCCAACAATTACTGAAACACCGTCAATCATCATAAATTAAGAAATTAAAGATAAGGTAAACAGGACAATATATCAGCAGAATCAGTGAGGTAGACGTTCTCATAGGGAATTTGATCTCCCTAAAAGGTAAAAATAGGGAGTTTGATCAATATACCTGTGAAATGAGTTTCCACTATAGAGGGAAAGTTTTGAATAAACTGATTCAAGCACTTTAACACCTGAAAGACAGTACCAAGATGTTTCTAAACTTAGAAGAGCAATTAGGCATACAGATGGCGTCAAGAAACACAAAAAAACAGAAAGAAGAGCAACCTCCATTCGGGTGCTCCAATCATCAGGATCTTCAGATGGGACTGGATGTTGCAATATTGATGAGAATTGCTCCATCCAGGGCTGGAGCAATGGTAACATCAAGGCAGTAGTTTCTATCTAATTGCCAAAATTCTCATGAAAATGGTTAGTCTAGCGACTAATAATCAAATCAAGGTGTACTTAATCATCCTAATATTAACAACCTATAGCTGAATACCTTATAGACTCCCCTCATAACCCCTGCAATTGAGATACAATTGTAAGCTATTGTAATAGCTTTAGACCGCAGGAATTTGTCATATATCTGAAATATAAATACACAGATAAATTAGAAAATGATCAGAACATAATTCATGGCTAAAGGATTATGGTTATCTGGTCAAGCTACAGGAGTGTAGAAAGGAAATCCAGTGAACTACACTTAATAACTATAAGTGATGTAGTTATTTCTCTATATATCTTAATTATAATTCTCAAAAGCTGACAAGTATATTGAAGAGGAGGCCCTCAGAGGGTATCTAAAGGTCAACTTGAAACCCCTATCATACCAATTACCAAGTCAAAGTTTTTCTTACTGTACTTCAGTAGAAGCTGAAATAAGCATATTAAATTAAATACAATCAACAAAATATATGTCATGTGCACATTTTAGGCAAGTACAAGTCTATTTATACAGCCATACCAAATATTTACATTTGATTCCGAAAACATCAAACAGTCTTATGTTTTCTTATAGTTGCAACAGGAAATTTGTAAACTAGCATGCGAGATAATAAGAGAGATCAACCTGAGGAGATGATACAATGGTGTGCAAGCATGGGAACAAAACTGGGATTATTTTTGGAACCATCTTATCATCCATGTCTGACGTAAGAAGAGCCAAGCATCTTAGAGCCCCATGCACTGCAATAGCTACGATTAAGTTTATTCCCTCACAGTGACAGAACATTATAGGGACAGCGGGACTTACCAGCATTAAGTTTAGACTGGTCATTGATTAAACTTAAAAGGAAAGATAGTAGTTCAGGCCATTCTTCAGGCCAATCATATTGTGCAATTACTGATACAGCCACACTTATTGCAGTACAGATCTTCTTGCTTGGATCATCAAGTGATGCTAGAAGTAGCCCTCTTATAGAAGCCTGATAAAATAACAGTTTGGGGTGTCCGTCATGCAATCAATACAATGGACTTCATATGTAATACAGATATCAATCAGTACCCAATTTCAGCTAAGGAAACATGA
>JAPKLX010000021.1:808036-851080 GCA_026898415.1 Leonotis leonurus
GGTGGTGATTTTCTATCTTTAACTTCTTGGGTTGTCGTTTTTTTTTAATATATTTTTTTTCTTTCTGGGCCCCCCCCCCCCCCCCCCCCCCCCATCAGTTTGGATGGTTTGAAGGGTGTTGTTGAGTTGTTTCTCAGCAAGAGATTTGAAATGGATAAAGACATTGTGGACTTCATTCTTGGATTTGAGTAGGAATATCCAAACATAATGACTAAATTGGTCAATGAAACTAACGTAATATCGAAAACCATTAAGACTAGTAACCGGAGCAGGCCCCCAAAGATCACTATGGACAAGAGCTAAAGGAGAGGTGCAGTGTGTTTGAGATTCTGTGTAAGGTATACGATGCATTTTGGCATAAACACAAGGTTGGCAAAGAGAAGATTTCATTGCTTTGAAAGATATATTACAAGAGCTTAAAGCATGACGTAAAGTATCTTCATTACAGTGTCCTAATCGACTATGCCAAACATCATAACTAAGGAGGGAAGTGGGATGAATCATAGCAACAGTGGGCTGGAATGAGACAGAGGCCACCAACGGCTGACTTAAGGCAGAAACGAAGCTGGAACGGGGGCCATTTACAGATGGTCTGGAAGAGAAGCTATGAAGATTTGGAAAATGGTAGAGACCTCTAGTAAGGAAACCCTTGAGCAGAATGATGTGATTGACCTGATCCTTCACAAGACAAAAGGATGGATGAAACTCAAAATAAACATTATTATCTTTTGCAAACTGGGAGACACTAAGGAGATTCTTAGTGATAGTAGGAACATGAAGAAGATTGTTTAAGAGAAAAGGTTTGGAAGACAAGGGGGAATAAACATGATCAGTACCTATGTGAGCAATCTCACCTTGACCATTGCCCATTTGGAGTTTGCTTGAACCACCATACTCAGAAGCAGAGTTTAGAGTAGAGAAATCCCTACTGACATGGTGTGTGGCTCCAGAGGGAACCAGCCATTTTCATTGTTATAGTCGGAAGCAAGGTAATATGAAGATCCTTGAGAAGAACCATTAGGCATCTGGGCAATGTTTGCTCCTGGAGAGAAGGACCCTTGTGATGTGGTCCCAAAAGGAGATTGTTGAGCTGGAGACGGCTGTTGGGACTGCTGTTTGGGCACAAATGTCTGGTCAAACCGATACCAACATTTTTCAGCTGTGTGTCCTGGGACATAACACACCTGGCAGATTGGTTTATTTCCTGAAGCTCGGCCTCTTCCTCGACCTCCAAAGCCGCCGCGGGTGAAGGAGTTTCTGCCCCCTCGATTGCCATTAAAACCACCACGCCCCCTGGAGTTTTGACCACCAAAACGACCACCTCCACGTTGGTTGGAGGTGGACTGAGACAAGTAGTGGAGGGAGGGCTGAGAACCATCAGAATTTAGTATAGAGTTTTTGGTAGTTTCTAATCTATTTTCAAAACTAAGTAAGAGGGAATGGAGGTCAAGGACATACCACTCTTCTTTAGTGCTAACAGCTACCATGATGGAATCATACCACTCTTCTTTAGTGCTAACAGCTACCATGATGGAATCATAATCAGGACCTAAGCCATTAAGAATATGCATGATCTGGTCATCATTTGATATTGTGTGTCCAATAGAATTGAGTAAATCACAACATTTTTTTATTTTGGCAAGGTATTCGGTCATGGAGTAGGCATCTTTCTTTATGGTCTGTAATTGTAATTTGTATTGCATAATTTTGGCTCTGGAATGGTTGAAGAAATAAGTTTCAAGAGCTTGCCATACAGAAGCAGAAGAGGATAAACCAACCACCAATATCATCACATTCTCCGTGAGAGAAGCTTGCATCCAAGCTGAAATGACTTGATCTTGGCGTTCCCAAAGGATGAAGTCTGGGTTGAGAATTTCCTGACCGTGGTTCCGTCTTTTTCGTCAATGCACCGGTGTGATGGTTGATTGAGGCCAGTTAGATATCCTTCTAACCCATAACCCTTTAAGGTGGCTAAGACTTGTTGTTTCCAAATAAGATAGTTGGTATCCTTGAGTTTTAAAGGAATAGGAGTGCTTTGTAGGTAAGTAATGGTGATAGTGGAGCTTGCATTGTAGCCGCTCATGGCGGAGCTTGGAGTGGCTTCTGTCATGCGGATAAAGATGAAAGGGTAAAAATAGAAAGATGGTGTGTATCGAGAGACTAGCAGGGCCGTGCTAGCTCTAATACCATGAAAAAGTTAATGCAGCATAAAGAAACGTGAATGTGAGCTGTGAACTAAACAGCAGTAGGAAGGAAATGGAAAACATTTCATTTAATCTATATATATATTAAAGCAGAATCATTCCAATGCAATTTCCCGCCCAAATTATTCTTAATCCCGCCTAAAGTTGCATGTGCCATGCATAATTACTTTTGTTTTTTTATTGCTCACACAACACTAATATTTTCATTGAGAAACGTTTCGTCTTTTCAATGCAAATGTGTATGGAGTACCTTTTATCTTCCCAAGAAAGTAATATACTATTCCCAATATAATATTATAATTATATTTTTTATAGATATATCATGTCATGCCCAAATGAAGGCTCACAAATGCAGTGCGTTGCTGCCATGCGGTTCCAACAATTTATTGGGTGTCAGTAACACTTTTCATTTATTTAATATAGAGAAGCTCAAAAGTCTTGTCTTTATGAGTTACAACTATAAATTAGTAGTGTACACAAGTCGTACAGATTACATATTTTTATAACACTCATCCAAACAAATCAGTCCAACAATTACTTTCTTTGCCACCATGCCTACCATGTGGTCTTGCATCCGAAATTTGGACGATTCCAAAACAACATACAGTGTAAAATTTCGATTGGTTCGTGCTTATGAAAAACCTGCATTCAACAATAAAGAGGAGATTGAGAGTTTGGAATGCATTATCCATGATTTTGAGGTACTTTCTTCAAATAATTTATTAATGTAGAATTACTCAATTATGTATTATTAATTATTGTTTCATTATCGTGTATTAGAATTTGATATCTTATTAAAATATCAATTTTCTTTTTTTCTCATTTTATACAATCGAAATATACTGCAAACTTTATTTTTAAATAATATATAAATATTTATGTATTATTAATTATTGTTTCATTATCACTAAGTTTAGCACTCATCTCTTTCTATGTCTGCATTTGCATTTGTAATGATTTTGTGTCTGAATATTATAATACATAATCTTCTTATTTGGTTGATTGTAACTATTTAATGTTTTGATTTTTAAAAAACTTGTACTGTTCTATGAAATGTTAATATATGTTATTATTTGTATAGGGTGACAAAATGGAAGCTACTGTTCCTAAAAATCTCATTAACTTCTTCAAGAATCAGTTGGAAGAAGGATTAGTATATGGAATTAAAAATTTCAAGGTGGTGCATAACATGAGAAAGAACAAAGTCACTACACACAAATACAAGATCTTAATGTGCGAAGATACAAAGATACATGAACTTTTTGCCAAGGATTTTCCGATGAACTGATTTTCCTTCAAGTCATTCGAGGAGATTAAGCTAAAGGAGAGCTTATACAATGACTCATTATTTGGTATATTGCAATCTTTCAATATTTTATAGAATTCTCATTTACAAATCTATGCTTATTAATATATTATATACTAAAAAATTCTGTATTTTTGCATAGATATAATTGGAGTTTTGGTGAATCCGGGCGAATTACAAAATAGAACATCATCTACCGGGGAAGCGAAAAAACTTATTGAGTTGACTCTCGAAGACACCGAGTAACAATTTCTTAGAAAATTTCCTAATCTAAGTATACATATATATTAATATTCATTATTTAACCATACTAATTTTTATGATATGTAGGAGGAATAGGTTAAATTGCACACTATGGGACGATTATGCTGATGAATACTTGAAATTGTTAGAAAAAGATGGCCAACATACTAAGATTCTTATTGTGCAATTTTGCAAGACAAGTATTTATAGAGGTATGTAAATTTAAAATGTTCTCTGCCAAAAATTATTATTATTATTAAGATACTTACTTTGAATGCCTAATCATGTAATGTAGGTGAAATTAGAGCATGCAATGCCTTCAATATCACTAAATTGTTGATGAATGAAGACATTCCAGAAATCAATGAATTTAGGAAGAGGTGGTAATTTAAAATTTTATTCATAATATTTAAATTTAAAATATACTTTATAATATTCCAATTTTTTGATCAAGGATTGAGACGGAATACAATGCAAATATTACTAATAATAGTAATAACACACAAGGATCAAGATGCCCAATAAATGAGGATGATCGTCTGGAAGGAGTTGAGAAAATTCAGACTATTGAGGATTTGTTATGGGACGACGAGGTTATATATCATAACTTTTAGTTGTAATTTATCACTTATATACTTTATATATTAAGGTTCTGTTTTTAAAATATTTTTTATCGCAGTCAAAAAGCTCTTGGATTGTCGGCACTATCATTTGCATAGATTGGAATTTTGGATGGTCTTATTTTGCATGCAAAAGATGCATGAAAAAATTGATCAAAGTAGAACATCAATTCTATTGCAAGGCATGCAATGATAAAGACTTGTCAGCCACTCTAAGGTAATTTCTTATTTTTTAAATAAAAGTATAAGACATACTAAATATTGTTGTTATAAATGTACTTTAAATTCGTTATGTGTGGAAATTTGCAAATTTAATATTGAACTCTCTAATTTTAGAAACTAAATTATCTAATTTTTTGAGATAAAGAAACAAAACTCAAATACATAAACAACAGACATGATGCATAGGCAAACACGCCAACTTTTGTATTAGTTAAAAAAATGAGACTGCTTCAATTATATATTACTATAGTAGCATGTCACTGTAATCTAATTCACAATTGTTTACACGTCAGTAGAATTTTAAAAGTTACGTATGTTTATTTATAAATGTATTGCACAGATACAAAATTAAGGTTCAAGTGAAGGATGATACTGGAAAAGCACAATTTTTACTTTGGGATAGAGAGTGCAAACAAATTATTGGCAAGGATGCTGGAGACTTGGAATTGGAAATCAATGCTGAGGTATTTATCACTAATAAACATTTAGATATATATTTTTTATATGTAATATAATGATATTTCACAAGATTCTAAACATATAACCATGTTTAGGGAGGAAGTCTGGATAATAATTACCCTAAAGAAATTACAAATGCTTTTCTGGACCAAAAGTTTTTGTTCAAGATCCAACCGAAGTCTCGAGAAAGTAAACAGTTTCACCGTGAAGGTTATAACGTGTCCAAAATTACAAATGATCAAACTATCATAGCAACATGTTCTTCAAGTTGTTTAGATAGTCAGGTACATATTACTGATAACTATGATTAATTTATATACATGCGTTTTTTTCAATTCTAATACACATTAACCAAATTATAGGAGTCTAACTGTCTATCGAAGATTCAAGAGTCTGATTTACTAAATGAGAAATTAGAAGACAAAACTCCTTCAAGTAAGGGGGCCGGAGATGAATGGTGTGCTGATGGTCAAGTAAAGAGGTGTTTGGATGATGCATTTTCTGCAACTAACGCGAAGAAGAAGCGGGACGTTAAAGTCAAGATAGAGAAGAGTTAGTTTGTTGCTTAGTGGTTTCAAATTGTTTTTTTTTAATGTGGCTAGACAAGATATCAGGTGCTATTTTGTTGGTAGGCGAGCATATATTTATGCTAGGTGCCCTTATATTTTTGAATTGTGTATGGTGACTATTTGGTTTCGGTTATGCATAATTAATGAAAGCATGAGACTTTATTTTCCAATATTTTTATCGATATATGCTGTTTAAATTTGTAAGAAGTACTCTAAAATTAATCAAATAAAGTTGATATTACAATCTAAAATTAATCAATTAAAGTTGATGTTACTGAACATCAACTAACTAAAATAGAAACATACCTTTTAGCAACAACAGTGGAAGGATACCATTCATAAGCCCTCACTATCATCGTCACATTCATCACCATAGAAGAAGCCGGAGAGATGCACACTCTGAGATCCAAGGATTGAGAAGGTGTTCTTTTCATCTTCCTCAAATTCAAGGTTCAATGCACAAGTCTCGAGTTTATCAGGCAACAAGCAGCACAGGTAAATCGGCTTCTTATCTCCTACTTCACATTGTAATATGCACAAGTCTCGAGTTTATCAGGCAACAAGCAGCACAGGTAAAACTTGTTTTACCTTCTTGGGAAAAGAATATGTTAGTGGAGTGGGAAAAAAAGAATATAAATTCTTAATGATATTATCGATAAAAGAAGTGTAAGTGGATGTGGATGTGGATGTGGTTCCAATACATGCAGAATGCTCATAGAGTTAAATGAGATACAACTCATTATAACACAGTATAATACGTTTTGAAATATTATTGAGATAAATGAAT
Source organism: Leonotis leonurus (assembly GCA_026898415.1). Taxonomy (NCBI): domain Eukaryota; kingdom Viridiplantae; phylum Streptophyta; class Magnoliopsida; order Lamiales; family Lamiaceae; genus Leonotis; species Leonotis leonurus. Next base: position 814,447 of record JAPKLX010000021.1, read on the forward strand.
AATACGTTTTGAAATAATAATTTTAATATATTAAATAGAGTTAATAAATAATAGAACATAAAGATACAAATATTTATAAATGGTTGTTCTAGAATTATTGTTTATTTATATAAACATAAATATTAAAATCAATTAAATAATTCTATACAAAGAAACATATTCTATGTGGTGGTGGCCCCCTCCACTACCACACTACCCCAAGTACCAACACATCTTTCAATTTGTAGTCTCTTAATAATTTTTCATCGATTTATGTAAAGTATTCTTTATTTATTTTCATTTACTTTGCAGTTTGCCTCTTAACTTTTTCGTAGAGTAATATTTATAGTCAGAAGTTTATTTATGGATAGGGACTAGCACTATAATACACCTGCTTCAATTAGGGAAGGGGTGAAATCTTGACGGATATTATGCGTCTGATCCGAAGTCGTATCCGAATATTTGAGATATTTGAGATGAATAATACAAAAGTGTAAATTTCAAGTTAATAATTGTATAGATTTCCTTATAAAAAAAATTGTACAAATTTCAATATTTTTATTTGTAAATGTCAATATTTTATGTGTGGTGAATTTATTGGAATTCGATATGAAATTTAGAAGTCTACGCAAAATTAATCATAGAGTTGTACAGATTTACCTATCAAATAAATTGTACAGGTTTTCTATATTTTTTCGCAAATCTCAACATTTTAGACTATCTGATTTATTGAAACTCGATTTAAGTGAAACTCGAGATTTGTGGTGAAGTTAATAATTATACAGATTTTCCAGTAAAAAATTATACTACTCCATAGTTTTATGTTTTGATACGCAAACCCATACTTTTGAATAAATTACTCATTTCAAGGAAATAAATCATTACAACTTTAGCACCACTTTTTAAAAGTTGTGCTCACTATTAAAAATAAAATAACATGTTCAATAATTTGTCTGTGTGTGTCGCATATATATATATATATATATATATATATATATATATAACATACACTATTCAACTGCTTTTTGGCTATTATGTTTCTACAATACACCTCTCTGCTATTATATTTCTACAATACATCCTCTCTTAACATTGAGCATAATGAAAAAACTTACAAAATCAGCTGTTCTTCATAGCATCAGTACCAATTGCGTCTTATTTACAAAAACGTGCAATTCTAGCGCCAACTTTGGATGTAGTCGAGTCTATCAACCAACATATGATCTCACTGAATGAAGGTGAGGGTCAATCATACTTGAGCTCAGACACTACATGCAAAGCGGAATTAAATGATTCTATATTCCAAGATATCCACACACCAGAATTCTTAAATAGTCTTAGATGTTCTGGTATTCCTAATCACGAATTATTTTTGAAAGTTGGAACTCCAGTTATGCTTCTTAGGAATATAGATCATGCTAATGGTTTATGCAATGGAACTAGATTGGTTATTACAAGACTTGACAGTCATGTAATAGAAGCAAAAGTTCTTACTGGTCAAAATGCGGGATATAAAGTGTTGATTCCAAGAATGTCACTGACTCCATCAGATCCCAGATTGTCGTTCAAGTTTCAACGACGACAATTTCCCCTCATTGTCTCTTATGCTATGACTATTAACAAAAGTCAAGGTCAATCATTAAACCGTGTTGGATTATTTTTGAAAAAATCGGTTTTTAGTCATGGCCAATTGTATGTAGCTATGTCACCACAAGTAGAAAAGGATTGAAAATTTTAGTTTGTAAAGATGATGAGGAAGATAGTATATCTACTAAAAATGTTGTGTACAAAGAAGTTTTCCGAAATTTATAATAAATTTTCTTTTTTGCATGTATATTTACATTCTTGCATTAATTTTTTAAATAACATTTAATTGTGCTTTTATCAAATTAATAATAAAATATTGTCCGCGCATCGCGCGGGTATAACACTAGTTTTAATTCAATGCATTAAAGCTGCTTGCAGCATGTACATATATATAATACAAAAGTGGAACCCTAGTGTAGGTCTAGAATAGTCTAGCAACCACCTATTACACGTGTACCAAAGACAAATAACACATCATATTTTCATGTTGGTTATGACTCATCTTCATGCTCCAATGATGAATGCACACGTGGCACTGGAGATGTATCTTGAGTGCTATGCATGCTTTGCCTGGGATGAACCGTATGCATTGGATGTGTATCTCTTTCAGATATTTTGGCGCTCGACAATGCGCACTCGCTCATCCCTTCATCGCCTCGACAACGCGCACTCGCTCATCCTTTCATCGCCTCGTCCTCCGCCGCCGCCTCTGAAGCTGCAAAGAGATCTCGATCTCGAGATCCCCATAATATCCGACACCCAAGCCTCGCTCTTCTCATCGGAGAAATCGCCGTTTCTCTCACATCCTTTACCTTTTCTCTTCCTAAACAATCGCTTGATTCGCCAGAATCCATTGGTTTTCTTCACCTCCATGCAGCTGCTGGCGCTCCGGCGCATGAATATGACCTGCTTCGATCTATCATCCCCTCTCTTGTTAGGCTTGGAAACCTGCATCTGCTGATGATCGCTCTTCTCGTTCTCGATCAGGAACGAAACCCTACCGACGCTCCCCACCTCCATGGTGCTGCAGGAGTTTCGGTAAGAGGAGGAGATGTCGGAGCAGGAGCAGGAGCAGGACGAGAGGCGCTGCTCTCCACATTCCGAGCAGAGCAGCTGTAGCAGCCTATCCTTCAAGCAGTGAGCGCAGATCCCGACCGATGATGAGGTCGGGTGCTTTCTGCAGGGCAGTTCTGAGGAGGCGGAGTAGTTGAATTCGGTAAAGTCGTGGCAGAAAGCTTCGACGGCCTTGCCTCTTTCTCTCATGACTGTTAGCTTGGACCGCCCCTTCTCTTCTTCTTCCTCCTCTTGGACCGCCACCTCTCCTCTTCATTCTTTCTAAAATTCCACCACCTCTCCTCTTCATTCTTTCTAAAATTTGCAACTCCTTGGACCGCCCCCATCGTGATATTGGTGGAGTAGAGTGTCGTAGGACATAGCTGGATCCCAATTTGGACCGCCGGTGAGGTGGAGAAGCTACCATAGTCTTTGGAGCTCGTCGGACGTCGTTGGAAGCCATGGGAGACACGGATGAAGAAATTCCCACTCATATACAGGTATATCGTAATCTCCTAAACCTAGTTATGCCCGAACCGCTAGAGCAGGTAGCATGGACCGTTGGGTGCCTCTCGGCACATTGCCGGGCGGTCCATGATGATTACTCCGGCGGTTCAACAACTCGATAATTGTATGCAATTTCTTGACATCGAGTTAGGAGTAATGTCCGATTTGAATCATGGGATTTCGTTGTGATTTCAATTTTCTACGTTTTTTTACAAAATGGTTGCGCAGAAATGTTAAATTTTACATGTTGGGATGTATATTGTAGGTCATTTTCCCCGTCTTCATCAATCAACATTTTGTGCTTGTTGTTGCTGATATGATGACACGGAAGTTCATGTTGTGCGATTCATTGTGGCATAATATGAGTGACGAGGCCAAAAAAGCACGAGTATCGTCATTGGCACCTTTGTGCGTTATGTTGTCATTTGTTATGGCACGTGCATTCTATTGGAGACATCAAGAGTTAGGACTCCATGAAGTTATAGCTCCATTCAAGTGGACCATTCCGCCTCCTTCGGACTTATTCAAGCAGTGCGATAACCATAGTTGTGGTCCGTTCATATGCATGACCGCGGAACGTATAATTAGTGGGAGTCCTTCAATACAATGGGGCAACAAAAATATGAAGGCCTATCGTAAATTAGTTGCCCATAGGATTTTCTCTCATTGTAGTTGATTATTATTTTTACATTTGGTATTACTTAGATATAACATTTGGTTTGATATTGATTTAGTTTTTACATTTGATATTATTACATTTGCTACTTATAAAGTTTATTTAGTTTCGATTTTATGAGGTTAAATAGTATGATGTTTATTAAAATACGTTATTTGCTACATGGGATTTGCAAAAAATAAAACTAATAAAATAAAACACGCCAATGGGATTCAAACCCTTGGCATTTGTTTCAAGAATCTATAGGGCCATATCAAACCCTTGGCATTTGTTGCAAATAAACTTAAATATAGTAATAATAATACAAACACAAAATTATTAAGCAACTATGGATAATGGGATTCAAACCCAACCCATTTTATTTAAAGAATCTATAAACCCTTATCAAGCCAAATGGGCTATTGCTACTTTTCGAATACACACCATTGCAATAAGAATATATTGAATAGCTCATAGTAATATTTAATATATATATTATGCCCGATGATCAAGCCAAAATATACAATAACATTTAAACCATACCCAAACAACATCCATAATGCATTTAGACAATCCAATGACATAACTACATACATAATGCATAAGATAATACAATCCACATGACAACGTCCATAATGCAAAGATAATATAATCGTACTACAAATTCATCATTGAATTAATTGGACATTTGTGAATACCTCACCGTCTTGATCTTCGACTTGTAGTGCCCGATGATTCTGCCCACCCCCTACGTCTACTCATCCTCGGTCTACCCGGCATTCTTATTGCTTTGTTTGGCAAAATCTCAATGCTTGAGATATCTTCGGGCAAATTCCAATTTTGTTTCGGAGGAATTTGAGATATAACACCTTTATACGCATCTAAAACTGATGATGATTTGTAATAGTGTGCTACAAAATCAATCGTAGTTTTTCCAGATTTCCTGCACAGATAATTAAATTATTAATAAAATCTCAAAAAATAATAATCTAATTTAATTCGCAAGTTTAGCATAATATAAAAGTACGTACGTAATTCCTGCAATAGCATGAGAACAAGGGATCCCGTCGTATTGAAATTCCATGCATTCACATGTCCACGCTCCAATATCTACCAACAATGATCGATTGTTTGTTTCAATTCGGTATCGATCATCACCTAGTGGAATGGCTCTGTATGTATGAGATCTCTCGATTTGGATCATTAATTTGCGTCTTACCTCTTCAGGAAGTGAATGTCTCTCCCTGTTAGCAGCTACAAGTCGCTTTCTAAACCAATCCTCACAAATCATTCTGACTGACTCGATGCATGCACAAATAGGAAGACGACGAGCCCATAAGAGTGTACAATTAAAGCTCTCAGCTGCATTGGACGTTAAGAAGCTGTACCTTCGAACAGGACATTTCGACCGAGCCCACTTAGCAGGTCCAATGTTCATTAAGTGATCATAGGCCTGCACCTTGCCAACTTGAATCATGTTCATTATTTTCTCAAATTCGGCCTGTTTATATGTGTATGCAGCCTTCTGAAACAACCCTAGAGTAGTTTTACCAAATCTTTTCAAATTGTTACTAAGATGGTAGTAACAAAGGCCATGAGTTGCTTCCGGAAATACAACTCTCACTGCATGCTCAATCGACACATGTTGATCAGACACAATTAATGTTTGAGGCGTGCTCCCATATGCTCTTCGTAGCCGTGTCATAAACCATACCCAAGACTCATTATTTGCATCCTTTGTAACAGCAACAAACATAATCCCATTATTTTTCCCCTTCAGGTGAGTACCATCGACTACGATTACCGGCCTCATGCACAAGCCAAATGCTGATCTGCATGCACCAAGAGCCACAAATACATGACGAAACCTATTGTCTGCACCAATGTTGATATCTATGATTGTGTCCGGGTTTGTCATCTTTAACAAATGCAAATAACCAGGCAGTTGTTGAAATGAATCATCATATTTACCATATATCATCTCAACAGCATGGTTTCTACCTCTAAGCGCCACATCATAAGTTACTTGCATACCAAACATAGTCATCAACTCGTTCTGAATAACTTTGGGCTTTAGGATTTCATTTGTGTTTCGCATTTTCTTTGCAAAATATGCACCGATGACTTTTGTGTGTACCTTTTTTGGTCCGATATTTGTGATATAATCACCGCACGTGTGCTTGCCACAAAACTTTGATACAAGCCACGGCCCACCATGAGATAAAGCACGAAGCTTGAATGAACATTCTTTGCTTTTCTTGCATTACCAAACCAATCTGGTTGTGTCTGATCTGGTCACCCTATACTCTGCTTTGTTTTCAAGGTTCCACAAACCAACTGTGATGTTAAGCTGCTCCTTATCATCAAAAAGAGATCCTTCAGCCAACTCTTCTAGTATCGGATTTTCTTCACAAAAGAAATATGAAGCTGTAGCATTAGGAGGTACCATTGGAATTAACCAATTGCTTAAGTATCCTTCTGGGATTTGGATTTCATCATTATCACCAGCACTAGGATACATAAGTTCTAATAAATGTCTCATACCCCCTTCCTCGTGAATCCATGCAGCGAATTCGGCAAAAACTGATCTGTTGAAGGTGAAATCACCTTGATCTTCAGATTCAGAGCTCTCTGATGATGGAACATAATCAGAGTCGTCATCATCCTCCTCAACGACATAACAATCATCATTTCCCTGTCCCTGTCCCTGTTCTTCTTCCACTTCATGTTCTTGTCCCCAGCCATGATACTGATCTTCACCCTGACCCTGATATTGATCTTCACCCTGACCCTGATATTGATCTTCACCCTGATCCTCATACCGATCTTGACCCTGACCCTGACCCTGATACTGATCTTCACCCTCATCATATCCATAACAAGCATCATTCAAGTCTGGAATCACATTTACTCTGCTAGTCGAACCAAAGTTCATGTCTGAAGGGTAATAATCATCAAACCAATCTGTTGAAGCTGCAAACCTTCTGATATTTTCTAGTTCATCATTCAGGTTTGAGCTTTGTGAAGGTCCACCCATATCAAACGAAGATTGATTGCTATAACTAACATATACCGTAGGACTGCCGACGTTCATGCATAAAGAAACTAATTCTGCATCGTTTGTCAAAATATATTTCATCATTTGCCCACTCCGCAATGCCGACAAGTAATAAATTTCATACTCCCTCCCCGGCGACATCAACATGTTGTTAATGCAAAATCTAAGATTATAGATCGAAATGGCGTCTCTAGGAAGTGCTGCAATATGATCCCGTCCATTCACGTAGCTACAATCAACCCAATAACCTCTGAATTTAACGTTCACAATTTGACAATCCATCATCTACAAATTGAAAATGAAATTATACACAATTGCATTCGAATTTTATCTTAAATTTATGCAAAAACACTTTTTCAACGTATAAGATATTGAAAAACAATAACATACATGATCTAAACACTAATATGCATGAACCACTAGATGGAGTACCTTGAACCGCTAGGTGTAGTTTGGGTATGTCCCTGGCGGTTCAAGCACATTCATCTAGAGGTTCAACCGTAAATGCCTTTATTTATCATTATAGTACACGAAAATCATAATATTTAGTTAAATTAAGCAACATCAAACTCATATAATCTATTCCAAATATCAAATTAACATTTTCATGTAAATATAGTAAAAATCTTTTATTTACCTAAAAAAATATAAGAAAACATTCACAAATATCATGTACTACAAGATCCATTATGAACCGCTAGATGTAGTACCATGGACCGCTAGAGTGACTACGAGAGGTCCTAGCGGTCCAAGCCACTTCATCTAGCGGTTCATGGTTTATGTAAACAATAGCAACATTTTAGTGCAATTACTCGATTTTTATCTTCGATATCACTCTGTTTGAAGCCAGATACGAGATAATTCGAGGAGAATGTTTCCAACAACCTCTTGCTTTATTTGGGAGTGTTTTGAATTTTGTTTGGAATGTTTTGAATATTAATCATACAATGAAATCTTATGCTATATATATCAAACAATATTTATTCAAAGCATCATATGTTACATATATCAAACAAACATAATAATCCAAAAATTATATTGTAATCAAGTGCACAATTATTTCTCAAAAAATGTGCTAGAATTGTGTAAGAATGTGTAAGAGTGTGTAAGACATATATATTTTTTAAATCAAATAGGTATTTTCTACATGTGTAAAAATATTTTGGGTATTTTGTTCATGTGATTTTTCAAAGTGGGTAGATTTCACAATTCTCACTAAGAATTATTGGCGTGAGCTTTACGTTTTACTTTCCGAGAAAACAGTGTTGATTGCAGAGCTACAACTACAAGAGCGTGTGTGTGTGGTGGTAAGTGCCAGTGCAGGTATGATTGAGAATGGAGGGAGTGTGAAAATGAAATTGAGTAAAGAAATGAAACAAGGGCGTATCCTATAAACTGGCGCTGTTAAGTTATGTCTGATTTGCTGTGTGCGGAGTAGTGGGGAACGCATCAATCTCTCTCTCTCTTGTTCCTCGACTTCTTCTTTTAAATTCTCCTAGATTTCCTTCCTTTCTCTTCCACTTTCATTTCCCATTTTGCATTTATTATATCTCATGCAACTTGTGGACCGGGTAAATAAGTAGTAACCCCGTTCCATTAATTATATCATGTTTTTTACAATTCATTAATTATATCATGTTTTTTACCAAAATTGTAAGAGGATTTTAGTAGAAACATGACATATTTATTAAAACTAGAGTGAGTATGTTCTAGTAGGTAACTAATATATAGGCTCACTAATATTTATATGTGCATATATTTACTTATGAATGGATGGTAAGAGCATTTTTAATTGGGGTTCCCATTCTTTGTTTTTTAGCATTCGTCTCATTTTGAGAATTTCTTAAAAAATCATATAATGGGGTTCTTGATTTTTGGATTCTCGTATATAAATTTAATATTTTTAATGTATTTTTAAATTAAAATTGCCATTAATTAAAAATTATATTAAATAAAAATTAAAATTTACATTATTTAAAAATTAAAAACTGCAAAAAGAAAACAATAAATCTAAAATTAATATCGTCATAAGCATTTTGTATTGTTTCGGTGGATCATTTGATTGAATCTAATAATCATATTTTTTACTTTAATCAAGTACTTCATTGTTATTTTCGTTTTTTTGGTCCTCCTAGTCTCCATTGAACGGTGATCGAGAACGAATTGGGCGAAGTCGCTAGTAAATTCTTTATCGAAATTGGTATTGTCCTGTTTGTTGGTCTTGAAGCAATATCCGATATGGCCAGACATAATTCTTTGGAACTTTAGCGTTTAATGCAAAAGTTTCCATCAATGATAGTATTTGAATTAGGGATGGGTCGGTACGGCATATTGAAATATTTTCGCCGTATTGATATCGTACCGAAAATATTCGGTATGTTATTTTTGCATACCGTTACCGTACCGAATGTTTCGCTATACCGAAAATTCGGCATCGAAAAAATTCATACCGATATCGTACCGATTTTTCGGTATACCGTATTTCATACCAAAAATTATACCGAAAAATTATGAATAATTTTTTTTATTTTCATTTCATCTTATATTAATTATTACTTATTAACATAAAAATAAGTGCATAAATTATAATAAATTTATTCGTATTATGAATTATATTAATATTAAAAAGATTATTGATATAAAAAAATATTACTATATAGATTATCAATATATGTACAATATTTATTAGCAAATTATATTTTAATCTTATGTGGAATTATTTTCAAATTTTGTTATCTATTTTTAGAATTATTAAAATTATTTCTAATTAATTAATAATTTAATATAATTTTTCATAATAATCACACTTAGATATAATAAATAATACTTAAATATATCTACTAAACTCTTAACAAATTTATGATATATATCAATTTGATTCTTGTTGAATAATAATATTTGAAATACTTATGATACACATGTTATATTTTATGTTATCTTTTCATAATATATCTACTAAGTGTCACATGTTATGATACACAAGACATATTTTATTAATTTATATGTTATACTCTAACAAATACTTAGATAAGTTTTAACTAAACATACTATACTATTTATTCATAAATTAATATATTATACCATAATTCTAAATTTATGATAGAGAATAAAAGTAGTGATGAAATATTTACATCTTATATTATATTATAGGTATATTTAACTAACGTGAATTAAATTTGCAACACTACTACATAATACTATGTACATTTATTATATTTGTTAGTATATTTATTCTAATCGAGACTAAAAGATTAAAAAATAAATTATATATGTATATTAAATTTATAAATTTTTCTTAAATAATACTATAATATATTGTATGTTATTAATATAATGAATTAAGGTTATATTTAATGTGTGATTAATATTAAAAAATATATATAAAATTTTGATAAATATCGGTATATGACGTTATACCGAACTTTTGGTATATACCGAAATATCGATACATACCGATATACCGAACATACCGTATATACCGAACATACCGTATGTACTGAACTTTCGGTATATACCGAACATACCGTATATACCGAAAATTCGGTATAGTTCGGCATACCACAGTATGGCCAAAATCCATACTGATACCGTACCGAAAAAATCGGTATACCGTTAATTACGGTATTTTCCATTTTCTTTTCGGTACAGCATGCTCTGTATACCAAATTTTCGGTATATTTACCCAGCCCTAATTTGAACATAGTTCGATTCATTTAATTTTCTTAAACTCAGTCATCACCTTGTTGAATACAACATCAATACATCATCGTAATTGTCGCTCATTCACGCTTTAGAGCACGCCATTTGTAGATGACACAAAACTATTAGATCGCATTTTGAATATGACCATAATGCGAGATCAATATGTTTCAAAGTGCGGTTGTTGGAAAAAGTCATGGAATTACTGGTTGTATGCGACCGTGATTCCGTGATTGGGTCATGGCTTGTGTTGAGCCATGTCTGGTAAAGATGATGAATTTTGGACGTTGTAGTGATTGTCGAGTTTTTTCTTCTCGCCGACAAAGCATGATGTGAGAGAAATAGCGACGCTCGATGCTTCGTCGTATGACTCGTTCAAATTGATGCATTTGAGTCCTCAAAGTGACCGCGAATAAAATTTTTGGTCCAAAATTTATTGTGAGAGAAATTAAGGCCATGCAAATTGTGGTGTGTTGAAAACGGAGAGTAAAAAGTCCAAGTTTTAATTTGCATAACTTGCAAAACCTAATAATGAATCACCCGAGCTTTGGTTATCAGAACTTAGATATTAGTCCCGAATTTTTTTTCAAGTTGGCCAAAAATTTATCATCATTTTTTTGAATTTGTAGAGTACGAAAATAAATGGTTAAGTACCAAATATAACCTTAACGTTTGCATGTTTGGAACAATTCAGACCTCAAAGTCAGGTTGGAGTTGTCACAATCCTAACATTTAGAGGTGTTCATGGTTCCAAGAATTTAAAACCGGAATCGAACCATCGTTGCGGCGGTTCAAAGTTCAGAACTGAACAGTGTAGGGCGGATCCGGTTCCGGTTCCGGTTCCAAACCGTCGGTCCAAAAAATTAATACTAATATATTTAAAAATTTTGAATATTTTATTTATTCTAATTACATACTTCTGTGTATCATCATTTAATTTCATATCACATAATTAACTTTGTAATGTAATAGTAGAATAACTACGTAAAAATTTATTTTAATTTAATATGAATTATATATAATACACATATAATGATATTTAAATAAAAATTTAATAATAGAAAATTAAAAAAAAAGGTTTTTATGTATTATTATCTCATGAATACGTTAATTGAATAACACGTTAAATATAAATACATTGATGAAATGAAATAAAATAATTAATCTATATAATTATAACAATATAAAATGAACACTAATAAATACGTATATAATATTAGGGTTTAATTAGGTTATCATCTAATTAAATTTTATTTTATTTAATTATTAATGTATTTGTAAGTTTAATATATCGATTATAAAAAATAATTATAAGAAATGACTATTTATAATATATTAAATAAATTAAATTGGATAAAAAAAAGTGATACAGTTCCAAATAGACGGTTATGGTTCTGATTTTTTGTAACAGTAATCAAACCGTCCTCTACACGGTTACGGTTCGGAACCAAACCGTCGGGTATGATTACGGTTCTCGAAACCACCGGTTATGATACGGTTATGGTCCGGTTCCGGCGGTTCCGATTCCTTTGAACACCTCTACTAACATTCATTAATTGTAGCTAATTTTTGTTATTTTTTGTAATAGTTTACTTTTTTAAGTTTGGTAATTTAAGAAAAGTAAAAACATAGCAACAATAACAAAAATACATAAAATGGTAAAAAATGTCGAAAATTTTGCAAATGAACTTCATTTAATTAGCATGTTAAAATTATGAAAAATAAGTATTTATTATAATCCAATAATTCCAACAACTAATTATTTGTTAAATTTTCTATTAATTTGTTAATATTTTAATTTTCACATATAATCCATTAATTTTTATTTATTCTATATAATTCTGTATATGCATATAAAATGAAGATTTATAGATAATATGGAAAAAAAAAATGTAACATGTACAAAATAAATAGGGTGATATGGGTAAAATGCCCACTTTTGTAACGAAAAATGAAAAATACCCACTTTGTAAAAAATATATGAAAAGTGTCCATTTTGATTGTAAATTACCTAAAATACTATTATTTTGGAATGTAGTATTAATTAATTATTTTCTTATTTTTTGCAATTAAAAAAAATACTTTGTATATGTTTAAAATTATACACATCCAATTTAATTAAACAAAAATTATTCACACCCAACACCATACATACATATTATTAAATAAAAAAAATGAGGAATATACACAAAAACAATCATTTTTGTATATATTCCTAACTTTTTATTTAAATAATAGTACTTTAAATCATGTACTGATTAAATCAAATTCAATTAAATCAAATATTAAATATAAAATTCAAATATATATATACCACAAAATATACAACATGATTTTATACAAAATTGACGTAAAATGAATGTAGTGTGATTTAATAGTAAATTTAAGGGTATTTTTGAACTTTTGGGTATTTTTCATATAAAAGTTACAAATAAGACATTTTTCATGTTGAAGTTATACTATATGGAATTTTTCATAAATAACCCAAATAAATATTACATAAAATATAATTTTTAAAAATATATTGGTAATTTATTTTTAATATGTAACATTATATACTCCCTTCGTCTCATTAGAGTTAATCGTATTTGACCAAAATCGTGAGTGATTTATTGACTATTGAGACTAACTCTAATGAGGCAGGGGGAATATATATTAAATATACTTTTATATAGAGAAATTTTTTTAAGAAAATGATGAGTTGTTCTAATTTTTTTTGTACTAACCGATATATATATATAACTATTAATATTGAATGGACAAATATCAGCTTATGATATAAGTTATTTTATTAATTAATGAATATCACGCGCGAATATTGAATAAAAGCCCATATGGTTTGGCACGACAAGTCTCTTATGGTATAAGAAGCTTGACTGCAAAGGCGATAGGTTTTGAACGTCAAAGTTGAATCTAGCTCTTATTGGGCTATTTACAATAATGGGCTTGGGCCCAGAAGAATTTGTCCCAGCTGTGCTTAAGCTTTGAGGTTTAGAGCTCTGACCAAATGCGAGATGCGTGAATAAAAGTCTGACACATGTCAGTACTTTATTGACATGCGCCACAATAACTAACTGCCACGTGAAAGGGATCATATCAACCATCCATGACCACTACCAGCGTGGCTCTACGCTATTGGAGAGGATTCAACAATTTGTACTATGAATCAAAGGTTGTTATCATGGTAATGTTACTCTTTTACCCTTATATCTTACACTATATATACCTCATCCATTTTCATTGCTAAGGTGAGATTCATTCTAAACATTCACTTACATTTTTACACGCACATTTGCATTACTCTCAAGTCTACAACGCGCTGACTTGAGCGTCGGAGTCTCTCCTCGGAGAACTCCAACCATTCTCCGGTATTGTTTTGTAGGTTTTGCCGGCGAGATTAAGACCCAGCTATTCACGACTACATTCTACTGTCACGTTGAAGGTATGAACTCCAAATCTCACTTGGAGTCTTCATACTCTTTTTCTATTTATTTGTTGTGAATTAATTCCTAATCCAACAAATATATACACAAGGTTAGGTTCATATAAGAAAGAAATCATATGTGAGAAACGAGAATGAATCTAGACTCTTTATCTATATATAATTAATGGTTGAAATTAATTGGATCTAATATAAATATTTTCCTTTATTTTAGGAACATGAAAGTTAATTTTTAAATAGAAGTTATCTTGCAGATGAATCATAACCATTGATTTGTTAAAATGAATGTTTGAGATCTTTTCTCATTTCTCACATATGGATACTTTCTTATATGATCAAAAACATATACACACATATATTAGAGGTGTGTGAAATTATAGATGTGGTTATATATATATTGTATATATAAGTAAATTTGTTTTATAATATAGCCTTAATGTTTGCACTTCTAAAGTAACTTAGAACCTAAAGTATTTATAAATAAAAATGGGTAAAAAAAAAATAGAAAAATAGATTGGGAGCACCGCATGAGCGACCCCACCCTCCCTGACACGGGGTCCCACCTGAGTTCCTCACTTGCAAGCCTCGTCCTCCCAGTGTCAGGCTCTCGCTTGAACTCGAAATCCCAAATAACGTGATTTGACTCGTGCTCCTATGCTGGGGTTAATTTAAGGCAAGTATAATAAGAAACATTTCTTCCCATATGATATGTGATAGGTGTCTAATTGATATGGCTACTAAATAAACAGAACTACTCGTTAGTTATTCGTAATTCACCTCGAAAAACATTGTTCAAAACACTACCCAATATAAACGAGTTGAGAATCATCATGATCGGTTCGTTTGACTCGTGAACATGTTCGAGCATGGATTTAATCAAGTTTGTTTGGGAGCATGCTATACTAGTCTTGTTTGCAAGCTTGAAAAATAAAAAATTCTTATATTTTCAATAGCTAACAAATATTTGAATTACCTCAGACTCAAGGTTGAACACATATATACGAGTTTAAGATCGAGGTAGAATATCATATAACCAAGTACATGAGTCAAGCTATATTAGTAAGATTAGAGTTATAGAGTCGAATTCAGGCACACGAACAGTGGCAAACAAATAAAAGATTATTAATAAGGAATGAGTTTTAATGTATCAAGTTAAAAAAAAATTGTCACACTATTTGAATTGATGGTAATGACTTTTGCATAATTATTAGTAAAAATACCAATAATTTTACGATTTTACAAATATGTTTTTATACTTGGTAGGGGTTGCCCCTCCCTCATCCAAATCATTTGGTTGTATCTACCCCTGAACATGAATATCTAAATAAACCGAGCTCAAATAGACTAATATTTTATTAGACTCACATCAATATACTAATTGATTATTTGTGATTGAAAAATTTTATGATGTCATTCAGTAATGGAGGATGATATTCCATGCCCTGCACTACACTCTATATCTTACAAATAAATTTATCATTTTGATTAATAATCGCACTATTTAACACGTAAATAAATAGATGTAATGTAGAGCAGTCGAGTATCGTATCCACAAAGACTAATAAACGAAAACACACTAAATAATTCGTATAGAAATTCAATTATTATCTAGGCAAATAGATATTTGGATAAGATCGAATCAATATAAAATAGCATACGGGCTCGCGAAACAATAATAAAATAAACAAATAATAAAGAGAAGATTTCAGGGCAATATATGAACACTAAATCAAATTACGGATTCACATATTAAATCTAATCACCATATTTAATTCTAATTCATGTGAAGGGTCGCATAAATATCCACATACTCCCGAATAGGGCAGTCTATGAACGTTGATTAATATCTAGTCTATCACCCGTAGGTATCAAGAACCAAATATTAACTCTCAAAAGCACGATAAAAATAACCTCCTACATTTAATCTATCTCCGCTAGGTCTCAAGACAAAACATGTATTATGCATTTATGTGATCGACTATGAATTCAATTCCGGGTAAAACATAAAATACACAACTAGCATGCAATAATAATGGTCAATTATCAAAACATGAGAATTAAAGCCACGAATCATAAATAAGAATAGGAAGAAAATCTAGCAATTAATAATACGAATTCATAAATTGAAATAGGTCTTACAAAACCCCGAAATCACAAGGGGTTTAGCTACTCATAATGAAGATAATACTAGAAAGAAATAAATTAAAAAACTCTTTGTTGGATTCTTGAACTTGGGTTGTCAATTCTTGATCGCGAACTCCCCTCCAGGGAAGAATAAAACTAATGTAGAATGTAAACTATGGAAAACTATAGAGTAAAAGTGTGTAGGATGGAAGAAGAAGGTCTAGGGCTCTATATAGTGCACGAGGCGTGAATTAGAGATAGGGGTCGATTTCCGCGTGAGAATAACTGAAAATCATAAAATACACGTAACTTCGGCGATTGCCGAGCTGGATCGCCGAAGTCACGCCCAAAAATCACCATTTCAGCGACCGCCGAAGTGGTCGCGCAAATATTCCAGCAACTTCGGCGACCAAATCGGCGGTTGCCGAAGTTGAGCCTTACAAATGACATTTTTGGCGACCAGTGCGGATCGCTGAAGTCGTATTGTCTTGCGCACAACGATTTTGTTTTGACTCGTTTTCCCTCGTTTCAACTTCAATTTTTGATCCGTTTGCGGCTACGAACTCCTATCGAGATGAACTTTAATGATATGCTACCCAAGATTGATGATCACATTTCCTTAGTTATAAGAAGTTTACGTCTTTATGCTTCTACTAGCGATAGACTTGATTTCTCGTGCCTCATGCACTTGTGCTTCGATCTTTGATCCATTTCTTGGTCTGACACGCATTTTAGCTTGTTGTTCACACCACTAACACCACTAGGCTTTAAATCAAACTCTTTTTCACCAAAACCTACAAAAAAGCATAAAACACAACAAAACGTAAAACGAACACGAGATACTAAAACAAACAAAATAAGAAATGAAACACTACAAAACAAGACACAAACTAATACTAATCGTATCAATAAAAACATATAAAATGAGTGTTTATCGATTAGTATTTATTAAAAGTAATAAAACTTTTTTATGATATAATGTGTTAATGAAGTATATAGAAATTATAGAAATAATAAAAGAGAAGCAAAATAAAATAATAAGTTATATATAATACTCTCCGTCCTCCCAACTAAGATGAGTCATTTCTTTTTTATAACACTTTTAGTGTATGTAAATTTAAATAATATATATTTTTATTATAACTTTATACTCTAAACATACATTACTTAATTATCATATTCAAAAGAAGTGTCCATCTTAATTGGGAATTGGGATGAAGTATAAGATTATAGAAGAGTGACTGATGATTGCTGGCATCTCATCTCATATATACTACTCCATCCGTCCACTTTACTTGACATATTTTATTATACATTCATTCAATATAAAAGTGTAAATAAAGTGGGATAGTATAATTTATTGGTATTAAATTAGCGAATAGAGTCTCTCCCCAACATAAAGGAACAATTAACACTGACTTACTCTCCGTAAAAATGATTATGTTTGGTGATCTTGTTTTGTTTTTTTTATTAAACTCCATTATGACAGTAGTACAAGCAATGTTGATGTCCATACTAGTTGCAATTATTACAAAGCACTCCTCCTAAAATTATAATTAATGATTCCATTTACATGTTACCAGCGCTTTCATTAACTGTTCCACCAAATCTGCCGTACAAAACATGCACATATATTTTTGCCCCCACTATATATGTTATCCATGTTCATCCCTTTTTCCAAAATGTTAGCATGTTAATTAGACATCAAAATATCAAATCAATGGCAATTTATCTAATCATACAAATAAATTGTATAAACATATATATTGACAGATCAACATCAGAAAAAGGCTCTTATCCCTCTTGACAAATTTATTTATTCGAGCCAATCAGGGCATATGAAAAGATCGCCAAGTTTGATTGGACGTTAATATGTTTGCAAATGACGTGGTATATAATGTAGATAAGTAATAATATTTTAATAAAAATTTATCAACTCTCAAAATTTTCTAACTATAATTATTGATTAAAATATAATTTAATATTTATTTAATATAAATAATATAAAAAAAACTATAACGATTTATATGTTTTATGTTACATTATCACATCTTGATGATATATTAATAAATATTCGCCGGTGGAGCGTAACTACACATGCATATTTTGTTTACCAATGTGTGATAAGATTTTAAAATTGTAGGAGTATATAGTAAATTTATTGTAACTATAATATAGTAGTAGAATATATAGGAAACAATACTCGGCAAATATACGAGAAAGAGTAGCAAATAAATACTAAAAGGCACTCCACTCCAGTAAATAAAAATAAAAGAAAGAGCTATGTTGGGCCAGGACAGATTCAGCCCAATAAGCCCAAAACAACTAAATGCAACACAACTTCGAGGAGCCGAGTTTCAATTCAGCTCACAGCGAGACAAAGTATGGAAGTGACAATGGCGGAGCCCGGCGAAATACTGCCGGAGCGCAACGTCGACATGGAGGCGCTCTATGATATGCTGCGTAAGAGCAAGGTTTCCACGGAGGAAATCGTCGCCAAAATGTTGGCTGTTAAGAAAGAAGATCAGCCGAAATCCCAGCTCAGAGAACTTGTTACCCACACTCTCCTTAATTTTGTTACTCTACGTCAGGTCTGTATTATGTTCTCCTTATTTTTCATCTGAAATAGCTGCTTCAATATTGTTTGTACTGCCACAGTAAGTTTTCGCTGCCGGACGCTTCTGTTATTGCGTTTAGGGTTCAATAATATTTAGGCGCTTTATCGCTCTTCTTATGTACGTCTGATTTAGATTAGCACTGGTTGAAGAATGATAGATTAATAGACTGAAATCGTGAAACGAGAAACCGTGCATTAGGTTCGACTGGATTAGTAATTTAGTGAGTTTTGAAGTTGTGCGAAAGCTTTATAACTCAAAGTTCAAATTAGTAATATATCAGTAAGCTTTCAGCTCTGGGTGCTCTTCAACAGGCTAATAGGTCCATCTTGCTTGAAGAAGACCGGGTTAAAACAGAATCAGAACGAGCTAAGGCACCTGTAGATTTGACAACCTTGCAGCTTCACAACTTGATGTACGAGAAAAATCACTACGTCAAAGCTATAAAAGCTTGCAAAGACTTCAAGACCAAGTATTCTGGCATTGAACTTGTACCCAAGGAAGAATTCTTTAGAGATGCACCGGAAGAGATTAAAAGCCCTGTGTTATCCACCGACAGTGCACATAATTTGATGCTCCAAAGGCTCAACTACGAGCTCAGCCAGGCAAGTCTCACTAATGAAATTGTTATGCTTTCGGCAAGGTCTTTAAAGACCATCTTTTAATGTTAATGATGACAGATGCTTTCTTTATTGACAGTTTCTGGCACCTGTAATTAGTCAAGATTTATAAGGTTTCCACACTAGAAATGCTAGTCGAATTGAGCCAGAAAATAAACAACTGCTACCTAAATGGGGTAGAAAAAAAGAATGTCAACATATGATTAATACATAATGATCCACAGATTGTAGAGATCCGATCTAGTGAGGAAAGATGGTGCACAGACCGTGTTCAGGGTTTAGATTGCATGGATGACTACCATTCTCTATAGAATGTCATTTTTTCCTCTTATCCCCTCAATATAGATATTCATGATAAGCATTGTTACTTTTTTTCTTGGACACATAACAATTATTTCTGAGAAATCCTGACTTCTTAACATGATTTTGAACCCCACCAATGCTTCGATTAACATTTGCTCTTTCCATCACGTTCTCTACTAGCGTGGCATCTGTTTCAATTGATGTAAAGCCATGGAGTATCATATAAAATTGATGATGTGTTTACTCTTTCAGCGTAAAGAGCTATGCAAGCTCCGAGAGAAATTAGAACTACAGAAGAAAGCTCTACAAGAGACAATTGCTAACAGAAAAAAGTTTTTGTTAAGTCTTCCATCTCACCTGAAGGCCCTCAAAAAGGCATCCTTGCCTGTGCAGAATCAGTTGGGGGTTCTGCACACCAAGAAGCTAAAACAGCTCCAACTAGCAGAGTTGCTTCCACCTCCTCTATATGTAGTATACTCGCAGTTACTTTCTCAGAAGGAAGCATTCGGAGAGGAAATTGAACTGGAGATAACAGGAAGTATAAAGGAAGCACAGGCATTTGCTCGTCAGCTGGCTAACAAGGACTCCAGTAATAAATCATGCAGATAATTAACATGCTTTTAATTGCTTAAATCATGACACTGCAACAATTTATCATCATGTGTTATTTTCTTCACGCTTTCACATAATTCAACATTGAGAAAGATGCATTTGTTGTGTGCTGCCTCTATAAATACTATTATCCTCATTCTGAGGTATGCGTCTTATCAAAAAGTTGATCTTGTGTCAAGAATATTTTCTTTAGTAATGAAGAAACTTCGGAATAGGAACCCGAGATTGCTTTGAATGAAGATGGCAGGACTGTCATATGCATATAGAACTGTTCCTTATTTTTTTTCTGCCTGTGAATCTGTGATATGGGTGGGAGCAGTGAACTAAACTGTTCTTCATGAAATTTATATGTTATTCACCACACTATTGGATTATTTGTGCATTTGTTACATCCCTATAGTCGCTTAGTTTTCTCAGTTTCTGTAGGTCAACAATGTTGTGCATGTTTGAGTATATTTGTGCATTTATTACACCATTTTCCTATCTTAATATTATCTATTTGTTTCAGATGTATCAGCAAGCTTAGAGAACTCCAAATTAGATGATGACATGCCGGATGAGGAAGATGATGGTCAAAGAAGGAGAAAGCGGCCAAAGAAGGTTTCTAGCAAGGAGAATCTTGAACAGTCTGGAATATATCAGACCCATCCACTTAAAGTTACCCTTCACATAAATGATGATGAGGCTTCAGACTCGAACTCAACAAAACTCATCAGCTTGAAGTTTGAGTTCTTAATAAAGTTGGATATTGTGTGCGTAGGTGTGGAGGGTTCTGAAGAACCTCCTGAAAATAATATCTTGTGCAACTTATTTCCAGATGACACTGGCCTGGAGCTCCCTCAGCAGGTTTGCTTTCCAGTTTATATAAGCCACTAATGAACTTGATGCGTTTTCTGTTTTCATTGTAATAAAAGTTTCAAAATTTACAGTCGGCTAAGCTATGTCTTGGTAGTTCTCTTTCATTCGATGAAAGGAGAGCTTCAAGGCCATACAAATGGGCCCAACATTTAGCTGGCATAGATTTTTTGCCAGAGGTGTCTCCGCTGCTCTCAGTCTCTGAAGAATTAAATGGTGAAACAAGTAAACACCTTTCTGTCTCATCGGGCCTGTCAGTATATCGTCAGCAGAAAAGGGTTCAGACTGTTGTGCAAAGGATTCGTGCCCGGAAAAAGGCTCAGCTGGCTCTTGTGTGAGTCACTGCCCTGGAACAAATGGATGTTGTAGACATACTGAAGATCTTGTTGACTTCTACTCTGCACTGAGTACTTTTTTTATAGTAATACGATATTGTAGTGGTCCTTGTGAATCCTAACTCTCTTTTACTTATTTTTTGAATGTTTTCCAGAATATGCTGTTTAGTTCTTTGATGTGCTCTTCAATAGACTGCTTAATTGAAGTCCTTATGTTTTGAAAATAGCCAAGCAATTATTCTCCATCTATCTTTGGGTTGTTCTTCATTTACAACCTGACATGTGCTTTCATTTTAAACCCTGTTGGCTGATTTACAGGGAATTACTTGAGTCACTAGGGAATCTTAAATGGCCAACTTTGGCCTGTGAGAGTGTCCCATGGGCCTCCCACACACCAGGTTGCAAATTGCGTGGCTGGTTGTCAATAACTTCTGCTGGCAAAAGTTCTGGATCTTCGTCTGCAGGTGATGCTGAACAAGGCCAGGATTCTGAAAATGTTGACGCACATATTCAAACTGGGTTCTCCAAAGAGGATATGGAGACTAACAAAGAGGATGGAGAGCTCCCATCTTTGGTCCCAGTTGCTACTGCTGTTAATGGCGCTAAACCATCACCTTCAGAAGGTTCTGAATATAAGCATTCTGGAAGGCTGAGTTTGATTTCAGCAAGTAAAATGTCTCCACTTGCAACCAAGGGGAAGTCACCGAGCTTTAAAAGACATGAGGATGAACTTGATCTCATGCTGGAATCTGAAAATGAGGATGAACCAGTCCAATTAGAGGAGCAATCCGATAATGTATCACAATTGGAAGAAGTAGCAGTGATCGATAATGCATGGGCTGATTATGGGGTCAAAGAATATACTCTTGTGCTAGCCCGGAAGTTGGATAATGATGACGGGATCATGATACTCAAAGCCAAGGTTAGATCAGTCAAATGTTTCTCTTTATCAGTACCAAGTTGCTGCTTAATTACTCCAAAATTTTCTTTTTTTGCAGATAAAGATTAGTAAGGAATATCCTCTGAGGCCTCCTCAGTTTGAACTGAATCTATATAATTCCTTACAAGGGAAGAATAACTCCGAAACAATATGTTTTGAGTTTTTCAACGAACTTTCTGCAATGGAAGCAGAGGTGTGCATCTATATTCTTTACTGTGTCGTGATTCTACACAACTGTGTTGCCAAATACTGAATATGGAATTCCTCTGTTGTTTAATTTGCAGGTCAATATTCACCTTCCGAGGACGATACCAATAGAAGAAGACAATTTCATCCTAGGTCACCAGGTGCTTTCCCTTGCTATGCTTTTTGATTTCTTCTTTAATGATGGAAACATGGCTTGCAAGCGGAGGTCTACTTCAGTTATTGATGTTGGTTTGTGCAAGCCAGTAAGGGGCGAGCTAGTAAGTCGATCCTTTAGAGGGAGGGATCGTAGGAAGATGATATCTTGGAAAGAGAGAATTTGTACTTCTGGCTACCCTTACTAAAACTTGAATCCTGCCCAGTGACAGCTTATCCGTAAGGCAATTCATGCAGTCAGTCGTCTCTGGAGTCAGGTCCATCGTATATGATGCTCATTTCTCTCGGCATTTTCTTAACTTTTTATATTTTATTATTCTACTATTAATTTACAAATACATTTAGTAAAATAGACTCACTATGTCCCACCAATGTAGTCTCTCTTTCTCGATTGGGACGTCCTACGAAAGTAGTCTCATTTTCCTTTTGACAAATTTTATAAGTAAAAAGTACAGGATATTAAGTAAATTTAATAAAATAAAGAAAAATAAAGTAAGATATTGGTTTGCATGTAAAATAGAAGAAAGAATACTTTTGTGGGATGGGAGGAGTATCGATTAGTGTTGCCATAAGTAAATAGGCTTATGAAATACTCTATAATTTTTTTTCACTCCTAAATATAATATATATTTACTGCTGCAAGACATGCTATAATTGTACTCCAAGGTAATTAAAAGTTTCGAATTTGAAATCATCATGACCCAAACTTAAAATCTAATTGTTTCTTTGTTTTAAATAAAAGAAGAAAAATTTCATAGTGAACTTTTATTCCACGGGAGATTTGAGAGTATTTTTGGAAGAATGGAGCAGCAACATTAGTTCTTGATGGAAAGGGAGGCGAATGCGATTAGACGTGCCCAGAGTAGACAAACTGGCAGACCTAGTTGGAATAATAACCGTGGTAATAAAATAGGCTATTTTGAGTTTTTGAGGTGTTTGAGCTTGGTTCTATATTTAGTTATCGAGTAGAGCGAACTCAGCTCATGGGTTTTTCAACAATATCATTTCAAACTTGAATTCCGAGCTCGAACTTGTATATATATTTTAAAAAAAAATTAGTTATTTAATTTGGGGTTCGATTGAAGGTTCACGAGATAATATGTTTGTAAACAAATAAATTCGAGCATGTTTGCAAACTCAACGAGCTGATTATTGTCAGACTCAAGATCAATGCTATCAAAGTATTGAGCTATTTTGAGCTCGAGTTTGGCTCATTTAGTGTTGAATTGAGTTTCAAACAAGTTTTTTTAAAGCCCAACTGTAGATAGATTTGAGTAATACTATTAATTGGATATTAATATTATAATACTATGTTTATATATATATAGATGTTATTTGTTAATATTCGCGAAATTTTCTTTCAATTTCAAGTGGTAATAGCTATTTTATAAATTTGCATAACCTATAAGCCATGTCGCAAACATATCGCAAGGCGTACACAAAAAAAAGGAAAAGGAAAGTGAGCTCTAATCTCACACAATAGCTACATTGTAATACCTCCCTCCCAATAAGAATAACACAAATTTTTTGGACACAGTTAATAAAGAGTGTATAAAATAACATAAGAGTAATAAAGAGGTTATGGTCCACAATTTTTTGAATAGATAATTTACTATTTTTGGAATGTGCTATTATTAATGGAACGTCACAATAAGAAAATTGTATTATGAAAATTGAAAAGAAACAGATAAAAGGGAGAGAGAAGTTGTAGTCAATCAACTTGCATATAGTCGATCTTGTTTCACGGAGCGATTTTGATCATCTATAGAATTTGAAATATAGGAATTAGATATTTTCCTGTTTTGACAAGTTTTTATATTGTC
The DNA here is from genome assembly GCA_026898415.1 of Leonotis leonurus. Classification (NCBI taxonomy): domain Eukaryota; kingdom Viridiplantae; phylum Streptophyta; class Magnoliopsida; order Lamiales; family Lamiaceae; genus Leonotis; species Leonotis leonurus. The sequence goes on from JAPKLX010000021.1 coordinate 839,014, forward strand.
ATGTTATGGAAAACATCTTAGTAGTTCTAGTAGATCAAGAAATTGCCCAAAAAAAATAGAGAAAAGAAAACTGAACCCATTGGTCAAATACATTCTACATAAAATAAAATTAAAAAAAAAAACATCCAAAACATGCACTAAACCATAAAACAAATCTACCATAGAATCTTGGATGTTTGAAGAGTAGCCTAACTTTGACAAAATTACAACACCGAACATGTAAGAAACATAGTCGCAAACTATGAAATCTGAAGGATTGTTTGTAGCAGTAATCCCAGCTTAAGCTTCTTTTCTAGTTATCCTGCATTCAGATGTAACCAAGAATCAGTTATTTCACATAATCATAACAATAAGATAGATTTCGGTTTCAGCTGTTATTATTCGTCGCAGAATGGAAATCTGAGGCAAAATTTGAATAATAATGGCAAAGGAAATGCCTCAATTTCCATTACCTGAAGCAGTAAATTCCTAAGGCTGTTGTTATTTCATGAATGATGGATGTTACGAAATGCATATATAGCACCACTGCGTAGATCAAAGTTAAAGTAGGTTAAATCAAGAGGAAATTGACAGAAACACGGAAACACTCTTATCAGTGACTAGTATAATTCTTAAACTCGATATACAAGATATTTAGAGTTCCCTTTTCTCCTAATTCATGAGTGCAAATAATTAAAGATCCTACAAGAGGCTATGTCAACTGGTATTATACGTATTGCAGGAACATGATTTTTCAAAGCTCTTACCTGAGTAGGCAAAGAAACCAAAAAGAACCCAGAACTCATCCACGAGAGGAACCCTACAAAATGTGAATATGTCAAAAGTCAGATAAAAATTAAATATATTGTTGCATCTCCCAGCTCTAGTTGAGAACATAAGATATAACAGTTCTTCAGTACACACCCTTCGTTTAGCCTGGCAGTGAGTGCATTTGCAATTGCGAAAGGTAGATATAACAACGACTGCAAAGATTAAAACATAAGTTAGAAGGATTACACAGACATGTGCCTCAGGCGAAAGCTGTTAATACACTCTAATTGGCCTCTCAAAATAAAGATGGCTTTTCTCTCAAGGCAATTACAGAACCTAATTATCTGTATCAGAATACTCATTCTCACTTATATTAGAACCTAATTGTCTCATTATTCACAATCCAAAAGTATTGTATAAGAACAATGCTCATACCATGCACATGTTTGTTTTTAAGCCCTTGGGTTCATCACATATATGAGCGAGAATCATCCTTCCCTGCAACACAATTATTATAGTAAGCAAACGCTTGGACACTAAAATGGTAATGAAGGTTGCGTCAACCATAGCATTGCAGCACATGAAAACGCTCATAACCCGCTTGGAAAGAAAATTAAGACTTTAGGCACTACATATTTCAACATGCATAGCAATCCCCATATTAAGATAAACAAGTGCAAAAATTCAGAGCTCTACAATAACCAGGCCTGTGACCATAGTTATTGTTATGCGACAAAACTTCATAAGTAAATGGAAATATTACCACAAGGAACCCGAATGACAAACCAATACCCAAAATGACCAGGTGTGGGTAGTTGTTTATCAAGTCAAGAGGAGACAGATAGTTCCTGCAAAATTATACCCATTATTAACTATAAACAGAACTAATAGACATAGCAGATAATCAGAAGTCGAGCAATACCAGAAAAGAACTCCACTCAGAAGCAGAACAAAAGGATAAAGCTGTCAAGAAACAAGATCAATTATATTAATTCAAATGCAAAAGAGATATTTTTGACGTAATGTGAGTGTGGGCTATTGTTGGTCTGTCAAATGTCATACCATGGCCAACGCAAGCAGCATGTTTCCTTTTCTTGCCTGAACAATCTTATAAACGTTGTACACGCTGCACATGAATGACATATATAATCACATTCAAGGAAAGCCTAATAACAGCAGAAAGTTCAATGTGGAACACCAATGTATGTGCAGTTGTGCACGATATATTTAAAGCACATTCAGGGAAAGTCTAATAACAGCAGAAAGTTCATTGTGGAACACCAACATATCCCATGACCAATCTACTGATATATATTAGGTAGCCAATGTTGATAAAACACAAATGCCGCCCAAACTATATATCATATGTTTCTTATGTGAAGAAATATGTCTCACAATAAACGAAGAAAGAGAATCAGTATGTGAATATTAACCTAGACAGCACACATACAATCGCCAACAAGTATATCTATCGCAATAAACATATTAAAAGTCTCGAGGTGGGAGACTTTTTTGGACATTAAAATCCCTTTTACTTTTTGGAATAAAAATGCCACACATGATTAAACTGATTATACACATACATTAGTTACTTTTCAGAAACTATGTACCTTCAGAAATTAGTTCCAATTTTTTTTTAACTCAGTTTGTAGTTTTCTTAAATTGTCATATTGAAAAAAACTTTTATTACCCTAATTAAACAAACAAGTCTTCATACGCATTTTCCTCTATTTTCTAATCAGTCTTCTCTGATTTAATGCCAGATTTTCTCTGCTTAATTTTATATATTTGTATGTCCAATGGATGTCATATAACGGCTAGTATAAATAAGTTATAAATGAAAACATGTGTATACACAAATTCTAATGGTTTCATGCACAAATGAGAAATAGTAGATTGCTAAATCCGTTCACCAAGCATCTTGGTGGTCAAATGTAAAAATTGTACTCACTTGAATGAAACTGTAGGTATAACCGCAAAGATTATCATCATAATCAGTGCAGCTTTATACATCGGCAATTCTGGGAGAAAGAAAGGTATTAGAAAGCAAATAATGAACCAAAAGATGCTGACCAGAACACACAAACTAAAGCAAGAAATATAAGAGGCAGAAAAGTCAACAAAATGGCATCACTATGAATAGTACATGAACAGAAACCTAATCAAGTACTAGTGAATACCACAATAACTTAGACACCACATTAGATAAACTTCCTATATCATACTGAAAGCATGATTTGCTCACCATTTACGAAAGGAACCCAGCTGAAGAATGGGACAGATTTCCCAAACTGCTGACCCCACCACTCAGTACCTGAAAAGAAAGCCACCTCGGTGTTTTAGACCGCAGATAATACAAATAAAAATACAAAGAAAATTTTAAGTATGAGCAGGGGAGTGAAGCGACAGAAGCAATACCAACAAAAGCAGTGAAAAAATGGACAGAATATATCAGCAGAAGACCTTCAGTAGGTCCATTAATGATGGGAAGAATAAGTGTATTCGTGAAATAGCTGCAACAATGCAATGGATAAATTAATAAAAGCATAGCAATATGTTATTAAATAATTAGCAAAACAACAAGGGAAAATTGATCTATCCAGAGCTTAGAAAAAAGCAGCGCTGAATAAAAATAATATAGTGAAATCCAAGCTCATTTAGAGACAAAATTAGCCAAATAAGCTAATCAGGAGATGTGAAAAGTGAGGGCTCATTCTATGAGTTGCGGTTACAAATTAGCCAATGATCTACTTACTTCTCCCATGTAGCACAGTAAAAAGGGACGGCCGATATAACCCAGAACCAAAAAGTACTCCCGCCACACATGGCAGTGCTTCCAAAAGCCAATGCCTCAAACTGGACAAGAAGAAGAAAGACCAAACTGATGATTCATGCAGCATAAGTTTTGGAACACCTTGCACAACATAACAAAAATTCCAAGTACATACTGCACATCCAAGAGCATCACACCCTGAAACAGTTAAGAGTACTGTCAGCCCTATAAAAATTAATTCGAAGAACCTAATGCCGTAACAAATTCAAAGAATAAATCTCGGCAAAAGATATTCAAAGAATGATGAATATCTAAACGGATAAAAGTACCATGGTCGAAAAGTTCTCCCAATGGACTAGAAGAATTTGTTCTTCTTGCTTGCTTTCCATCAACAGCGTCAAAAGTCTAGTGTGAATTTTGAAGAAGACAAGAAATAATAGACATAATCAACAAACTCTCGGTCATGCATAAATAAGGAATTTTGTGGGCACTTAAACAATTGTAATGTGTAGACGGAATCAGCTCATGAAGTTGAGTACGAAATTTCAAAAAAATAACAATAAGATCTCAAAGATAAAGTTTATGTATATTATAATTGAACATTCAGTTTAGAAAAATTTACAGCTCCTTAAACACTTGATGTTTTCCATAGAATGTTTAAGAGGGAAACCAATTCTCCATATGAAACCAGCCAAAGAATCCTGCACTAGACATGTGATATCATATTGTGTAGTATCTCCTTTCTCCAAATCCTGAATACTCAAGGAGAAGTATAGATAAAGATTCAAGGGTAAGGCAAATTAATTAAATCTCATAAATGTCTACCGATCTTAAAGATATGTTTCTGCATCCAATAATTAAACAGTTGGTAACAAAAAAAATCAAAACTCCTTAGATACTCTCTTGACCTCTTCACGGTGTCCTTGAGTTTAAAGATGGTAAACCAAGTATATATATTGAACTGTCTAATATATCTAGTATAAGGTATCTGATATCATGTTGTTTAGTATCCCCCATCTATCAATCCCCATCAGCATGTATATAGATAAAAACTGCATTTTAGGGGTGGGGGGAAATTGGGCAGCTAATAGAACTTTAGTTTACACTAAGGAAATATGAAGTTACAGGGATAAAGTAACCAAATAAATAGAGTGCTGAACAGAGATCTGAGTTTACTTGATATAAGAAAAGTAGTAACCCATGGGCGAAATTAACCCATCTTGGAGGAGGTGAATCCAGTTGAGGTGAATATATCTGCACAGGTTTACAGAATCAGATAAGCAGTAAAAACTAAATGATTTTAGCAAACTGGTAAAGAGCACAAGATTTGCAAAGTCAGCATCACTACACAAACGATAATTTTAGTATATGAGTACCTACATATTTTCATAGTCCAGAAATGAACTTTAGTTAATTTACAAAATCATTCAATATCAATATGGATCCTGTAAGAGTATGTGTGTGTGCGCGCGAGAGAGAGTACTCACATATCCGAGCAATGCAGATGTAACCAAAAACATGGATCCTGTAAGTGTAATCTGGGTAGAAATTATAGATAATGTGTCGATAGGAGAGGAAAAATATTGATGACTACAATAAATACTCAAAAAATGTTATGAGATGTTAATCAAAAAACATACCATGTTAGGTCTGCAAACTCAGCCATGCAAGAAAGACAAACGTAAAAATATTAGTGACAATCAGAAGAATATATAACTAAAATATTGCTATAAGGCACAATCATCCACAAAGTAGTCTATAACATTAAAATTATTATTCAAAAATTACAAGCAGGTACTTAAGGCAAGGGGCAGCTAGATAAAATACAACCCAAGGCATCTTGATCTCAATTTCATGCAGTTCCTTTACAACTCACAAAAATAAGATCCCCTAAGGCCCTAAGTATTCTAACAAGTCCTTTGAAAAAACTATGAGCAGCAATAAAATATTTCTGACCTCATCCCACACTTTTCTCATAAAATTTTCAGCAAAAAATTAAGCCCTTTTCACCTTGAATCAGATTTCATTTTACATGAGCATCAGAAAAGGTCCACCTTTATAGAATTTTTTTTAACCAGTAACCATATGGCAGAAACAAACACCACTCTAACAAAAGAAAGCACATACTGCATCTTGAAGATATCAAATATTGAGAAATAATCAGAAAAACTATACTGAACATCAGAGCACAACCAGTGGGGGGGGGGGGGGGCCACACACACACACACACGGACGGATTGAACTTACGGCATCCAAAGAGGGAATAAGTTGACGCAGTAAGTCCAGAAAGGTTGCAGCACGTATTTCGACACTATGGAGTGATCAACTCCGCTATACTTATGCTTACGCAACGCCGCAACTCCATGCGCTCCGATGTATCCCATTTATATTCCTTCCTCTTCTTTTTCCTCTCTGATTTAACCTTAAATCCAATCTAAAAAATACAATATAAAAAAGAAAGGCAGAGTGAGAAAATTGTGCAGATCCAATCCTGAAACTTTAAGGGGGAGACGCACACACGTGAATCCACAAAAAGCATGCGTATTACATGAAATGATCTCTACATTGGGGAAAATGATGGAGTTATTGCAAGAGGAATAGAATAGTACTCAGATGATTGGAATTTCACCTGACCTGCTTTACTGCGTAGCAGCGGAAGTGCGAGGGAGGAAGCGAGCGCCACAGAGAGGAACGATAGAGGAGAGACTGGGAAGAGAGAAGCAAACAAATTGAATTATTTTTCACGCTTTTTTTTGTTTCATTTCATACTATTATTACACTTCGCAAAAACAAAACGTTAAATTCGATGATTTAGGTTATGCTCTTTGTCTTAGAGGAGAGATATCAATATCAGAATTTGACTTTCTTTTACGCATCTAAATAAATGTGCTTCTAACAAATTTTATTTTTTAATATAAGTTTAAAAATATATTTATAAATATACGAATTTATAGTAAATTTTGTTTTTTAATTTGAACTTAAAAAGTATTTACAAATTGTCTGTTTTTTGCATAAATTTACGAATATCCCATAGAACTCAGCTTTACATACGTTAAATTTACGGAAAAAAAAATAAAGTTTTTATTCTACATATACAATATCACATATTTCAAATATCATACTCTTCTATTTTTTTTTTTTTAATGAAGTTTCACATTTATAAATTTTAATTTGACATATATGTATACTAAATTATATTTGTATGTAGATATAAGCATATTCATAAAATTAAATAAAAGATAAAATATATTAAATAATTGAGATATTAATAAAAATATTTTTGTTCTGAAGAAGTACATATTCGATACACATAACATAAATTAAAAATAATGGAATACAATTCGATACTTAAATTAGAGGCCTAAATATGAAAAATGTCCATGTAAGTTATAAGTTGTCCAATTATAAGTTAAAAATGTTTCTTTTAAAAGTTACATAAAAAATACCTAAAATGATTTAATTAATCTTAGCCCTTTAACCATTTGTCTCGACTTAAGGGAATGATTTTTATATTTATATATTTATATTCGTTCATCTGAATAATAAATTATATTTTTGGAATCATAATATAATCAAAATATTCAAATTATGAAAATCTGATCGCGAAATATAGACTACAATTGAAAATCCAGCCGCACAGAGTAAATCACGTCCATAAACCGACTAGATTTTTAACTTTTCTTGACCAAGATTTTTAGAATTCACTATAGATGTTATTAAAATGTTAAATTAGCATATATAACAATATGTAACAAAGTTGTTGGAGTTCTTGAAAGAATGTTAGAGTTATTACTGAGTAGTTAATTAGTTGAATCTAAAATAAAAGAGAGATCCATGCACACTAGTTCACGTTGCATGCTTTATAAATAAGGACTTCGTGCACTATGCTTCTATGATTTTATGTACTACTCTTTACGTTCCACTTCAATTGTCTCATTTTATATTCAAATGAGTGTACTATTATAATAAAATGAGAGAATTGAAGTGGGACAGATGGAGTGCAATTCTTCATATATGAAATTCATTTTCTCGCATATTTCTTTACTTCTTACATCATCTTCATACTTTAGCTTATCTTAACAAAATCTTATCGTCAAAGTTCGTATAAATGACAAAACTCGAACGTTTAAAAGTAAACAAGTCATATTTGTATAAATAGCGACATAATTTTTAGAAAAATACATGTTTTCACGTCAAAATTTTAGCTCGTCAAACTCATAACACATTATTCTTTGAAACTACGGGTTTAAATTTAACATTACCTCTTTCTTTTAGTCAAATCAACATGCGATGTGATTTTTTCCTTCTTTTTTTCTCCCTTTCTCTCTCCCTCCCTCTCTCTCGTCTTTTCCAATTCTAATTATGTTTTATGAAAGTGAAATTGAGTTTCAAACTTAAAATTTATATACATAATAAGTACGTGGGGGTGTCGAGTGCAATTGTGATATCTCAATTGTAACTAATATTATAATAAAAATTCATGTCTCATTTGTCGATTTATTTTTAATAATTTCGAATGTTAAACATAATTAATTAATTTTATTAGTTTCAAAATTTTATTTATTTATTTTTTATTGATTTTGCAATCATAATTTTACATAATTATTAACAAAATTAATAATTAATTACGAAACTAAAAATTATTTTTTGAATCAGTTAAAAAAATTAAAATCTTATTTTAGCATATTTGGAACAAAAATTATAATAATCATTTAATCAATTATATTTGCAAAAAGAATATTAAAAGTATTATCTAATTATAAATTTTAAATTAAACATTATTATTTGTCAATTATTTGCCTTGATCTCACCAAATTTTATAGAAATTGATTAAGGGCAATTTAGGAACTTCAACATTAAAGTGGACATTTTTCATATAAATTTTAGAAAGTGGACATTTTTCATATACTACTTAGGGTGTCTCCAACGGTGGGTTTATAGTAGGTTTATATTTTAGCTTTACCATTGGAGAAATGAAAAATCAGTTTCTGTGAAAAAGTTAGATAAATCAGTTTGTGCAGAGAAACCAACTTCATCCCTCCACTATCCCATGTGTAAAGTTTATGGACCCACCAAATTCAATAAAATATGGAGTATAGACAATGGCCCACAATAAAAATTATTTGATGGTATGGGCTATAAAAATTCAACGTAATTATTCATCAATAAAAATTATAATATTATTATTTTAGTAATTTATATTAATATGACCGTTTGTGACGTTCAACGGATATATTTTTTTAGTCTATAAATAGTGTTCTTCAACACTTCATTTTTACACATCTCCCAAACATATTTTCTTCTTTTTCTTTTATTCCTCTCCATTTCCACTAGTAAAATGGCAGATTCAAGCTCGCAAAATTCCGACTCTAGTGCTTCTGAAAACCAAAATTTTCAAGGTTCTTATCCAATTTCACAATCTCGTCAAATGCCTTACCCTCACCAACAAATTTCAATGAACTACCAAATGCTAGAGATGATGGCTCAACAAATGGCGTTCAACTTTCCTCATGGTTCTAATTTTTCTCAACAAATGTCATTCAATGGTTCTGGTATTTCTACGTTTGCTCCAAAAGTGCCATTCAACGTGCCCGGTGGTTCTAATTTTTCTCAACGAGTTCCATTCAACTCCCCCGGTGTTCCAACTTTTTCTCAACAATATCCATTCAACTCATCTGGTGTTTCAACTTTTTCTCAACAAATTCCATTCAGCAGTCCCTCTGGATCAAGTTTTCCTCCATATTCTTCACAAATTCCACCTATTGATGCTGATGATGATGTTGTTGTTGTTGGGGAAGTTGGTAAATCCACTGCAATGTCAAGTGAGAGGAAAACACCGTGGACGCATGATGATGACATCCTTCTTGTAAAATCTTGGTACAATACCAGCACCGACTCCATTATTGGCAATGGTCAAAAGAGAAAGGAGTTCTGGGAGAAGATTGCTGCATACTACAATCAGAATAGGCCAGCGGGCACTGCTTCGCGAAGTCACACACAAGTAAAAAATTATTATTACAGAATCATGCCATATATTAATAAATGGTCAGGTATCTATAATAATTTTTGGAGCAATCGAGCGAGCGGACAATGTGACGATGATGTATTGGAGGCGGCAAAGAAAGCATGGAGAAACGACAATCCGAAAAATAAGGATTTCAGGTGGTTGCATGTTTGGAAAATCATCCAAACTTGCGAGAAATGGGCTCCTCAACAAATGCCACAAAATCCTCAGAAAAAATCCAAGAATTCTAAAACAGATAGTCCATCTTCTACTGATACTGGACGTCATGAGCGGCCGATGGGACAACAAAGAGCTAAACGACTTGCTAAACAAAAGGCGAAAATGACATCATCGACAAATGATGAGAAATGGAAGAATTTGCAAGAGGTTATGGATAGACAATTAAACATTCAAGCAGAGCAACTTAAACTCCAAAACATGGAGTTTTGCAGTGTAATATCCCGCCCTTTACCTTAAATAAAGTAGCGAACCTAACATTTTTTTTTTCGGAAGTGTACCCGAATTACGAAACTTTGAAATTTTTATTGTAATAGAATCTTTAGTAGAAAAAGAATTAATGGGTGCAATACCATTTATAAAGAATTATTAATAGTTATTAATGGTGTTTAATGCAATCACTAAAAATGATTGGCATTTAAGAGCCAAATCCTTATGATAAGGTATTTAATACATTTGTTATAGCAATTAATGAAGATTGAACTATTAAATGTAAAAAAAAAGATCATATTTAAGGAAGTATGTGACTTATTAGGATATAGAGGATAGTCATTGATGATTAAGAGGAAGTAGAATATTAATACCAATCTCAACCCATTAATCTAATCCAATTTAAGCTATACAGTTTCGCTAATCTGTATGGGTAATTTATTAAACGAAATGATATAGACTTAATCAAAAAAAAAGAAAAGAAACATATATACACACACACAAGTATGTATTACAACCAGTTGTGGGAAAACTGAATCCTAGAATACAAGACTTGATAAAGGTTGTTTGGTCTAGACAAATATAGTGTAGTCTACAAATTAGAAGAGATAAATTCCTAAATTAGTAATGAAGCCAAACTGAGAAACTAAAAGGAAAATAGACTAGAAAGGAAATGGAAAGGGAGCTGCCGAGCTGTGATGGAAAACAGGAACAAGAGTCTGCCTTTTCCCTGCCTTCATGCCACTCCAGTTTCTACCTACAACAAGGGACCAAAGGAACATAGTGAACAGCCTTATAGGTCTAGGTGAGGGCTGCAATAGAGGCCTTCCTAAAGAGGAATAGAACATATAAGAAATGCAGTACAAAAGTAGAAACTGCTCCACTAAAAGAAGTAAAGAAAAGAGGAGGGCAGACCTTAGCTGCTCGATGCAGCCCTCCTCTGCAACTCCTCTCTCATGTATACCATGCAACTTCACCATACCATCTCTCCTTTCCCCTGTAAACAACAAAAATAACTCAGAAAATAAAACAAAGAAACAGGTTGGTATGTCTACAACACAGGAATCAAGTAATCCAACCCTTAACCCTTGCCCTCCCCTATAAATACCCCTCATTTTTCACTTTAGAAAGTTTACAGCCACAACCTCTTACAAACAAAAACAACACTTAGCACTCTTAGGGCAACTGAGAAGAAGAAGGAAGAGATACTGCACCAGCAAGGGAGTTGCTGCAAAGATCAACCTAAGGATTTCACTAAGGTAAGATTTCAGAACCAAAAGCATTAGCATCATCTCTTAAGGTTCAGTTCTGACTTAGTTAGAAGGACACAGCATGCTTAGAAATCCATGTTAAGCCCTATCATCATGTACTGGACTTAGGGGTGTAAACGAGCCGAGCCGAGCCGAATATCAGCCTGATCGAGCTCGGCTCGAGACATAAATATCGAGCTCGAGCTCGGCTCGTTAAATATTCGAATTAGTGTTATATTCGAGCTCGAGCTCGAGCTCGAGCTCAAGATCATACCAATACGAGCTCGAGCTCGTTTATAATTCGAGCTCGATTCGAGCTCGACTCGTTAAATATTCGAATTAGTGTTATATTCGAGCTCGAGCTCAAGATCATACCAATACGAGCTCGAGCTCGTTTATACTATATACTCTTAGTTTTAGTCTTTAGATGTATACATATACAATATATTATAATTTATAATGATATGTATATTTTAACTATGATATATATAACTTTACTATATATGTATATTTTATATTTCTATATTAGTATTTCTACCTAATGGCTAAGTATTCAACATTTATAGTCTAATTCTTAGACTATAATGATATAGTAATTAAAAAGACATTATATATTGATTGAATGATTATCATTATATATAATGATATTGTATATACTATATTATAATGTATTACTATATTTCTATATTAGTATTTCTACCTATTGGCTAAGTATTCAAGATTTATAGTCTTATTCTTAGATATACATATAAAATATATCATACTATATTATAGTAGACTATGAAATGAAATGTTAGATGATATAATGATATAGTAATTCAAAAGACATTATTGATTGAATGA
>JAPKLX010000021.1:851090-1080039 GCA_026898415.1 Leonotis leonurus
GATGATATAATGATATAGTAATTCAAAAGACATTATTGATTGAATGAGTATTTACAATAATATGGTGTGTGTGTATATATATATATTATTAATACATGAAAACTTTAAATTATATTGATATAAATATAAATATATATGTATATTTTATATTCCTATATTCGTATTTCTACCTATTGGCTAGAGTATGTTGATAATATTGATATACTCCCATATATATATATATATATATATATATATACATATATCACATATTAGGATAGATTATATATATCATTATGTGAAAAATTAGCATTGGATTATATAATGAGCATATGTTATATTTTCTATATATTGTATTCTAGACTTTTGGTTCTTGATGTATTAAATAATATGCATTATAACAAATATTTTATTTTTTTGCATGTAAGGCTCGATTAGGCTCGATTAAATAGCTCGATTAACTGTTCGCGAATAGGTTCGCGAACATGTTCGATTAACAAGCTCGCGAACATGTTCGTGAACAAACGAATCCGAACCTGTTCGCGAGCCTGACGAGCCGAACACCCCCAGGGTCGAGCTCGGCTCGATAAAGTTATCGAGCTCGAAATCGGGCTCGAGCTCGGCTCGTTTGCTTATCGAATCGAGTTTCGAACGAGCTTTTTTCGAGCCGAGCCCCGAATAGCTCGCGAATAGCTTGGCTCATTTACACCCCTAACTGGACTTAATAATCTATAGCTTCTATACCTGAGAACATAGAATATAGCATACAAACTGCTCTCTAGCTAACTTAGAAAACTCTCCCATGGCTGGATAAAATGAGAGAAAGAACACACAGTATGCTCATTAGTTCGCTGCCTAACTTAAGACATAACACATACATGCCAAGAACATAGAACTAAGCTTAGAAATAAACTTGGAAATTCGGAACACGGACTGCACAGAAACTATCCAAACTTAGAACCCACAGACACATGAACTCAAGTCTCGATTTCGTAAAATATTTCTGTAAAGACTTAGAACATAACTAAGCATTCAACATACAAAAAAAAATACCTACCTAAGGTAACGAGGGCTGTCCTCCCAGCCCTGTGACCAAGCTGCAATAACTAACCCAACGGGCTATGCTCCACGCCCCCTCGCACCGGGCTGTCCAGCCCCAACCGAGCCACCCACGGCTGTCCCCACCGCCGAAACACCACTGGAGTCGAATCCAAATCACCATTCCCAATTCCTCCAACCTCAGAAACACAAATGAAACCAATTAATACCAAATGATTTAAAACGTTAACCCAACTTAACAAACCAACAAAGAAAAGAGTTTCAGTAATGGAACTAGTCAAAATTTATGGAAACTAGAACATGCAAACTGAAATTGTGGAGGAAAGGGGAAGAGTTACCTGGAGCAGAGGGCTACCGAAGGAGGAGAAAGTGATGTTGTGGCGTGGCAGAGACGGCGACGCGGGGTTCTAAGGGTCGCTATAGCAGGCGCACGAAAGCAGAGTCCACTGCTGGTCGCCGCTCCCAGCGCAGAGAAGGAAGAAGTAACGACGAACGGATGGTGAAGGAAAGAGGCGATGAGAGGGGAGGGAAGTCGCGCGGCGGAGAGAGAGAGAGACAGAGGTCTCTGTGGGAAGAAATAAAATAAGAGTAGGGTTAGGATAAACTTGGGTTAGAAGGGTAGAACCTGGGCCGGGTTAACGGGCCGAATATTTAAATTCCATTGGGCCGACCAAATTAAAACTCTGGGCTAGGGAAATAAATCTTTACGGGCCGAGGATTATTTTACTTGGGCAGCCTGATGGTAATGACTGGGCCGAAAAATGATTAAATCTATATGGGCCTGACTTAACTAAGGTATTGGACTCAGCTTAATAATTGTATGGACCTAGCAAAGAAACACATTGGCCTTATTGATTGATTAACTAGCTCACTTAATTAAATTAGTTATGGGCCTAGCTAATTATTTTAGTGGGCTGAAGAAAATTTAAGGAGTGGACTTAGTAAATTACTAATGGGCTAGAAGTTAATTAATCCTAATTGGGTTAATTATCCAATTAAGAATCAAGATTTAAATTAGTTGGGCTAAGTCCAAGAATAAAATTTTAGAGTGGAATTTAATTTATTAGCAATTAAATTTCTAGAGTGGAATTTGATTGATTAACTAGAACTTAAGTGATTAATTAGAAATTAGTCATATAAGAAATGATTTAAAATCATGCTTAGATTATGTTAATTAAATTTAATTAGCTTAAGTAGAAATTTTTTATCTCAATTTAAGTATTGAGATATTAACTTAGAAATGCCTTTAGTTATATTACCCAATAATTATTTATTGGGTAAAGTAAGTCCCCAAATCATAAGGTGAGCCGGGAATCATCAAACGACTCCTTTAGAAATATAACTCCTAGACTCGTGTAATAGTCGAGTTTTAAAGCCCCGAGAATAAACTTTCAAATTAGCCAAGGATATTAACTCCTTACACTTAGAGTTTATTTATATACTCGAGTAATGTATCTCACCCGAGATCTATTTAAAGGTTGCGGCGAAAGGTCGGAACTACAGTTCAGGAACAAAGCAGTCAGCAATCAAGGCTACTCAAGTAGGCTTTTCTCACTCTATAAAAATATGTGTGCATGTCTTAAAAATAGAATGAGATATTTTTAAAGCACTGTCATGCCATAAATGTTTTCGCTTTATGTATGATACATATCTGTTATATTTATAATCGAATTCGGGTTCCAGTGGGTTAGCGTCTCCACTCGGACTAGTGTACACAATGGACTGTGAGTCAGCAAAAGGTTGACCGGTCAAGTGTCCGTGGGAAGTGGCCACTTCCCCGACACAAAGAACGTTCAAATATGATTGATTACAAAGAACTAGGACTGCAGTCAAACTAGAACTTTCTAAAAGAAATGCTTTTGTGAACATAGGTGCTTTAGAGACAAAATCCCTATGATTCACCAGAATGGCTTGACAGTTATACATGTAAGTGTGCGATTTTGGCACGTGTCTACTGAGTACAAATTTGTACTCAGCCCTGCATGTGTTTCTAAACGTGCAGGTTAAGAAGGAAGAAGACGCGGGTGCTGTGTCGGGCTTTTTGTCGTATCTCATAGTAGCAGACTCTTGGGGGTTCTACGTGTCATCATACGCGTAGGACTTTATTTTACAATCCTACATTCCGCTGCTAGAAGAATATGTAATAGACTCGAGATTCAACTCTTTAAATTTGTAGTGTTATGTAAAGAGCTTATGACTCTAGTTACGTTAATCGTCAATTTCGTATGATGAACCTTCAACTTATGATATGAGAAGAACATCAAGTTTCCCTTATTCTATTCCATTTCGTTACTTAATCCTTTCAATAGTCACGTTTACCCGGCTTTACTAGAATTAGTAGAAAGCGGGCGTGACATGCAGTAAGGATACTGGTGGCATGTCGGAGGCACAATTATATAGTTATAACAAGATGGTAGACGAAATCAAGGCTAAATATGGATGGAACTAATTTCAATATGTCTTAATGATTAGCCGAAGTTTAAGTATTATGTGTCTTAAGTATTTGTAATATGTATTGTGTGTCTTAAGTATGTTCAATTATGTGTGTTTAGTATTTGTAATTTAATTATGTCAATTTAAATTAGTGGTGCAATTAATTTATTTCAACTCTACAACACACTACCTAACTACACATACTACTTACCACAATTATTCACCTAACTCTACTACTACTCAGCTAACTTTTTACACTACTCCCCTCAACAACTCACCTCAGCTACTCACCTAACTCTACAACTACTCACCTAACTTTTTACACTACTCAACTCAACTACTCACCTAACTCCACAACTATCAATTTTTTTGGCTATATATACAATATATTTTCATTCATCTCAACCACAAATTACTCATTTCTTCACCCAAAAATAACACAAACAATGTCAAACAATCCTAGTGAAATTGATGAAATGTGGAAGACATGGCTCCGTTTTTCAACAACAAATCCAATCATGCGAGAGATGATCGATCATCTTGATGCAAATGAAGCAGAAGCTCAACCTTCACGACGGCGAAGCGCTCCGAGAAAATACAGAGATCGAGAGCGTGAAAGCGGTCATGATCGTCTCGTTCGTGATTATTTCTGTGACGAACCCATCTACGATGATGATCTATTTCGTCGGCGTTTCCGAATGCGAAGATAGTTATTTGTTAAGATCGTTGATGCAATGAGCAACTACTCACCATATTTCACATTGAGACAAGATGCTACTGGAAGAAGTGGTTTATCACCACTTCAGAAGTGCACTGCAGCTATTCGACAATTGGCATATGCAGCACCTGGTGACTCACTTGATGAGTACATGCGTATGGGTGAGAGTACTGCGTTGGAATGTCTACATAAATTTTGCAGGTGTATGATTGCCAATTATAGTGCTCAATATTTGAGGGCACCAAATGAAGCAGACATTCAACAACTACTACAAATGCATGAAGAAAGACATGGTTTCCCTGGAATGTTGGGGAGCCTCGATTGTATGCATTGGGAGTGGAGAAATTGTCCTGTCGCCTTCAAGGGGTTTCATACACGAGGCGATCAAGGAGTTCCTACAATAATTCTTGAAGCAGTGGCATCAGCAGATTTGTGGATATGGCATTCTTTCTTTGGTGTCGCCGGTGCAAGTAATGATATCAATGTTCTTCACGGGTCTCCATTATTTAATCAATTTCTGCAGGGGAATGCGCCAGCAGTTCAATTCACGGTGAATGGTCAAACATATAACCAAGGATATTATCTAACTGATGGCATCTATCCGACTTGGGCTTCATTCGTCAAGAGTTATCCAGCACCAGTTGATCCGATGAGAAAATATTTTGCAAAGAGACAAGAGGCTGCAAGAAAAGACATAGAACGATCGTTTGGAGTGTTACAATCTCGTTGGGCAGTAGTTCGGAGTCCCGACAGATCTTATTTTAAGGATGACATCTGCAATATAATGCTCACATGTATTATTTTGCACAACATGATCATTGAGGATGAGGGTGAAGAAGCGGTCAATTGGTCTGAAGAAGACGCAACTCCACAACAACCAATACCAATGGGTACCAATAATTGGGAAGCATTTGAAAATTATCTGAAAAATCACAATGATTTAACAAATACTCAAGTCCATCTACAACTTCAGGAAAATTTAAAACAACATATTTGGGCACAATTTAATATCAATGATTTGTAGAATTGGGTAATAATGTAATTTATATTACTATGTTTTTATGTATTGTTTAATTAATGTAATTTTGATTTTTTTAATGTAATATTAATTTTAGTAATGCAATTTTAATTTTAGTGAAGTCATTTGAATTTAATTAATATCATTTTAATTATTATTTATATTTTTTTTATTATATTACATAATTTAAATGTCTATTTTTTATTGTTTAAAGTGCAATTTAAATATTGAAATAAGATAAATACAATTAATTGAAAATTTTAAATTTATTATGGTGGGACCTTGAAAAAGTTAGAAACTAGGTTTATTGTTGGAGAAAAAGAGAGAGAAAAACAAGTGGGTTTTTAAAAGCTGATGTGGCACTTTGAAAGTTGAAAATAGGGGTTTATGGTTGGAGACACCCTTACATATATAATAGGGCACTATTCATATACTACCCTATAAATTAAAATGAACATACAACCCATAAAATTTAGAAACAAAAACTAAAATATCCATTTTAATAAGTAAAAAATAAAAATATTTATTTAAAAATAAAAGATAAAATTTATTCAATTTACAAAATAAAAAATATCAACCTGCACATTAACACATAATGAAATTGATCATTTCTTCCAGTTATTATATACTTTGAATAATTATATGAGCATATCATGAAATTTACCATGTTAACATGTAATGTGATATCTTTTACTCGAAGTTCAACTCACATGTTTTTTTTTTCTTTTCAGATTGACCTGACATGAGAATGACCAAAATCCGATTACAACCTGATATTATACAATTCAATAAATCATACCAAAAAAATACTCCCTCCGTCCCATGATTGTCGTCCTCTTTATTTTTTGCACGTAGAATAAGAAGCTTTTGTTTAGTGTTTTAATGATGTATTTCTAACCCTTAACCATTTGTTATACTCCATTTTTGATTTATTTATTTATTTTAATGTAAATTCATTTTATTAACAAAATTATTTAATTTTAATTATCTGAATATATTTTAAATTATTTAATTTAATTATATGAATTAATAACATGTTAACTAAATTTAAAAATTCGAATAATTAGAAAGCTTTATATGAAATTAATAATTTAAAAGCTGTTAAATTACAGGTCACAAACATGTTAATTAAAATTATTAAAACAACAAAGATAAAGAATTGCATAAACACAATTACAGAAATTAGATTAAGCAGCTTTAAATTATTAAAACAGGAAAGTTAAAGAAGTGCATCAACACAAATATGAAATGAGATTAAGCGGCAAATATGTGAAGTTTTACAAAAATTTTTGGGAATTCAAAATTCCCTTTAAAACTACACTAAACATATCTATAAATTAACCCAACACACCATCATTCATCATTTTTACATTCTGCATAGAAACTCCATAGGGCTCGTGTAGTGCAGTTTCTGGTCTAGCAATACAGTTTGAACTTACCAAAAAAATCAGATTACAAAATGGTGATTAAAGACTTAACAACAATGGAGAGGAACTCCGTAGTGCAGTTTCTGCTGCAGCATTCGAAGAGCGGGAAACCAATTCGAGGCAAAATGAAAGAGGTTGCAGCGATCTTCAACACGAGCCCTAGAAATGTACGTCGACTTTGGGCGGCTGCAAAGAAACAACGAGATCAAGGTGAGATAATATTTCTAGAAAGCAAGAAGCCAAAAGCACAAAGAAGGAAGACAGTCATCTTAGATTTACAAGTTGTTCAAGATTTAGATTATTTTAAAAGATCGACAATTAGAAAGCTTGCAAAAGGGATTTCGTGTAGTAAAAGCACTGTTTGGAGATGGGTGAATAGTGGCTTGATCAAAGCTCACGCTTCAGCCATTAAACCCGATCTCACAGCCCCCAATAAGTTGCTTAGACTCTCATTTACCCTAGAAGCACTAGAGCTTGATTGTATCATGAATATTTTGAGGTTCAAAAGCATGCACAACATAGTTCACATCGACGAAAAGTGGTTTTATATCACAAGGGCAACACACAGATTCTATCTTACCCCGGGAGAGTTGGAGCCACATAGAACATGTAAGAATAAGAAGTTCATTCAGAAGGTAATGTTCATGTGTGCAGTCAGCCGACCACTCTTTGATGATATGGGAAACGTAATTTTCGATGGCAAAAAGAAAGTCAAAAAACAGGGCAGCAGGCACTCTTGAGACAAAGCCCATTCACTCAATCACAAAAGATGTGATCAAGGACTGCTTGATCAACAAGGTAATGCACATGACTTATTTATGGTTTTTTCAGTTAATAGAACACAGGATTGCAGTTAATAGAACTGTTATTTGCAGATTATTCCAGCCATTAAGCTTAAATGGCCAAGCACAGAAAGTAAGACCATTTACATACAACAAGACAATGCAAAACCACATATCAAGGACAACGACATAGACTTTAAAAATGCAGCAACAACTGATGGGTTTGACATAGGGATAGTTCATCAACCCCCCAACTCACCGGACACGAATGTTAATGACTTGGGGTGGTTTAGAGCTATACAAAGCATCCAAACAGATAAAGCATGCTACAATGTGGACTCTCTTGTGAATGCAGTTGTGTCATCCTTTGAAGAACTTTCACCGATAACTCTAAACAAGGTTTTTCTTAATTTACAAGGTTGCTTTATGGAAATTATGAAGTTGAAGGGCCAGAACTGTTATAAGATACCCCACATGAAGAAGGATTGTCTTATAAGACAAGGGCAACTTCCAAATGTTTTAGAAGTTCCATTGTGTTTGGTAAGGGAATGCTTGATGCATTTGGTGGATAATGGGAGGTCTGAAGTGGTTGAAGGTATTAAGAATACCTTAAGTATAGAGGATGTACTGGAAGAATAGGTTTTTATGTTTGCATTTTAGTGAAATATGCAGTATACCCAATCTGCATATTTGGTTTAAATGCAAGTTTTTGTTGTGCAATCTTGTTAAACATGCAGTATATCTAGTCTGCATATTTTGTGTACATGCAAGCCTTTAATGTTTGCATTTTGGGTAGGAATGCAGTAAAGGTGACTGCATTCTATGTGTAAATGCAAGTTTTTGTGCCTATATTACACATTACAGCTTTATATATCTATATTACAGATTACAGAATCATAAGTGAAGATTACAGATACAGGTCATCACAAAACCCCAATCACAAAACAACAAATTACAGTACACAAAACCTCAATCAGTTAACAGGTCATGAACATCACAAAAACCAACAAATTACAGGTCACAACCCCCAATTACAGATTCCAGTACACTAAAACCTCAATTTCTGACCACAAAAACATCAACATTTCAATTTCAGTACACAAAACCTCAATTTCAGATCACAAACCTCAACATTTCAATTTCAATACACAAAACCTTAATTTCATATCACAAAATCATCAAGATTTCAATTTCAGTACACGAAGCCTCAATTTCAGATCACAAAAACATCAAGATTTCAATTTCAGTACACAAAAACTCAAGATTACAGATCACAAAAATTACAGATTACAGATCACGATAATCAGCATTACAGATGACAATAGTACAGATTTCATCATTTCGAAATCGTATTAAAGGTGAGCAAAATCTTATCATCTCAAGACTTTCATAATTTCTCCAACACAGTGCTCTTACCACATAAAAAACACATGCATAAACCGAAGTAGGCAGGAAAGATCTCACCAGATCCAGATCCAAGTACCCCATCCCATAACCGAGCTCCCCACCTCCAACATCTGAAGCAGCGCTGGTTACCTCAGGCTCCTCACCCCAATCCAAGTATCCCATCCCAGATCCAAGCAATCCACCGCTCAGAATCTCTATATCATCAATAACGAGTGTCTTCGAGTAAGAAGACCCCAAGGATGTACAAAAGGATAGTTTAAACGGTGGATCAGATTCCACATAGGGGTAGAAAAAGTTTTCAGGATGAGAAGGGTGAATGATCTTAATCACAGCAGGGAAACTGGTAGGGTTTAGATTGGGGGGAAACTGAGCTTTTTCAGATCGGGGAAAAGGGGTAGGGTTTAGATCGGCGCTGCGGGGGGTGAGAACAGAAGGCAGTAACACCATAGTAGCGCCGCTTCGGGGGAGGCAGTGGAGAAGGTGGTTAGGGTTTAGGGCGACGCTTCAGAGGAGGCGGGTGAGATGTTGGAGAAGATGGGTAGGTACAATGGAGTATTCGAGAATGGAGTTTTCAAGGAGTAGGGCAACAACAAATGGGGTGGGTATGAGGTTTATTGGGCTGTGGTGTAGAAAAAATGGGATTTGGGTATTGAGTTTGAGATTGGGTATTGGGTGGGTATTGGGTATTGGGTATTGGGTATTGGGTTTGGTTGGGTTTAATTGTAATTAGTAGTTAAATGTATTATGTTAGTTTAATTATTGTATTATCATCCCTTATTATTTCCCAAAATGGAAATAGGACAACAATAGTGGGACGTCCCAAAATGGAATAGAGGACAACAATAATGGGACGGAGGGAGTAGTAAATAATATTAGAAATTTTGCAAATATGAAAGGCGTTGTTCTATGATGTATACAGGAGACGGGAGGAAAGAATGAAAATATAGTGAAGTTGATGTGGAATTTATGTGGCAAAACTGAAACTTTATGGATTAAATGGATCCATTGTTATTACATAAAAGATGATGGGGTAATGACTATTCCTATTCATACCACACGTTCTTGAATTATGAAAAGAGATTTTGAGGCAAAGAATGGCGGTGCAAAGTCACAATAACTGGCAGCAAATGCTAAACAATGCAAAATTCTGCACCAAAACAGTTTATTTGGATCTCTAGCTGGAAGTTATGGATGTTCCTTGGAGAAAGTTGGTGTATGAAAACTTAGCACGACCAATAGCTCTATTTGTGATGTGGCTTGCTTGTGAGGGTCGACTGACAACTATGGAGAGACTATGTCGTTTGGCTTGATTAACAAAGCAAGTTGTTTTTGTGCACAAGTGGAAACGAACTAGCATTTTTCCTGTATAACCATTCAATTGATATGGTAAGAAGTGCTCAGCTGACTACAAATAAGACATTCGAGGAGCATGAGACAGTGGACTTTAGTGGATTTTACAACATGACTGTGGGAAAGGGTGGAAAGCAAGGCTTTTAAAACTTGTTTTTTCTGAGACCGTTTACGAGATATAGAGGTATAAATTTTTTACTTATTTTGGTACTACTGTGAGTAGTATACATATTAGGCCAACGATCATAGAAACAATTGTTCATAGAACTTGGACTAAGCCTAAACTGTGAGCCCATATTGGTAAATTGTGTTGATCATATAAATATGAGTTTTGTGAGTTGTTTTGATTATTTGTTTGTGGGTTGGACTGTGTCACTTTTGGATCATCCTTTGTACTTGTATTATTTTAGGTTAATCGAAATAATTAAAAAATTAAACATTTTTTATTGAATCGATACAGATTGCCATTACAATAAATTTGTCTACATTGAGCAAAATTAGTGAAATTAAATATATGTTATTAAATATATCACATTTTGAAATGTAGCAAAATTAGTAATATCAAAACAAGTATCTATATATTTTTGTTAGCTAGTAATTGAAAAATATAGTAATATTTGTAACAGTTAACTGTGTAAACTAAAGTTGATATATCTAAAGGTATCGTTACTCGTTATATAATAAAACATGGTGTCTCTATATATTTTTATTACGTTTTAATTTTTTTAAATTTTATGACACGTTTTCATGTAGCTAAATTTGTCATATATAATATCATACTATATATATATATATATATATATAGTATAAGTTAGGGACTACAAAACATATGTAATTGTGTTATTTGGTCAAGTTGTAAAAGATTTATCGACCTTTGAAAGGTATAAGTGAACTTTGCACCAATATTGAATAACTATTTTGTTAGCTAATTTTTTACATGTCACAAAATTAATTACATATTCAATTTTTTTTTTCTGATATTTCTTTTTTTTGTGACAACCATGATTAATAGTTACTAATTTATAAAATGTCATAATTTTATTAATTACAATTATATGCGTCACAATTTCATCAAAAACATTACTGGAGCAATTTGTTATAGTGTGGTTATCGTGTACCAATATATACACACACATATTTATTTATTTATTTGATTGTTGGAAAATGTTGTTTTTAAATTGTAATTATATATATATATATATCATATTATAATTTTAATATTTCACACATCTTTGCTACTATTTCATTCATTTTCTTACCTATAATGATGAGTTATTGGCATAATTTAAAAAATAATCGACTCCAACACACAAGTTTTGATAATTCAAGTTCAAGTGAAATAACTTTTTTGGCAATATGCAATAATGCAAACTAAAAACACATCAATTTGCATCGCTTTCTTTCTGTTCAACTTAAAACGTGAGTTTAAGTTCTCGCAATTAAACGAGACCTATAATACGTAGTAAGCTGATTCAGTCGTATCTCGAGGAAGACTTAGCAGAACTTCCTAATTCAAGTGCTAGAGATTAAACATCAAAGGGTCCTAAACATTCTATCAAGATGTAAACATATAGATAACTAAAAGCATAAACCGATAATTAAACTAAATAGATGGAATCCGAAATTAAGGTTCTAGGGTATAAACATTCACATGGATCATAACATGTTACGATTATTCATGCATTAATCAAGGCTATCTAATTACTAACTTTCGTATTTACAATTAGATTGTAACTCCAACTCTCGTATTTAAGCCACACAATCAAAAACTCAAGATAACAAATGAATACTCGGTTAATACGTTTCCGATTACAACCGTTATTGATTGGATTTTGATCCAACACAAGTATTGTCTCTCGAACTTACCCTACGTCTAATGAATTGCAACAGTGATCAATCGGTACAATTAAATAAGTATAATCCAAACAACGAGCATGAATAACGATAACATCAATAATCAACAAGAAATTCAATCCTAGTGGAGATTCAACTTACACAATCCATTCATACAATTATAAGTAAGAAATCAAATAAAGAAACTGACTATCATTACACTACTTGGATGGAGAGGTTGATCTCCACCTTAATCCATTTTCCAAAAGTCTTAGAATACAATACTAATGTTCTAAAGAGAGTTCTAAAATTTCAGTACAAAGTTAACTGGCCGTTTTGATTCTTTGGAACAACTCGATGAATTTAGTAGATCGTTTTAGGAGACCTTAATCAAATGACTATAGATCAAACATATCCAATTTTTACAGTACGATGGTTGATATATATGAAAATACATCTGTTTTCCTCTTTAAATCGAGTCCAAAACCGCCAATTTAATGGGCTAGCGACCGTTGGGTAGCCACGACAAAATATGAACAAAAAACACACACAAAAAACGAGCTAAACACATTCCATGACTAATAATCGTGGGTTTGGATCCCTGTTGTGGGGTAAAAACACAGTAGGTGTTGTGCACCAAAATTATAGTATTATATTGACATTTTCTTCATTTTTTGTTATTATATTTTAATATTTTTTTATTATAAGAGATATTTTCATTTTATTGATTAGAATTAACTATTGTATTAGAATAAGTTTGTATTTGTTTTTACAATTTTTGCTTTTTTTAGTTCGACGAAGCATACGATGAACCTTTTGATCTCGTTGTCATTATATATCATGATGAAAGAAAAAATTGGAAGGCTACTATATATACGATAAAATTGAGGATATCATAATTGCCTACAACCAATAATTAGATGACCCCTCGATTCATAGTACTAGGACAAAACTAAAGTAACATTTGAGCCGTATTCAAAAACACGACTCAAGAGTTGTGCTCTATATACAACCAGTGCACCAATGCGTGAGCAACAATTATGATGATAACGTCAACAATAATACGATCATTGAGTTCAAACAAACAACTTAAATATTATTAGCAGGTAACAATAGGAGTGAGTAAAATTTGGTAAAAAATTAAAAATCGAATCCAACTGAGTTGAACTGAATTTTTTAGTTCGGTTTTGATTTTGATTTTATAAATTTTTGGTTTCGATTTTCGTATAAAAAAATCGAAATACCGAAAATTGAACCGAAACATATTATATAATAATTATTTATTTAATATTACTTATTAAATAATTATATATTTAATAGGAATTATTAAATATACAAATATATATTAAATATTAATTATTAAATATATTATTTAATTAATATTTTCTGTTTCGATTTTTAACAAAATCGAACCGGAAATTTTGGTTCGATTTTTTTTCGATTTAAGATTATTTCGGTTCAATTTCGATTTTACATTTTTTTATTCGTTTTTTTTTTATTATTATTTTTTCGATTCGATTATCATATCGAACCATGCTCACCCAAGGACACAACACTCTAAAACTCCAAATAATTGTATTTAAATACAAGCTTATGATGCACAACATATCAAAGATAACGTCATAACAATACAAAGTGTACAAAGCGGGGTTAGCGGAGATCAAGAACAAGTGCTCAAAATAATATTTGTTTTCAAGTTTAATTATTTATGTATTACAATATAAATTTGTGTAATTTTTATTTTTAATTAATGTAAATTTTATTTATTAATATCACTTTTTTACAAAACATAAATCTTTATTTTGATTAAAAATATAAAATTAAATACGAAAGTTTTAAAATCAATAATTATATTCTACTACGCCCGTCTCGTTAAAATTGGTCACATTTTATTTTTTGACGGTTCATTAAGAGTGACAATTTTCATAAAAAGAAAAAAATTATCTTTAAAATACTAATCCCTACTTGTTTAAAATATAATAATTTACTTCTTTAATCTGAGTGTAGAATTCATTGTGATTGCTTTTATTGGGACGAAGGAGATAGTAAAATTTTTATGCTACTCTCAAATGAGTATATACATTTGCTAAAAATTTGCAAATATTATAAAATTATTAATGAGAGTTCGAAAAAGAGGAGCGCGTTTGAGGTGCGCAGACAACCACATGTACAAGATTGATATACGGTTAGTGATGACAATCGACTACGACAAATACGGAGAGTAACTATCCATATTCATATCATTGAACTAAATGAATATAAAATTTTACCAACGAAACTACTCGTAAATATAAAAATTATTCAAACCCACCACCTGCAGATATCCGCGCCCGACGGGTAACCCACAAACCTGCCACCATAGGTTACCCACAACCCAATACTAGGTAGGTATCCATCAACTCACCACTCGTGTGTATTATCACTAGCAAAATATAGAATTTTAATATTTAAGATATACTTGATATAATTTAAGGAAAAAAAAATCATATACTAATTTATATAAAAAATAGAAAAATATGATTAATATTAGGTGATATGCGAGTTTTTACGAATATTTCATGAGTATTTCGCAATTAAATTTTTTATGGGTATATGAGTTATGCACGTATAAATAATTACTATCAATACTTACATACGAAGTAAATAGATACTAACTTTTACTCATGTTTATACGACTACCATGGAAATCAAAACCCTCTCAAATGACACTTATCATGATCAAATACTAGCAAATAAATTACTATCCCTATCTACAGTACAAATACAAATTTCATGGTACATCCATTGTTCAATGATATGAAAAAATGGGAGGAAAAATATATTTTTAGAATTAAACGAATGGGGAGACAGACGTAGAAGATGCAGTAGTATTAAGTATTAACAACACATTTTCTTTTTTTTAGAGTTGAATTACATTAAATTATATAGCCGCGTCACAAAGGACTCGAACCCGATGTTTATTGTGTTTTTGTTGCGTTTTAGCTCGTTGTGTTATCGTGTCTAAGTCTTAGTTTTTATGTTTTTCGTATTGGTTTTAGTTCGTTTTTACGCTGTTATAGTGTTTTCATGTTTTGGATGTAGGATGAGAAAATGAGAGGAAAATGGAGCTTGAAGTCGTGTCTCGTATGCCACTTATGCAAAGCCGAGCGGAGCGGGAAGAACCGAGGAATGCATGAGACGAGAAACCAAGACAAGGAAGCAAAACATGGAGCCAGCGCCCCCTAGCACTAGGCTTGTAAACGAATTGAATCGAACCGAATATAAGCATATTCGATTCATATTCGTGAAACTATTCGAAGTATTCGATTCATTTACGAATATTACAATTAGATTCGTATTCGATTCGATATAGATATTCGAATTATTCGATTCGATTCGAGTATTCGTTTTTTTATAAAATATTTGTTTTTTATTTGAAATTGATTCGCATACGAACTATTTGATTCGAAAATTTATAAAGAAAATATATATTATAATATTCTCAATAAACTAAGCAAATATTCAATAGATTAAGTATATATAACCTAACAAACCAATATAATGTCTAGCTAAACACATAACTTCAAAATGTTTGAACTATATTTTTATAAATTTTGATTGGACTTTAGAGTTTAGAGTCTGACATTTAAATGAATATATATAATATTAATATATTATATATTATATAATATATAATATATAAAAATAATATTTAATCGAATACTTACGAATATCGAATCGAATACCATACTATTCAAATTTGTATTTGAATACTAATCGAATCGGAAAAACTATTTGAATCCGAATACGAATCAAAAAAAATTCAAATACGAATCATTAAATTTCGAATCGAATCACGAATCGAACCAAAAATATTTGATTCGTTTACAAGCCTACCTAGCACCCCAGCGCCCGCTGTGGTGCAGCACCAGAGAACTTCAGAGGGCAGGGTCCAGCGGCCTCTGGCCCTGCAGGAAAAGCGCGTCAGAGGCACAAAGCCAGCAACCGCTGGCTTCCCAGCGGCGCTGGCTGACTGTTCCAGGCTTGGTTTGAACTCGTTTTTGGCGTCATTTACAGGGGAATTAACTTGTAACTCGTTTTAGAACTCCTTTACAACACTTTTTTTACTTCCTTTCTATGATTAGTACTTGGGTAATTTCAAGGGATTGAAGGTTCTTCCAACCCCGTTTGTGGATTCTTAGTAAGTTTGCTCTAATGAACATTTCTATGGTTTCACTTTTATCTATGGTTGGCTAATTACTTCTCTAGGGTTAGATTACCTTTGTCTATGGTTTAATGCTTTAAATTGATCTTGTAATGGTTGTTTGATTTGTGCTTTATGAGTTTTATATGCTTTATCAACATGTTGAACTCTAAGATATGGAATAGGTTGTCATGAATTTTTCTATATCTCATTTGTAATCAAACAACCAAGCCTATTAATCGGATTCGTAAAATAGGCAATTATGTTTTGAATTGGTACCTCTATTAAGTGTGATCTATACACGTAAGTGATTGTCACGGGTTAACTTTAAGAACACGTAGGTGATTAGCTAATCAACTTAAGAGAATCTAGTTAAAAGCATGATTTGATCGAATAAGCATTGAACCTAGATTTAAGATAATCGTTACCCTAGACCTTTATTCTCTTGTTTATCCCGTTTACCGTTTTCCGTTAATTTAGTTATAATTCTTATCTCAATCTGATTTAGAGTGTTTTAGGACTTGTTTTATTTCATTAAAGTGCTTATAATCATTGCCCTGCATAGTCTTCCACGAGATTCGACATTCGGGTCGATTTTACGCGTATTACAACTCTTTAGTATACGTTTTTGGTCGAACAAAATTTGGCGCCGTTGTCGGGGAAGGCTATATGCATTTTGGTTGTTAGTACTTGTGTTTGTTTTTGTTTTCTTCTTTCTTTATTTTCGTAATCGTGATTGTTCAGTTCAGTGATTGTTTTGTTTTTATTTTTGTTCGTGATTGGCACCCGTCTTGGACAACGTGCATCGCATGTGGGAGTTGCAAACAGTCAACCTGGAAGAGGAAGTTGAAAATGATCATAATTTGGAGTCAGGGTATCAATCAGATCATTTCAGAGAGTACACCTCCACGGGACTCAGACACAGATTGGAGTGAGTCGAGTTCTCATATAGTCATGGCGGCCCGTCAGATGAGGGAACTTGCTAGGCCGGTTATAGGAGCTGCGACATCACCTATAGTGTTGGGTCAAGCAGTTAGAAACTACGAGCTCAAAAATATACACTTCAACCAACTTCCGTCTTTCTACGGTATGCCGGTGGAGGATGCATTGAACTTCATCTGGGAGTTCTATGCCATAGTCAAGACCTTTTCGCTTGGAGACTTGACGGAGGACCAGTTGAAGATGAGATGTTTCCCGTACACTCTCAAGGACCGAGCTAAGACATGGTTTATGTCTTTAGCTCCCAATTCACTTCAAAACTGGAATCAGGTGTCCGAGATATTAATTGATTTAGGAGCATGATTTAATTAATTTAGACTTTCTCAACTCTAGGCCCTTTAATCCGGAATTCCAACTTTTTATTGTTTTGTTTATCTATTTTATTGTTTGTTTTCTCATGCTTGTTATTGATTAGAGTGTATAATTTATGTTTAATGTGTTTTTGTTGCGTTTTTGCTCGTTGTGTTGTTGCATCTAGGTCTTTGTTTTTATGTTCTTCGTATTATTTTTGTTTATTTTTACGTCGGTTCTTGTTTTGTAGTGTATGATGCAGGATGAAGTGAAAGTTGATGGATTTGAGCTAGGAGTAGTGTTTAGTCTCATTTTGTTCGTCTAAACTTAGGTTTTCCGTAACTTTATTTGTATTATTTTCCCTCGTTCCGTGATGTTTTGGCCCGATTTATGTTTCATTTTATGTTTCAGGATCATTGGCCTAAACGAGCATCGAAGTTGGAAAAGGAACGAGAAAGAATCAAAAAACGAGAAGAAAATGAAGACAAGTGCCGAAACACTAGTCAGTGGTCGCGTTACACTCCGCGGCCGCTGACTAGGCTATACGAGCCAGCGCCCTAGCCAGCAACCGCGGACGCACGCCAGAGCAAGTCAGCGGCCGTTGACTTAGCGGATAACTCGGGTCAGCGGCCCGCGGATGGCACGGAACAACTTGTTCAGCGGCCGCTGACCCTTACGCGGTCGCTGACTTGACCTTCGCCTATATATGCTCAGCGTGATTTTCATTCGAGAGACATGACTTTCGACCGGACTCTCATCTCCAGTTTTCACACGACACTTTAGACTATTTTTCCAGCATTTTTCCATATATTTTCATTTCATAGATTAGCTCGTCTCGACCTCGATCCGAGAGTCAAGACCTAGATAGTTCTTTACATTGTTTTTCGTCTTCAAGATTAGCCAATTACAACATTCGTAGTTCGTTTTCAAATTTCTTTCGTTGTGAATTCAAAGACCGTTTCCAGTTCTTAATTCAAGTTCGTTTGTTTTCCCTTTACTTATTCTTGTTTCGTTTATTGCTTTAAATTAGTTTTATTGTTTATGCTTTCAATTTCTTATTCCCTTTGCAATTTTCAGATTTCATTCTGTAATTCTTTTGCATTCAATTTCAAAGTTAGTACTTTTCTTAGATTAGATTTATTTCGCATTCTTAGATTAGATTTAAATTGCGTTTCTTATTTACATTCTTCGCCTATATATAATACTTCAAATCAATTCCTTTTTATTGCTTTCCATTTTATGAACAAAGATTCAAATTGCCCTGTTAAGTCTTCCTTGAGAATACAACTAGGGTCAACGTATTAATCTATAACGAACTCGTTCTCTTGTGAGCAATTTAATAAAATAAATTGGAGGTATATCGGCTGGAAATATTTCTCGTACCCGTTACTGAGTCCCTTTATCGAATAGTGGGTCTGGTCTAAACAACGCCACATACTGAAAGTTTAAAATAAGTTGAAACAAATTTTGGCGCCGTTGCCGGGGAAGACTTTAGGCGATTTCATTCACTGTTCTTTTTTCTTTTTCTTTTTCTTTTTATTTTTCCTTTTATTTTATTTTATTTACTATGTTTACTTTCTTCTTCTATATTGTGGTACGCGTAACGTTTTAGTCGAGTGTTGTTTATGCAAGGTCACCGCAGTGCTAAGAAGCCATTGACGCCCTTCATTGATAACATAAACCGGAAACGCATTATCTTAGCCTCCGTAGAAGAAGACATTGAGCATATTGACGAATTTTTGCTTCCGCGTTTATTCGAAGAGATGGCCAATGAGAGAGCGGACGAGAGGCCGCGTTATATGGGCGATTTCACTAGGCCCAAGTTCGGGACAACTACTACTTCAACCATCGTTCTCGACACCGCAGTCCAAAATTATGAGTTGAAGCCACACCATCAATCACTACTTCCGACGTACCATGGACTCCCGAGTGAAGACGCTTTGACGTTCATCCGAGAATATTGTACGGTGGTGCAGACTTTCCCGCTTCTCTCTCTGACGGAGGATCAACTCAAGTTGAAGTGTTTCCCTTACACATTGAAGGATAAGGCCAAATCTTGGTTCTTATCTCTTCCATCCGGAACACTCACCACTTGGGGATCTGCTTGTGAGAAATTCATGTTGAAGTACTATCCGCATCACAAAACTCAAGCGGTACGTTCTAAAATAATGAATTTTGCACAAGCACACGACGAGCCATTCCATGAGGTGTGGGAGAGATTTCAAGAGCTACTTCAACAGTGTCCTCACCATCAAATGGCACCGGAGATGCTCTGTCAATTTTTCTATGATGGTTTGCTCCAGACCACTCAATTCATGGTGGAAAGTTTGATAGGAGGAAATATTGCAGTTAAGACGGTGGAGGAGATGGACGAAATCTTCGAGACCTTAGCTGCGAGTTCGCATCAGAAATCCACATGCCCGAAACGAATGGAAACCAGCGCAGTGACTACGAGCCCCGATCTCAAGAAACAAATGGCGGATATGATGAGGGAGTTACAGGAATTGAAGATGAACCGACCCCCATCACCGTCTTTCCAACAAGTTGCACCTGAATCGTGCGGTATTTATGGCGATTTTGGCCATGTTGTAGAGGGATGTCCGCGAATGGGAGAGATGACATCCGAAGGGCAAGCCGAGGTATACGCAGCACAAGAATTCACACCCCAGCCTCAGCCTCAGCAAAACTCGGGATGGAAACTCCAATTCCAAGGGCATGGAGCACAAAATTTTCAAAATACACGGCCACCGGCTCCGAATTTTCGTCCTCAATACCAACAACAACCGTATTATCCACCACAACCGTCATAACAACAATTCTCTACACCACCGCAGCAACAGTACTATCCACCACCAGTGCAACAATTTCCACCTCAATCGGTTCCTCCCCAACAATCATCGATTGAAGATAGCCTAGCCGCATTTATGCAAGAGAGCAAGAAGGCTCGAGAGGCCCAAGATGCCACCATCAAGCGCCTTGAGACGGCTATAGGACAGATTTTCGGCACTGTTAACCAGCTTCAGCAAAGCCAACAAATGGGAAAGATTTCAGCACAAGGACAGCAACCTCATCAAGTGCAAGTAGTGTTCGTGCTAACGGATGGCAAGGTGGTTGAAACCAAAATGGAGATGAGATCCCAGGGCAAAATCAATAAGGTGACACCGAAGGAGGAGGAAGAGCAATCCAATAAGGAGCTTCACAAGGCAGTAAATCCATACGTTCCGCCTATTCCTTATCCTAGCAGGCTAAAAGATGTTAAAAGCGAGCAATAGTTTGCGGATCTTTACAAGATGCTATCCAAAGTAACAGTGAACGTTCCACTCCTCAAAGCGATCAAGAATATTCCATCTTATGTCAAATTCTTCAAAGAGCTGATTTCGAAGAAGAAGAAACTCGACGATCAAGAATTAGTGACAGTCTTCGAAGTGGCAAGTACGATCATGCAACAACCTCTACCTCCTAAGCGACGTGATCCAGGTAGCTTCGTCATTGATATTACTCTAGGTAACGGTAAGACAGTGTCTGGCATGCTAGATCTAGGAGCAGGAATTAATCTTATGCCTTATTCTATTTTTAAACAATTAGGATTAGGTAAATTAAAACCCACTCGCATGTCCCTTCAATTAGCCGATAGATCTGTGAGACACCCAAAAGGTATAATTGAAGATGTTCTTGTTAAGATTGTTGAATTGATAGTACCTGTTGATTTTGTTGTTCTTGAGATAGGCGATGTACGTGAGGACGGAGTCGAGCATACACTACTCTTAGGGAGACCTTTTATGGCTACTACTAATACCATTATTGATGTAAAAAATAGTACAATTAAAATGTTGGTCCTTGATAAGGAAGTATCTTTTTCTGCTCTCCAAGTTCATATTGCTAATTCTGTCCATTTGATTGACACATGCTATATAGATGCTACTATCCCTTCGGTTGAGAAATCTATAATACATACTTTTCATAGTAATGATGTTGCTCAAGAGAAGGTTTTGAACGTGAAAAGAGAGACCGGCCAAGTGAAGATGTTGACGGGCGAGCAAAACTCTAAGAGAAACCAACAACTACACCCTTCACCCAAGCCGATGATCATGACAGCCGTTTCTCGATAAAAATACCCCTCAACTTATGCAGAAGCTCTTATGCGCTCAAGAGCCACATCTCGACAAGGCCAAATCCCAAAAGAAAGGATTGCTCATCCTTAGGAAATTTTCACCATCAAAGAGCAATGCACCACATACGACAAGGGAGAAGATGTCATTTCGAATTAATTGGCAACGAGTCAAACCGTACATTAAAGGCGACTCTATACTCGAAGTTGTTGAGTCAACGCCCATATCTGATCCCCCGTTACATTGGTTCCATTTCATCGAGCTAACGACGTAAAATAAAGTGCTTCGTGAGAGGCAACCCACGCTCGTTTTTCCCGTTTTTCTTTTTTTTATTTTTATTTTATTTGATTTTGAGTCCTTTATTTCTTTTTGGTATTTTTCTATGTTCGTAGGTATCATCGAGTTGGGAGAAAACCGAGTCGAACGCAATTCGCGGAAGAAAATAGGACGGATTTGACGAGGGCACAGTCAGCGACCGCGGCACACTCAGCGTGATTTTTATTCGACGGATTTGATGAGGAACAACTTGTTCAGCGGCCGCTGACCCTTACGCGGTCGCTGACTTGACATTCGCCTATATATGCTCAGCATGATTTTCATTCGAGAGACATGACTTTCGACCGGACTCTCATCTCCAGTTTTCACACGAATTCAAAGACCGTTTCCAGTTCTTAATTCAAGTTCGTTCGTTTTTCCTTTACTTATTCTTGTTTCGTTTATTGCTTTAAATTCGTTTTATTGTTTATGCTTTCAATTTCTTATTCCCTTTGCAATTTCCAGATTTCATTCTGTAATTCTTTTGCATTCAATTTCAAAGTTAGTACTTTTCTTAGATTAGATTTATTTCGCATTCTTAGATTAGATTTAAATTGCGTTTCTTATTTACATTCTTCGCCTATATATAATACTTCAAATCAATTCCTTTTTATTGCTTTCCATTTTATGAACAAAGATTCAAATTGCCCTGTTAAGTCTTCCTTGAGAATACAACTAGGGTCAACGTATTAATCTATAACGAACTCGTTCTCTTGCGAGCAATTTAATAAAATAAATTGGAGGTATATCGGCTGGAAATATTTCTCGTACCCGTTACTGAGTCCCTTTATCGAATAGTGGGTCTGGTCTAAACAACGCCACATACTGAAAGTTTAAAATAAGTTGAAACAAGTAGCGCTGAAGAGGCCGTTGGTGCAAAGTCGGGCAAGGAAGAGGCGAGACTAGCATGGCACGGGATGGAATCGAGCACAAGGAAGCTGACCGTGCAGCCAACGATCGCTGGGATTTCCAGCGACCACTGGGAATGCTGCTACAACGGGACAGAAGGCGTTAGCCAGCGATCGCTGGCAGGCGGTTATGAGTGTCCTTTAAGTTGTTCTTGGCGTCATTTTTAGATGGCAACCCCTATGTAACTGGAAGATATTTTCAAACACTCGATTTTTATTGCTTTTCTAGTTTAGAATTAGAGAATTCCGATGGATTGAAGTGGAATCCGACTTTGGATCCTTACATTTCAATTAGTAAGTTTCATTCATATGGTTTCCTTTTGTGATTCTACCTTGTATACGATGCTTGGTTAGATCCTTACTAGGATTGAGTGTTTATGTTCTTATTTGATGTTATTTGATATATGCCCTTGATTAACTTGTTTTGTATGAAGTTTAATGCTTGATCACCATTGAATTCATATGTTTATGTTAAGTAGATTGATCATTTGCTTGACATGAGACCTAGGGTTAATCAACATTATTCTTAATCGGAAACGTAAGAATAATAATTTATATGAGATTAAGTCATTACTAGAGGTGTGAACTGTATATGAAAGTAAAGATCACGACTTAGTGTATTAATACGAAAGTAATTTGCTAAGCAACATTTGGTGTTCTTAATCGAATATGGATGCATGATCAATTAGACATTGAATAAGAATTAAGCATCTGATCCTAAAGATTCAATCCGTTGGTATTCGTTTAATTTCTTTTAATCTTTATTTGTTGTTGTTACATCTTATAGTAATAGCATGTTTATGATTTCATCTTTTGTATTTTAGTACAATAATTGATAGCCCTGCATAGTATTCCTTTGAGATACGACATTCAGGTCGACTAACACGTATAATGTTTTATTTAATCAATTCAAGATACGTTTTTAGTCGAACAATTTATATTTATTTGTTCTTGATAATAATTAGGATTAGAATCGTCCAATTAAATTTTATGCTTGATCAAAATTAACTTGTCACGTGCAATTGACCTCGATTATTTGCGAAAACCTACTGTACACATTTTAGATTTAAACAACAAGAGAGCTATAAACCAAGGAGAATATATAAAAAATAAAATAACAGCAATAACATATCATCATTGATTTTCTTTCCCTAAACAGTAAAGCAATAATTTAATGAAAATATCCAGATAGAGTATCAGCCCAAAAATAATTATACATATGACCCCACACACACACGGTCACAATAATTATACATATGACCACATTTTTCCAAAATGTTAATGCACATTTGATTTCTATTAATACGTACGTCCCATATAATGTATGCGAGAAAATAATTATAATTTATTTGATATTAAAAGATAATTATATTAAAATTTCTTTTTATAATATTTCATAAAATTTTATTTATTTATTTTAATTTTTGTTCTTATATTTCATGTGCATATGAAATTTTGATTTTTTTTTTAAATTTTGTGTTGTTTATTATTTGGTTTAATGTGTCTTTTATTAATGTATTGGAGGTATATTGGTATGATAAAAACTGTCAAAATTATCAGATCAGACCTTTTAAAGTTTTGAAGTCTTCCAAATTGTCGAAAAGTTTTCAAACCTATATATAAACAGAAGACCCAATTTGGTCATTTATGGGCTGCTGGGCGGGTCGATTTTATTCATCCATACAATATAATATTTTTTAATTTAATAAATTAATTACTTTTATAACTTTTTGTACAATAAATATTTGTACTTATATAAAATATTTACATTTTAATTATTTAAGGTTATAGTTTTAATATTTTAATAAAAATTCAAAATTTTCAAAAATTTTAATATTTTAATTACAAAACCACCATTGAAAATGAGTTATAATTGATGTTTTATATTATATATATATATATATGTGTGTGTGTGTGGACTTTTTCAAGCAATAATATTCGATTGGCTCGTAAAATTTTTAGCTTAATTTTTCGGGTATGATTAATTTTATACCTAAATTTTTTTAGGTTGGTTCCTACCCAAATACCAAGTACTCAGAGTAAGCAGGTCGGGTTGAGCTTGTTGTACAGCTTTATATGTGATACATATGTTGATAAATAAATTATTAAAAAAAATTGATAGTTGATGAAAAATATTATTTTAATATGCATTAATTAACAAACTAAATTGAAGATGTTAGTATACAATTTATTTTATTATATATATTTTGATTAATAAGAAAAAAGATCTTTAAGTAAGAAATGTGAAAATTTATCAACCATTCATTTTAATAAATGAAAGATTGTGAGATTTTTTTTCAAAATAATTTATTTATATTAAAAATATTTATATTTAATTAAATTAATCTTAGTAATTAATTTTAGATAAATAAGTGAGATATATATTTTTAATTATTATAAATGATATTTTTCTTATATAAAACCACTTATTAAATGATTGTTTGCAAAAAATATTTTGTTTCATTAATCAAATATATACAATATGTAAAAATAATTTTAATATTAAAAAGTTATGACACTTTAAGTGAATAAAAAGAGCCGCTTATAAATATACTAATACATTTATATTTTTTTATTATTCTTTTCTACATATTATCAATAATTAATTTTTTTAGTTTTATCTATAAAATTATATTTATTAATTTAATAATTTATAAATTTGAAATTTTATAAAATAATATATATAATATATATATATACACACACATATATATATATATGCTCTAGGTTCATATATGAGAAAAGAGGTAATATATACTAATAAAAAATAACCTATCTCATTTATCCATCTAATATTAATTCTTAAGATTAATTTAATTAAATATAAATATTTTTTTATTTGTAAGGGTGATTTGTAATTAAAATATTAAAAATATTTGAAAATTTCTAATTTTCTAATTAAAATATTTTAAATATAATTTTTAAATAGTTAAAATAAAATATTTTATTTACAATATTTTATACTAAGGTAAAATATTTATTGTATAAAAAGTATTAAAATATTAATTTTATTAAATTAAAAAATATTACTCCTTCCGTACAATCTAAAACGAATCATATTTCTCTCTGGAACGTACCAACTAAGTTGGTTGTTTCCTTTTTAATACACATTTTTACACACATAATTTTAAATAATATATATATATATATATATATATCAATACTTTATATTACTTTTCAACCTCATAAAAACATGTGCCCAAAAGTAATGCTCCATGTTAATCGGGACGGATGGAGTATATTTTATGGACGAGTAAAACGATCCACTTAGCAGCTCATAAATGGCCTAATTGAGACTCATATTTATAGGCTTCATTTTTTTTGATAAGTTTGAACAATTTCATCATGCCAAATATTAAATAAGTTTGACAGTTCTAATCGTGCTAAAACACTTCCAATGAACTATATTAAAGAACTCATTAAATCAGATACTAAACAACGTAAAATTCAAAAAAATTCAAAGTTTCGAATCTATATAAAATACAAAAACAGAAAATTAAAATAAATAAATATAATTCCATAAAATAGATGATTCATGACTTATATCTATTTTCATTTTTCACATGAGATATGATCCGATATATATATATATATATATATATTATATATACTTACTTAAAAAAATTATATAGATTAAAATCTAAAAAATAAATCTATTTCTTACAACTTTAAATGAGGATGTAAGATAAGTGTTTAGCACTTTGACATGACATGGGTTTTGAGAAAACAAGTTGACTTTGTGTAGAGCGTGTAAGGAGTGTAACGGGTGAAGTGTGAAAGGAGTGTAGTGTGTGGAGATGTATGCAGATAAGTAGAGTTAGTTGAGTGTGAGTTCCACATTTAATTGGATTGTGTGCATAGAATAGTTACTATAAATTTAAAGTTTTAGTGTTAATCATTTGGTGGACGGAGGGAGTATTATTTTTAAATATTGATAAATTATTAGAGAATTACATAAATATATATAAAAAATTGAAAGCAGCCGAAAAAAGCAAGAAGTTTACTGATTATAATAATAAAAATTAATATAATATTTATTGATTAGAATTACATTTATAAAACTCGTAATAATATTATAATAATAAATTATTTATTTAATAACTTTCTTTATAAAAAATAAGATTAATACAATCTTAAAAAACCATATTTTAATGTGATCATTACTTAGAAACGGTAATACCGTAATATTTTGAAATATTAGTGGCCAGGAATGATTGCTTACCTGTATAAATATATGGAGTCATGCATTTGGCAGTAACGAGAAATTCTCCATTTTGTCTTTGAGTAATAAATTTATATTCCTCTTTAAATTTTTTCTTTTTTTCTCCCTCCATTTAAATTATAAATTTATCACTATTTTTCTCCTTAATTCTACTCTAAACAGGCATAATATTAAATAGGATGGTGGACAAAAAAGAAGGAATTTAAAAGGTAATTATATTATTATCTTACATTTTAAAGTGATAAATTTATCACAAAAACAAAATCAGTTTGAAAAGGATATACTGCATTTGTAGGGTTTTATCGTCTTCTTCGGCGGCCGCGACAATTTTTCTTCCGTCAGTA
Organism: Leonotis leonurus; assembly: GCA_026898415.1. Taxonomy (NCBI): domain Eukaryota; kingdom Viridiplantae; phylum Streptophyta; class Magnoliopsida; order Lamiales; family Lamiaceae; genus Leonotis; species Leonotis leonurus. The sequence continues at coordinate 878,468 of JAPKLX010000021.1, forward strand.
TATCTATCAACTTATATAGCTTCCCGTCAGCGTGTCTGAATGCTCTTTAATTTTAACTTCCATTGTTTACGTCTTTGCAGTGCAGGAGTTACACACACTCTGCACACGTGAATTCTGGTATTGAGACGATTGAAGCACGAAATCAAATCTTTCTTTGCGTAAGTTCGGCGCTTTATATAGTTTATTTGTAATATACATTGTGTTTCTACGATTTAAATCCACGAATCTCGTGCCTGTCTGGGCATTATCTGCGTTCTTGAATGTTACTTATGATGGGGAATGCTGATTTTTTCAGTACTCTCTTGTGTTTCGGATCTAGATCTATCATGTCATGTGGTTTAAGTAGTGGAATAATTAGATTATATATAATGCACAAGCCGTGGTTTCCTATATTTCTGCTATTTCATTTTTGTATTCAAGATATATTTGTACTTTTTAGTGTTGCTACATTTCCACAGCAAAAGCAATCGTGTTAAGTGTTTTTTGCAAGCCTATGCTTTTCTCTCTTGAATGTCTGGATGATGACTATTCAACTTATTCTTTTCTCCATTCCTTTTTTGGCTTATGATCCATAGTTATTTTATATAAAAAATATTTTGCTGAAATCTTGTATCTGATTTCTGGACATCATTACTTTTTGTTTCTTTATTTTTGCCATGTACGACGTTATTGTGCTTTCCCTCATGTTTATAGCCATCAATGAAAGACTTTTTCGCTTTCAATCTTATCCCAACTTTTCTTGTTCTCATGCAGTTAAGAGCAGATGATATAATGGAGTGTAAAGGTGGAAAAAATAATTCTAGTAGTAGTAGTTCTTTATTCTACGAAGCTCCCCTTGGATACAGCATTGAGGACATTCGACCAAATGGTGGTATCGAGAAATTCCAATCTGCTGCGTACTCCAACGTGAGTATATTGTTTACAAAATTCTTAGTTAGTTTTCTATTATATTGTTTTAATTTGAAATGTGCATATTGACTTATTTTTTATTTTTTTTGCAGTGCACTCGCAAGCCATCCTGAGATTCCTAATTAGTTTCCGTAATCACGTCTTTGGACGTTTTAAAAGCATTTATTTTGTTATTAGTTTAGTTTTTTTTTTCCTATACTCATTTTCTTCATCCTCGTCTACCTTTATTTCGGCTCTCTAGTAGTATTTGTCTTCCTATTTCAAAATGGCTATGAACGTCTCTGCAATTGGGTTTGAAGGTTTTGAAAAAAGGCTAGAAATCTCATTTTTTGAACCAAGCTTCTTTGCTGATCCTGAGGGTAAGGGGCTCCGATCTCTTTCCAAATCCCAACTAGATGAGTTTTTACAACCTGCTGAATGCACCATAGTTTCTTCCCTCTCAAATGAACATGTCGACTCGTATGTCCTCTCTGAGTCCAGCCTTTTTGTTTACGCCTATAAGATTATCATCAAGACCTGTGGAACTACCAAATTGCTTCTGTCCATTCCTCCCATTCTCAAGTTGGCTGAGCTCCTCTCCCTTTCAGTCCAAGCTGTGAGATACACTAGGGGGAGCTTTAACTTCCCAGGAGCTCAATCATCCCCACATCGCAACTTCTCTGAGGAAGTTTCTGTACTCGATGGCTACTTTGGGAAGCTCGGTTCAAGTGGAAGCAAAGCCTATGTGATGGGAAATTCTGATAAGCAACAGAAATGGCATATCTATTCTGCAACCGCTGATTCAGTTGAAGCTGATAGTCCTGTGTACACATTAGAGATGTGCATGACTGGTCTGGACAAGGAGAAAGCTGCTGTATTTTTCAAGAATGAATCAAATGTTGCAGCTCTTATGACCAATGCCTCTGGTATTCGAAACATCCTGCCAAGATCATGTATTTGTGACTTTGAGTTTGAACCATGTGGCTACTCTATGAACTCGATTGAAGGAGATGCGGTCTCCACCATTCATGTTACCCCAGAAGATGGTTTCAGTTACGCGAGCTTTGAAGCAGCTGGGTATGATCTGAGAATTGTGAATCTACGTGGTCTGGTTGAGAGGGTCTTGGCTTGTTTCAATCCAATGGAGTTTTCTGTATCTGTCCATGCTCAATGCGGTGCTGAGCTTTTTGATGAGATCTGTGAGCTGGATATGAAATGTTATGACGGTGGAGAAAGAATCGGTGAGGAGCTGGGTTCTGGTGGCTCGATCACCTACCAGAAATTTGTGAAGACTGGTGATGCTGCATACGGTGGGTCACCGAGATCCATTCTGAAATGTTTCAGGGATGAAGATGAAGATGAAGAAAGGGAGTAGCAATTTTGTTTTTCCGTCTTTCCTATTATTCAAATAATGTTTGCGTACCGTGTCATTGTTTTGGGATTTTCACTTTGTTTCGAGTAATCTGCTTACTTAGTAATAAACGGTAACGACAGATGACTGGATTTTAATATTTTATATTGAGTTTTGTTTTATTACTTATTTCTCCATTTATATTGGGAAAACGTGTGTTTTTTTGGATGAATATATTGGGAAAACGTTAAATGTGACTATGATTGTTGAATCCCATCAAAACTTGCATTGTAGGGGGCGCTTGTCTTGTGCTTAAAGCCATCTATATATATGGGGAAATTGTATAATTAGCAAATGTTTTACTCTATGGGTCCCTATTTGTAAAACTAAAAATAATGAATAATAGGGATAATAGCTAAAATTACTTAATTTTATAAAATAATAAATAATAGAAAAAAAAATTCCTTATGTTATCAGTATATTTTATCTTTCACTTTTAATTGAATATATTTTATTTTTTACTTATTAAAATAATTATTTTACCATTTACTCATAAATAATAAGTAATACTCGTACGTATAACAGTTCAAGCTTACCCAAATTTAAAGTTGAGTAAATTATTAACCACGTGTCCCAGTGTTTTTTAACGACGGAATATCGAGCATCCGCGTCAAGAAGTAATAATTAACAACATAATTTATTAATTAAGCGTGCAGTTCTCAATTATTTCTAATATGCTATAAATATTATTATTTATGAACATTACTATTTTAAAATATTAGTATATTTATATTTAAGGTATTCTTGTAATATAAACAATCTATATATATATATAAGAATATATTTTTAGGGTTTTCAAGCCTACCGTTTCTTTTATTTGCGCCGCTTTTATTTATTTTCTTTCTCTGCGTTTGTTTTCTCTTCTCTTTATTGATTTACACAATCAATTAAACTCATATTACAACATAATATTATTTGATTTCATTTAAATCATTTGATTGTGCGAGATTTGAAAATTCAATGTATAATCTATAATATTGATTCTAAATATAATATTTGTAGAAATGAAGGAATGAATGGCAACAATTTGAACAGAACCTGAAGACATATTTCGAACTCTTGTCTCCACTACTTAGAATTAAAATATTGTTGGTATGGAAAAGTCACTTTGTGGTGTGCATGCAACGACAAAAAGAGAAAAATGAGTGGAAATCATTTGGCAGGAGTGAACTATGGAGGAATCCTAAGCTTTTATAAAGGCTAATTAATTTCTTAAAAAGTTGAAAATTATATAATGGGAATACATTCTTATTTGTCTTGAATATATAATATAATTTGCAGCATGCAGCAATCCTTTTCGTTCAGATGCCAACCCAAATATTATTTAACATTAGTACAAATTAATTGATGCTCCTATCTGTTCTATTTTTATCGTCTCTTCGATCTCTAAAGTGTTGAGAAGTGAAAAATCGAAAGAATTAAAGGTTATTTGATTGGATGCAAATTAAGGAGATATTATCACACACGAGATTCTCTATTATTAGTTAAACTTTTATAAATATAGAGGAAATTAAATAATAATATCAATATATATATATATATATATTATGCAAAAATGATATTTTCATACATTTTTTATTGATGTTATATATATATATATATACAGTGTGTGCATGAAATGCGTTTTTAGTGAAACGAAAAATATAAGTTTGGTGTATGCATTAGTAGCTTCCATTCAAAACAAACCAAGCCATACTAAATATATAAAGAAGCAATAATTCCCTACTCATTGCACAATATTCCACTTATAAGTTATACTCCCTCTGTCCCACTAAATTAGACCCATTTGTATTAAAATAATACACTCATCTATTTTTCAAATGGGTCTAATTTAGTGGGACGGAGGGAGTAATTAAGATGAAGTCTTTTTCATGGGGAATATTATTTTCAAAGTGTCCCACACCCACACCATTTCTTTGACCAAATTTTGGATCCAACCCCCTCTTTTCTCTTCTTGAGATGCATGATACAGAGAGATATAGAAAGTGTTGGTTTGATTGATTAGATTAATCATACAAAAATTAAAGTTATTACTCTTTCCTAAATGCGACCACAAAGGATTCGACATTAAATTTAAGAAAGTAAAGTGTTGGTGTTTAAAAAAAATAGGAGGTAAATCTATTTTCTTTTTATAGGAAAATGACTACTTTTAATTGGACGACCCAATAAGGAAACGTAACCACATTTAGCGGGACAAATGTAGTATATAATATTCATTTGAATGATTAAGGGGATATAAGAAGGGATGAAATTCATAAGGTGAAGAAATGAAGAATTATAGATAGTAAATAAGATATTTTAATGTGATTATCCTATCGAGTTAATCTGTCACATCCGCTAAACCAAACAAGCGCATATAGTCTCATGGTATGTTAATTGTTAAAGTGGATTCAACCTTAAATGTAAGTAGCTCAGTTTTCATTATTTGATGATTTAATTAATGTTTTTTTAGCAACGTCTTTTTTCATGATGAAAAATAACACAAGAAAAGAGAGGAAAATGCATGGTTGAATAGTACACATCATAATAAGAATAACTGTGAAAATAATTGGCTAAGAATATGTTCGATCAACCCAAATACAATACGATTTGCATAATAATAATAAATATATATTATCACGCTAAAAATGGCATAAAAGAAACTAGTATAATGTTGATACAGTAACTATAAATAAAATGCTAAAAAATGGAAATATAAGATTGCAGGATCAAAATGTGTGGGGATTTCATATCACTATTTATTGCAATATATATATGGGATACATATTTAGACATAGTTATATAGTATGACTGGTAAGGCATCCAAAGCATTCAATTCGTTAAAGAAAGAGGTCAACGCTATCATGACTCATGTCCACAAATGCACGTGTTGTACATAGAGTATATGCATCATTACCCAACCATTTTATAGGGTTTCTTTTAGGTATATAAATTAAAGAATAACATAAAAGATCGAAACATGATTTTATAGAGAGTTACTTTTTGTTGTATAAAAAACAAGTCAATTTTAACGACTAACAAATAAAACGAAACAATCTAAGAAATAAAACAAGCCGACTACAACGATGACATAGGCAGTAATTTATATATATATATATATATATATATATATATATATATATATATATATAATGGAGTAGTACCTATTGACGACGAAGTTGCAACCACTGTTGCATAAACTTAACAAATACACACTGCATCATAACTAATTATACCATTACTAATGCACTGGGGAAGACTAAGGACGTGATTTGTCGGATGAAATGGAATAAAGTAGGAATGAAATGAAATTGTTAATTCATTTTTATGTTTGGTATGTATAAAGAATAAGAATGGAATGAAATAATAATTTGTTTGTTAGTTTAATTCTTATAATTGATAACTACAATAAAGTAAACGAATAAATTACATTTATATTGTATTACGAAATCATACTTTTAATACTCCAAGTAAGTTTATTTTTTCATTTGTTTTTTTATGGACCAAAATATTCAAATAAAAATATTTTAATATAAAATTATAAAACGTAGGGGTGAAACATTCGGATATATGGTTCAATTTTGTCTAAAAAATGAAACCAAATCAAATTAAAAAAAAATAGATGAAAAAGATAATTCAACCAAACAAAAAATTAATTAGACCAAATCAACCAAATTTATTTTGATTTAGTTTGGTTTATCCGAATATTTTATTTTTTAATTTCACTCAATTTTAAAACAATAATTATAAAAAAAATTAATTATTCATATATATCTTCAATAATGTTCATATACTAAAAAATAAAAAATATGAAATTTAAAATTATAATCACAATATTAAAATTATTAAATCATCACATATATTTTCAATAGTTTTCAAGTTTCAAATGATAATAAACATTACAAATTTATTAAATTTCATAATTCTATTGTTCGTAAATCTATAAAAAAATTTAAAATAAAAATGAAGTAAATAAATTATCACATTGAATTTATTACATAATTTAAAATTTTAAAATATACGATAAAATATGATGAAAATAATAAAAATATATATGATGAAATAATTTTAAAAATAAATTATATTTTTAAATTAAAAAATAGTTTGATTTTTGTATATTCTTCTGATTAAGTTTTGTCTAAACCCAATTCAAATGGAATTATAATTTGATTTAAAAATAAAATCGAACCAATCAAATATTTGAGTTTGGTTATTCCATATGGGTTAATTTTGCTCACACCCACTAAAACGTGTATGCTCAGTTATAACAATCATAATTACAATCATAAAGCAAAATGTAAATTAGATTGAAAATTTTAAATTATAAAATGACTCATTTTTTTATAACAAATAAATAATATCCACAAGTTTGAAAATATATAATTTATATCATTCAATGAATATTTTTTTTTATTAAAAATCGATTTTGTAAATATTATAAAAATATTAATATTTTTTTGGTAGGGGAGAGGTGTGATGTATAGTAAAATTAATAAATAAACAAATATTTCAATTAAATTTGTCCAAATAAAAAAATAGCAAAAGAAATTATTGATGATTAAGAATGACTAATACTTGTGATTGAAAATGAATGACTATTACCATTTTTAATGGAATGGTGATTCCAAATATAATGTCTATTCTTAATCACAAGAAAAAACCAAGTAGATGAATGAAATTGAGTAAAGAATTATCATTAATTCCATCCTCCATTTCAGTGTACCAATGACCGATAATGACCGATAAGAGTCTAACTAATTTGACCGTCACTTCATCAAAATTACAATCATTACATTTTTTTTTATGATTAACAATGAAAAGGAAGAAGCACAAAAGCAAAAGCCAAATTCTTGGATGAATGGGAATCCACTCACTGCAAAAACTGATGATATATATGTTCCAATATTAATTACTATTAGATAAAATTTTATTAAATAAATACTTATATTTTAACATTAATCAAATAAAATAAATTTTAAAAATAATACTTCTTGCATTTTAATAATAATGATCTGTTTTAATTAAAATGCGAAATTTAATTATTTTTATCCAAATAAATAGGAGTGTCAATCGGTAATCAATTTTCGGGAAGAATCAGTACTTGATCGGGAACTGGTTACCGAGTACCGATTTTCCAGTAAATGTACCGATTACCGATTCCTTAGTTTGAAAAATATTTATACCCGATTAACCGGTACCGAACCGAGTATCGGTTTGTAAAATTAAATATTAAAAAATATATTTTATATTTATTTAAAAAATATTTTATATATTATAAAATATTTACGAATTAAATTTAATTATATTTATATGGAATTATTATTGGTTTAAATTAATATTTTTATAAAAAAATATTAAAAAACGGTACCTTAACCAGTTCAACCGGTCAATCGGTACCGAGTCGTTCGGTACCTGGTTAATCGGTAAAATAACCGATTTCGATACCAGTTATTAAAATTATGATTTTTTCGTTTTCGATTTCGGTTACCGGTACCGGACAGATTGACACCCCTAGAAATGAGACATTATTAATGGAATAGATGAAATACTCATTTCGTCTATGAAATAGGTTTTGACCCGAAATAAATTTTAATAATTTAGTTTGACTTTAATGGAGATTCATAGAGAGTGGAGTTTGAATCATATATTATTTTAAAACGTATTATGACTAGCTAGTGAAATTTGAGTTCCATTTAAAATATTAATAGTTGTGTATAGTAAGTAAGTGTGAATCGACATGTCAAGATCCAAATTCGAATTGGTTCCTGATCCTGATCAAAGACCACTGTGCTCATGCCGATGGTCCAACAAAGAGGCGCAATAGTAGTATCTTTCTTTCCATTACGAACGACACGCTTCGCCTGCTCCCTTCTCATGTCCACCAGCGCTTGTGTCCAGAGCAAAGAGAAGGCGAAAAAGCGCCGCCGAAGCAGTACAAGCAAACTTTTATTGATACATAACAATAAAGCATTTTGCGGTCCACTTAATATAAATCAAAATAACAAAATGTAAATCATTTTATGAAATAAGAAAATAATAATTATCAGAATATTTGTAGTCGTTTAACATCATAGTATAACATTAAGACAAAAAGCGTTAATAGACATATGGAGAATAAGGGAGTGGAAGTGGAAAACAGAGATAATAAAGATGAGATCCCACAAACACCCAATAATATCACAAAGCTCGATGGGCTTTGTCTCCAGATTCTAACCTGTTTTTATGTCGTCTTTCTCCCTCTAATTACTTTTATTTATTCCTAAATATAGATTTTGTTTATTATTAAGCATGCAGGAATGGATCTCCTACTTTTGTATATGTGGGAATTGTTCACTAATTTGCAAACCTTCAACATTACTACTCTTACAACCAAACAAATAAATCAATTCAGTCAACGCGCCAAATTTATTTCGTTTATTTTACTTCCAATCCTCATAATATTTATTTGTACATTGTTGTGACTTGAATAGGGATGAGAATCAGGACGAGACCGAGTATATGTCCCGAAGTCTTGATCTCGAAAAATATCAATTTTTCGGTCTCGCTCTTGTTCGAGACTTCTGAGTGTTGAAATTATAAGTTTTGAAGTTACGGTCCGGATCCCAAGTAGTCTCAAAGTTCAGAACAAGATCAAAATTTTTCGAATATGACCAAAATGTCCCGAATTTTAAAATTAATTTCGTAAAATGAGGAGTGTTGATTGGAATTCGGAACTCATGTGTCTGAAAATTTCTAATTTTCCCATCTCAGTCCCAGTCCCAAAAATTCGAGATTTGAATCCCGAATCTCACCGAAACTTGGATCGGGACTGGAAAAGTCCGAAGTCCCGATCCCAAATCCTCACCCTAGATGCCAGGCCTAATTAAAAGGCTGAATTTTCTGTTATTTGAAGAATAATAGGTAGTTATATTTTTATTCACGGGTTTGTACGATAAAAAAAGTAGTAGCACACTTTATTTCGATAGTGTATGGGTACGCTTCATCTGTTATGTTCTCTTTTGTGACAATGGGGAATAAGGTGTGTGATTTTGTAACATTAAAGACTATATATAAATTAAATCACTTTGAACTTATGGCCATAATCATTATTCAAAGGCATCTATATCGTTTGTAAATACTAAATACTAAATCAAAAAAAAAAAAAAAATAGATTTTAAATGAGATATGTTCTTTAACGAAAATATTATTGGTAATGACTAAGGACACTGTTTGATTTGAATTTGAAGACACTAGAAAATTGAAAAGGAACTAAGAAATCACATGATTCTAGCACAAATAGCTTAAATAATTATTTCTTTTATTTTTAACTCTGTATTGGAAAACATTCTTAGTATTTGACTATTTTTCGTAGGGATTGTGATTGTAGGATAGTGTCTTAAAAATTGAATCGAACCATCTAGTTTAACCAATTTAACCGTAAATTGTTCAATAAAGCGTTTCAATTATGTTAGGTATAAGTTAGATCAATGAATCCAAGCGAATCGATAAGAACCAATCAAAATCAGCTAAAACCGATGAACGAAATTGGATTGGCAGGGCAGGCAGGGGTGGTGAAGTCCAAAGAGCATCTTATGATTGTGCGTGCGTGTGTACATTCTTTATTACTAATTCATTTATCTATTAAATAAATAAATAAAGTGCTATGTAAGTGACAGAGTGAGAATTTTTGGACTCACACTTCAAATATAGCAAATACCAATACGCATGTTTTAATTTCTTACACTTCATCCAAAGAACATCCACCTACACATCATTACACCAATGTTCCTTAACTTGTGTAGTTTTCACTTTCAATTGTTCTATATACTATAAATAGGGTGGATTTATTAAGAACACTACGCTAATTGGTCACACATAATAAAAGAAAGAAAAAAATTATGAAAAAAGAAATTAACTATATTTATTGATTTGAGGATTTGCATCATTGTATACAAATTCTATTTTCTTTCCCTGCATGAATTTGGTTGCCAAAATATGAGAAATAAGAATTTAGCATGTAAAAGCGTCACCAATAGAGATCTTAGTATCTAGCATTGTATAAAGTAGAAGTTACAATAACATTGAAAAAAATCATCAATAAATGGAGCAAAAAGTATGATAAGATTCTTAAAAATGGTGTGAACGAAAGAGCACATCAACTTTTCTTTACAATTCAAATTCTGTGATGCTAGAATTTAAAAAGCTAAAGAAATCAAAAGGGAAACCCCCTAAGCAGCACCATGATTGGAGGAATCCTGCTTTACCAAATTATCTAGTAACTGGTCTTAATTTTAAAACATAAATTTGCTTTCTATATTCTTTTCTTGCAACTTTGATAGACAAGTGGTAGGCATGTTACTAGTTACACTTTTCTGTTACAAAAACTCTGAAAATTTTCATCCATTTCTGACAACCGCTGCTGTGGTAGTATGTCAAGCTTCAGAAACCGTACAATTCTCATGTGATGCATATATATGTAGCTTATTTAGTAACAAAGTTTTAATCTTGAAAATTCTGATGGTTTCTTCAAACTAACTAACAAGAAACTGCAAAATCCCATCAGAAATCATATTAGAATTGTTATTTTGTTTCTGTTCAGACAAAAGAGGCTTCTTTCTTGTTGCTATCTGCAATTCTGATTTTCCCAATGGGAACTATTTTTTGGTTTCTGGCTTTGTTCTATTTCTGGACTTGCTCTGCTATGCTCACTCCTAATGGTGTCAACTTAGAAGGTCAGTTCCTTTGTTTAAATAAAGTTGATTTATTTTTCCATTTTAGAAGTCCATTAGAATTAGAATTTTTTTCTTTGCAGTGGTAGCTTTAATGGATATAAAGAAGTCCCTTATTGATCCTCATGGAGTTTTGAATTGGGATGAGAATGCTGTTGATCCATGTGGATGGACTATGGTTGGTTGTCTTCATGAAAGTGTTGTCACACTGTAAGCTAAATGAAATCTTGTTACTATGATATAATCTAAGAATTCTTGCATGATATATGTGTGGTTGAATAATCTAGAGAAAAATGCTGGTAATTATTGCAGAGCAATCCCCAGCCAAAGTTTGTCAGGAACAATATCAAGAAGTATAGGGAATTTGACACACCTCACAAGTGTGTGAGTGTCTGTCTGCAAGTAAATCAAGATTTTTGATTAGTTTATCTCTCGTTTTTCATCAATTTGAAACAGAATTATGTTGCTTTGCAGACTCTTGCAGGATAATAACATATCAGGGGAAATACCGCCTGAGTTGGGACAGCTTCCTAAGCTTCAAGAACTTGATATTTCAGACAATTTGCTTGTAGGAGAAATACCTCCATCACTATCTGAGCTCAGTAGCCTTAAGTACTTGTGGGCATCTCTTTATATTTGCTCATAATGCATCAAACTCTGAACTTATACTGATTTTATTTGCTTGATTCCGTTAACTCTCTCTTTCTCCCAATAGGAGGTTGAACAATAACAGTCTCACTGGACCTATTCCACAGGCTTTGGGAAACATGACTCAACTGACTTTTCTGTAATGTTCTAAGCCAATCCCATTTTCTGCATGGACTTAGTTATATCAATATTTACTGCAAGAATTGAGTATTTTCTTATCTGTTTTAGGGACTTGTCATTCAATAATTTGAGTGGGCCAGTGCCGAAACTTGTTGCAAAAACATTCGAGTAAGTTTCCATTACGTTCCCTTTTCATGATTTTGATACATATGTTTATTTGGTTATTACAGTGTGTTAGGGAATTCTATGATATGTGCAACTGGGAAGGAGGCAGAGTGCAATGTTACTGCACCGATGCCTCTCTCATTCTCTCAGATCAATTCACAAAGTAAGAGAGTTCACAACTCCTACAACCTTCGGAACTCTAATTATTTTGTAACTGGTGTCATGAACTAAGTCCAAATCTTTTGATCTGTTGTATTATGATCCATGGATGAAGTTTCGCAACAAGCATCAAGGAGGACGAATAGTCACAAAATCGCGCTAGCCTTTGGCTCTAGCCTAGGTTGTATTTGCTTACTGATTCTTGGATTTGGTCTTCTCCTATGGTGGAGGCACAAGTACAATGAGCAGATATTCTTTGATGTTAATGGTAAAACTAGCATAGCAAATTCACAATTCCTTTCCATGGAAAACACAGACAGAGCAATTGTTATCTTATCCTTCCCTTGTAATCTCAGAACAAAATCACAAAGAGGTGTGCCTTGGCAACATAAGAAGGTTCCAGTTCAGAGAGCTTCAAGCAGCAACACACAACTTCAGCAGCAAACACATGATAGGGAAAGGTGGCTACGGCAACGTCTACAAAGGTTCCCTCTCTGATGGCTCAGTGGTGGCGGTGAAGAGGCTCAAAGATGGTGGTAACAAAGGAGGGGAGATTCAGTTTCAGACAGAGGTTGAAATGATAAGCCTAGCTGTCCACAGACATCTCCTCCGCCTCTACGGCTTCTGCATAACTCCAACGGAGAGGCTCCTAGTTTACCCCTACATGTCAAATGGAAGTGTCGCTTCGCGCCTCAAAGGTAGAGAAATCATGAAAAGCATCCATGCGCTCTTTTATGATCAATTCTAGAATGTTCTTTTCAGACAGAAACTGATATTATTACAAATGCAGGCAAACCATCATTGGACTGGAGTACTAGGAAGACAATAGCTTTGGGGGCAGCAAGGGGTTTGCTATACTTACATGAGCAGTGTGATCCAAAGATCATACACAGAGATGTGAAGGCAGCAAATATACTTCTTGATGACTACTGTGAGGCTGTGGTGGGTGATTTCGGACTAGCTAAGCTTCTTGATCATCGCGATTCACACGTTACAACAGCTGTTCGTGGCACAGTGGGCCATATAGCACCGGAGTACTTATCCACAGGCCAATCCTCGGAGAAAACCGACGTGTTTGGATTTGGAATACTTTTGTTAGAACTCATCACTGGACAAAGGGCCCTAGAGTTTGGCAAAGCAGCAAACAGGAAAGGAGCCATGCTTGATTGGGTAAGCACCACTAATATAACTAACTAATTGCAAGTCTATGTTATTTTCTAACAAGTATAAGCATTTTAGGTGAAGAAGATTCATCAAGAAAAGAAGCTAGATATGCTAGTGGATAAGGATCTCAAGAACAACTACGACCGTATTGAACTCGAGGAAATGGTGCAGGTGGCTTTGCTGTGCACACAGTATCTTCCTCTGCATAGGCCGAAGATGTCTGAAGTGGTCAGGATGCTCGAAGGAGACGGGCTCGTGGAGAAATGGGAGGCTTCACAGAGAGCAGAGGCAACTAGGTGCAGGGCTAATGACTTCTCATCTTCAGAGAGATACTCTGATCTCACCGATGATTCTTCTTTGCTAGTTCAGGCAATGGAGCTCTCTGGTCCTAGATGATCCTGCAATTTGAAATGGGAGGGGAAATAGCAAAGTTTTATGTCTACTTTTTTGCTGTATACTTTTGGTACACGATCATGGTGAGTGAGCTTTTTCTTGGATTGCTCTAAATTTGAGGTTGTAATAATAATAATAATGTTGTAGATATGGCTGAATTCTATAAGCTTCAGTTGTGGGACTGCAAAAAAGCTGTTCGAGAATCTTGTTTTGTAGTTTGATTTGATGGAAACAGTTTCTTATCTGAAACAAGACATAAAAAGTAAAATAAATGAAAAATATCATGATTCTGTAATGGGTAAAAAATAGCAAATGCCTATAAGAAAAATAGAGGGATCGTAACTGCAAAAATACTAAAAGTAATAGTGTAAAAAAATAGCAAATGCCTATAAGAAACCAAAGTGAGCTTTGCTATACAAAGGTTGCAGTTGCAGCACATTCACAGCGAGTCCTGAATAAAAACGACGGATGCTTGTGGAGAAGCACGTCGAAAGCTCACCAACTCTACCAACATAGACAAACTTCCCTCCGTTGCGTATTTACTAGGTCTAATGGTCATTTCTTCAAGGCAAGGCGAATGCTCGAGAAGGAACTTTATAAATCCCATTTCAACAGGCATACCAGACATATCACTTAACTTTACAGTTTTCAACTCATGAAGCGTGAGTTCCTCGTATAAGTTTCTGTCCCATAATTGCAAGTCGTCAGGATCTCGGTGCACACGACATGCAGGGGAGACCTACAAAATTGGCATACAATAAACAAACTGCAAGCAGCAAGTGCGTTAATTTGGACAAGCTGAGAAACTTACAGAGACTTCCAGTGTCTTCAAATTCGGTGAATTTACAATCAGCTGAAGCATAACCAATATTTCATTGATGTCTTCAAAGCTAACTTCATCTAACTCGATAAACTCTAATTGGTGATAGGTCATTAGTCTACGTCCATGGTCAATACCTACGCTCAGAAACTTAAAGTAAAGTATTGATGAGTATAAACTCTCAGAAGCCCCATCGATACATAATAAGGGATGCAAAATCATGTAGTGTGTTACTTGATTAACGAGTTAAAAAAGATATTTCATACCTTGGTGAAGTATAAGTTTCCAACCAGCCTCTCAAGCTTGGGAGCACCGCCAAGAAACTTGTCTAAATTGCAGCTCGTACTTCGTTCAAAGTGGTCAGCCAACTCATCATTCATGTACATTGTAACACATACAGAAACCAAAAGTGGAGTGTGTGAAAGGCATAATTCCAGAAATTCACCGTCTACAGTCAAGTACTTGAGATTTGGAGCGCAGATAGTCAACTCTAAACTCTCAAACGATGACAATGTCAAATCCTCAAGGAGGGGGCAACTCGAAACAAGGCGTTCAAAATCATCTGGCAGAATCAAAACTTGTTGAAGTTCGAGGTATTTCAACCACATGAAGCCTTTGAAATTAGGCGGAGGGTCCAAAGCACAATGAACAAGCTCCAATCGAACAAGATTTTTACAAGAAAAAAGACAAGTGGGAGCCCTGAACCACTCGTCTTCTCCTAATTCAATAACCAACTCTTTGACATCTTTCCGTGAAACAAAAAGAAGCCATTGATCAATTTCAGGAGAGACCCGTAGAGAAGAATTGGAAACATAAAACTTGTGAACCGGACCATCATGAAGAAGCAAAAACTTGGTGATAAATTGTAAAATTTCAGTACTATTGACTGAAATTCTCTCATCAAACACAAGATGAGTCATCGAGGCCCATCTGTATCTCCACCTTGTAGATAAGACACTTGTTTTTACAGCCTCTCTAATTGGAAGCTTTGTGAGGATGGTTTCTATAATGCTTTCAGGTAAATCACTAATCAAATCGCGTCCCAAGTCTTGTTCCATTAGAGCTGAAAGAATCTTATTTACATATACCTACATACATCAGCATTGGTATGTGATTGAAAGCATGAAATTTTATGGGAAAGTGTGAGCATGATGATATAAAATTTTGTTCCATTTGAATCCAATGCCCAAAAAAATAATCCTCCTTACCGATACATACAACATACATCAGCTAATATGTGATCAAAAACATGGATTTGAACGGAATGTTTGATCAAGAGGATGCAAGTTCTTGCACCAACATAAGTAATACGCAGAACCCATCAACAAATTCAAAAGGGAAAAGCTCAAAACAAGATAAAATAGCCCTAAAGTCATTACCAGCAAAGAGACGCAAATTTTATCGTGAAAAAGAATAAATCCATAAACTTTGCGTTGCTTGGTTAAATCTCATACACAGAGATTCACTCGAATAACCATAGATATAAAACCAAAAATAATAATAAAGAGGTAATAATCCAATTTATCCAAATTTTCTCAACCTCCTCGTCGACTATAATGACTTTGCTACTTCACCCGATTGAAGAAGAAAAAAATGGATTATACAAATCAATGAGAAATTATTCTAAACGAAGCGAAAGAGTTAGAATGAGATCTTAAACAAGAGAAGAAATGCACCTTGACAAAGCAGTCACGACTGATTAGATGAAATCACGTTTAGGGAATTTGCAGAAAATTAAGGGAAGCTCAAAATTGTTTAGGCTCGTGAGCAGGTGGAGAGAAAGAGCGAGCGAGCGAGCGAGGGAAAGCCAAGAATTGGGAAGAAACGTTGATCTGCGTGCGTTTGAAAGAGGCAACTTTTATCGTTTTCCCAGTTTTTGTAGTCTATTTTATTGCAATATTTTAGTAACTACTTCCTCCTATTTTATTGCAATATTTTAGTAATTACTTAATCCCTTCCAGTATTTGGACACTTTGTTTCACAGATTTTAACAAAGAGTGAAGTCCCATAATATTTATTAATTAAATATGTATATGTGAAATAAAAGTTAATTAAATATGTATATGTGAAATAAAAGTTAGTAGTTGATTAATAAATAAATTAAATATGTAATGTAAATGATTAAGAAAGTAGTGGTGGGTCCAACAATATATGTATAATTATTACAAATAGAGATGTGCAAGTTTTTCGTGGACGCAGTCAACAAATGTGCAAGTTTTTCGTGGACGCAGTCAACAAATGTGCAAGTTTTTTGTGGACGGAGGGAGTATTTATTTTTCTAGCACTATTAAATAAAATACTAATACAGTAATACTAATCTTAATACTATACATACAATTAGTATCAATTAGCTTAATCCTTCATTTACAAAGTTAATTTCCCTATTCAATGTCTCGTTAATCTTTCATTTACAAAGTTATTACAATAACTTATCATTTTCGAAACTATGGATTATTCAACTCTGTTCGAAAATAGCTAATTTTGATTGAAAAATACCATTTTCAAGAAATCTGAACTCAATGAGATTAAATGTGCCATTGTTCAATCAATGTAAATCAATGAAATATGTTGAAAATGTAAAAAATCTTTCTTTCCTTAACTTGTTTGATTTCCAAAATTAATCACTTCAGCAAAAGTCAATTAATTTTATGTATATTCAAACCAACCAAACAAACAACAGCAAACTAGGAGAGTATTGTAGGTTGGTGAGTTGGGCAAGAATGAAGTAAAAATGGAGCAAAACATGCATCAAAGTTGCATTAACTTAAAGAAATACATATTCCATAAATAATCGAAATTTGATTCAAACTGAAGTGGTATACGTATACATGAAGTACTTGTGATGTATATAAAATTAATGAAATAAGTGATCTCAACACAGCTGCAGATGAAAAAAAACTTGATTTGCATTGCTCATTTTCTCATGTATTTACAAATCTGCAGTTCTTCCTCACTTCTCCATTAGCATAAGTCTCGGGATTAGTAATATTCCCCATTTTCACCATAGATTCTGCAAACTGGTCGAAGAAAGCACCTGCATTTTCAGCATATTTTTGGACTAGTTTCTTGGTTTGAACTGCTAGAACACTTGAATACAGTTCTTGGTCTGAATTGATTAATCCCTCTCCTCTTAAGAGCATCTGGTAATAGGAATTATCGAACAATTCAGGCGTTGCCTTGTCCATGGCTGACTCGTTGTTGTCTGATGATCCTTTCATAGGTGCACAAACTGATTTAAGTTTACTTAGATAACTCTTCGAAACTGGATTCGTTCCTGCAGTCGTCGCGAAATCTCCGTATATTCTGTTCCTGTAGTTGACACACCTAGCCATGCCTATCGTGTGTGCCCCTGCAACATCATATTATGGAAACATTAATACAAAGAAACTAAAACTGGTGACTGTGTTTGCTGCATTCTTGGTGGGAACTTGGAAGCTACAAGGACTGATGATGATCAACTAATCTTGAATTAGTGATGGTGTAATGTGATGCTTAGTTACCGGAGAGAGCCACCATATCAGTGACGGAGAGGCCTTGAGAAATGAACTTTGAAATAATGGAAAGGAGGCTGTCGTCGGCCGTGGGAAGGTTAGAATCAGAGAGAGCATATCCTGCAGTTTTTGAGTCTTTCCTGCCGAGAGGGACATGCCAGTAAGGCCCACCAACCTGCATTTTTATAAAAGTTTAATCACTCATAGTTCAGTACATACAGTGTATTAGTGATTTGATAGAAAATATGGAGTACCAAGATGACTGCATCTCTAGCAGCAATAGTGAGGATATCAGCACAAGAGACTGTTGCAGGGCAGTCGGATTCGAGCCTGTTCTTGATTTTGTCGATGATTCTGAAGCCTTTCAAGGCATGTATGTTGTTAGAGGCTTTCTTCTCTCCTTCAAGTGTGATTGTATCGTCCAGCAAAACCGATGCATCACAGCCCTGCATCAATTTTTCACTCAAATGTATTACAACTTCACTGCTAGAAGTATGGAGCAAAAATGCAGTGAAGTGGAGAAAGGCAATCTAGAAAATCACCTGAACAAAGCAATCATGGAAATGCAATCGCAGAATCAAGGCTGCATTTCGGGGATCGGAGAGCACCGCGCATTCCATTTCCTTCCTTACAACTTCAAGCACAGTGGGGCACGTAGATTTGTAGTAATCTACGGTTAAAGGAGGCTCACTGGCTTGCAAGGTGGAAAGGGCTATGCAAAGAGCTACTAATATCACTTGCAAAATGATCCCTTTTGAGTTAAGAGAAGCACCCATTTTCTTGCTTTTTGTCTGAGTTTCTTGGATGGTCTGAGAGAGTGAGAGATTGTGGAAAGAGGCTTTTGAGCATGATTATATATAGCACATAAATTCAAATAATGGTTGCTGTATCTTTTTGAGTAAAAGTTTGAGAAAGCATTAGTCAAGAGAGGATGTAACTACTATCAGTCTGGTTGGTAGGATCTCCTAAACCTACAGAAACCAAATTAATCACAGAGACAAGAGTTATAGGACTGCTGTGCCTTGTAATGAATGAGTTGTACATTAAATTCAGGCAAGCAACCAGACCTAATTGAGTTTCTGGAATAATTTCTTGTAATAAAATCCTTGGATGTTTTACTCCAACTTTTCCTCTGTGATAATATAAAAGTTAGCTTCTTGTTCTATGTTAGTGTCACATGCTAGAAAAAATGGACTAGAATAACAAAAAAAAAAAAAAAAAAAAAAATCCTAACTGCTTTTTAACAAAAAGAGTTGGCCTGTTGGGTTGTATGATCTAAGGCGGACTAGCAAAAGAGAGTTTGAATTTTGTAAAAATCACCAGTGGAAAATAAAATAAAATATGGATAGCTTGAGTTGCCATTAATCAATATATATGACATTAAGTTTTCTTGTTCAAATTTGTCAGTTGTTAATCTTGCTATGTAAAAAATAAAATTTTATGATATAAATGAAATTAATTCATTTGCAAGAATGCTATATGTATCTCTCCATATCATGCTACGACTAGGAGTCTTGATTTAAGGCTTTAACTTTAAGCAGTGGCAGCAGCAGCATAATTGATCAAGAAAAGAGTTGCACCATGAAGATAAAAAATGTAACTATATTGATAGAACGACAATGTCAAATATAAAGAAAGGAGACCTAAAAGAAGAGGTAAACTGAAAGTACAGAATAAACATGATCTCAGTAAATGTTTTCCCTCAAGTATACTACCTTCAAAGACAACATATCTAAGAACTCATGGATTATGTATACAAGTCCGAATCAACACGATCCTTTCTTCTGCTCGACCTCAAGTACTCATCCTCGTACTTTTCATCTATGCTGTAATTTATGCCTGTAAAGACATTCTTGACCAGTAGAGATTTGACTAGAGACATCACTGGCATGCCAAAATCAGGCCACGAAACACATAAAGTTCCCCTGATCTTCTTCAACTGGCATCGACTCAACAGAGCAGCATCCAAGCCATCTACCATGCTTCCTGATGGATAGTAATCGACACCTTTCACAAGAGAGTCACTTGCTTCTGAATGTTTTCTTTCAGATGATGTCTCGAGCTTGAAAGCAATAGTCTCATCAGGAGAGAGCCTACCACGAAAGTTGAGGCTTTGAACGGAATCCAAAATCAAGACCCTGTCAGGAATGATCTTTTCACCAATCAGCAACCTAGCCACTGTGTTAGCTCTCTCCGAAGTAACAGAAGATTGAACCAGGACAATCATGATCAATTTATCAGTACCACTGAGGGCATATATATTGCATGATTTGTTTCGGAGTGAAGGTTCAAAAGAGTTCCCAGAAAAAGAGATCTCAGGGAGGATAAGCGTCCCAATAAGAGTTTTTGAGGACAAGTGGTGCAGCAGGTGAAGAGAAGGGGAAGACATGGCAATAAGGAGAAGTGAGGGAGAGAAGCTTTTCTTAGACTCGGCATTAGAAAACACCAGGAATGGTGCTGGAAGAGAAGGTGGTGGCAGAGTAAAGTTGTTTAGATCTTCCAACAGAAGTCTTGAAGGCGGGGGAAGTTCTGTTATCACATCAGCCATCTCTTATTCCCAGTAGTCCTACACAATGAGATTTCATGCGTGATGCGACAATACATCAATTTAAATCATGATAAATTTTGAGCATCAAACAATTGCTAGATGTTACT
This sequence comes from Leonotis leonurus, assembly GCA_026898415.1. Taxonomy (NCBI): domain Eukaryota; kingdom Viridiplantae; phylum Streptophyta; class Magnoliopsida; order Lamiales; family Lamiaceae; genus Leonotis; species Leonotis leonurus. The sequence continues at coordinate 899,069 of JAPKLX010000021.1, forward strand.
AAAGGCACAAAGAATGACATTACAACAAACTAGAACCTCCACCTACAGCAAAAAGAAGTTCACAAGAAAACGGATTGGTTTTATATGTTAATTGAAGTGTACAAAGCTTGATAAGCTACTTATCAATCAAGAGATCATAAAACGTGTTCTAATAAGAACATTCTGTCATGTATTAGGTTCTAGCAAAGACATTAGACAGTCTGAAGAAATTAAGTGAAAACCTCCCAGAACGTATTGGAGATTCGAGCCGATTCATAAGCAACATAAAACCTGTTTTATACAAATATTTTCTTCTTACAGTATCTTCAAAATTGGGTGAAAATCTCTACAATAGGAACTAGACAACTAGTAATTAAGCAAGAGGCAGTCATGAATCATGACACAGCTTCGTATAAACCGCACTGTGCTTATTCAGCCAAGTGGACCGTTATAAAATCCATATTACTACTGTACAAAATTTCCACAATATAAATCTCGTGCCACCAAACAGAGCATAAAACGGCATCATTGTAATGGTACGAAAAGAGTGAAACTGAAACAGAGTCTATTCAGGAAAAAAAAAACGGTTTGCCAAAGCTGTAATTATCTCGAGAAAGAGCACGAATACGCAGCAATAGCAAAGCCAAGTAATCATATCACAATTAATTTCAGATAAGTAAGGGTTTTTTCATAACGAGATAAATTTTAGCTACATGATCCAACCTAAGTCATTAAGCTAAACTACAGAATAACACGTAACAAGAGAACGGATATCCGAATTCATTCATTAAAATCTCAATATTTACAGCCAACATTGTATTCAAGGAAATCAACACACACACATCGACGAAAAAAAGATAAACAGATTCATGGAATAATGGAAAAGTAACCCGAGACAACGCTGTAAGAACCTAGCCAAAGGAGCGGCGGCGGCGGCGAACGAGAGATATAAGATCCGTGGATAAAAAAAATTAAATAAAGATCTGGGTGAAGAGAAGCTTTTGCAGCAAGAATACACTTCTAGGCTAAGTTGTCAAGACACGCACAGTAACACTATTTTTATTCTTATTATACAAACTTTCCTAATTTTATTTTCTGCTAAGAAATAAGAATAAAGCTCAATTCCAACTGAAGTATTCATAAAAAAAATTAATTGAGTTTAGATAAGCGAACACAGTATATTAATTATGAACAATTTTAGGGACTAAAACTAGACTTAATATTTTCTAAATACTACCAATTTTACTCTTTTTAAATTAAAACATTAACTTTCACAACTTTTTATGAGTAGATGAATTTTAGGAAGATGGTTTTATTTTATAGACTAGTGAAAACCAATTAGATGTAGTTTATACGGTGGATGAGAGTCTACTGAGCTATACTGCTATTATTCGAGATGATGATCGGGTTGTGGTATATGTTGTCACGGACAAGATGTCGATATCAAGAGTTTTAAACGAATATACTTATTCCGAGCTATTCAAAGTTCGTTTTGAATTTCTCTTTTTTTGTTTAGAGTTCGACTTGATAGTAAATGAGGTGAACTCGAACTTGATAGTGGTTGGTTTGTTTAATTCGCGAACATTAATAATCTAACCAATTAATACATTAATTATGTAATCATGTATCTATTAGTGGAAGGTGAGATTTGGTGAGTGATTGAATTAGAGATGTGTTGATTTGGCAGTCTTGTTAGTTGTTAGTAGAGTGTAGGAACCTCTCTTTCCACCTCACCTGCCCATCCATATCAACGTCCACCTTCCCCTACCTCTTTCACCAAATCTTTCCTACATCAAGAAATACAATATAAAATAATAAAATCATTTAAGTTAATAAGATAACATAGAGTTAAATAACTCTTATCAATCAAAAATACATCTTTAATTACATATTATTCTGCAAGGCCTAACTTACAATTTGGAAATCTAAAGGCACACCATCCTTTTTATGAAACTGGAATTTAATTTTTTCTATAACAAAATAACGAATAAATTAAATTAATCTACAAAATAAAGGTTGATTAGGGTCTAGCAAACGGTAACCAACGCTTCCAAGATTATATAAAAGACACAAAATATTTATTAGTTGAAAGGAATTAGCGGTGAACAAACACTATTTACTAATGCTGTAAACACAGAAAATGGAAATGCTAAAAACAAGAAAAGAAATCCCATTTCAATAATTTTCTATTTATATACATTCTGCTGCTGCCCCCATTTTCACTCTTCATAAATTACTTTAGAAGAATAACCATCCATTTAGCAGATCAGTTTAGAGCTTAATTTGCACATAAGTTTCTAGAAGCAATGTGTGTGTGTAAGCTGGAAATTTTCCAGCATTCTTGAAAGAGCCCTACCTCCATGAGGATGAAGGATCAAAATCTCTACATTCACAACATCAGTCCTCATGTGGATCTTCATCTTCCGAATCTGCAGTATAAGACGAGACGGTGATGATGATGATTATATATATATATAATTGATTGTCTAATCCCTCAAATACTGAAATACATGTATAATCTATTGCCCAATAAACTCCATTGGTTTTGACTTACCAGATCGAACATCATCACTGACAGTGCCACCTGCTTTGACTTGGGCGACGAGCATCCGGAACATCAAGATCCACCAGTAGATATGAAGAACAAGAAGGAAGAAAAGAAGGCTATTGAAAATGTAGTAATAAATCGGCCCTTCTCCTTCCAGCTTCTCCTTGTCTATGTACTTTATAAGTTCATAACTGCAACAATAAAATTAATGACAACACGAGGAGGCAAAAACTATCATTTCTTCTGAAAAAACTATCACACAGAGGAGAGCAAGAAAAACAAATTGTTCCTTAATAGACAATACGGATAAGTAAGGCAGCATCAAAGGGATATCTTTGATGCAACTGTACTAATCTAGATTCTTGAAAGCTGCGTGAAAAACTTAAATACAATTGTAAACTACAAAATTTGGATGCATGGAAGACAGAAAAACCATGATTCAAAAGCATGAAAAACCAATTCAAGTAGTTCATGCATAAACCTATTATTTAAGTTGGCGTGGTGTGGATGTCTCAAACGTTTTGCAATTGTTAAAAAAGTCAGAGAAACAAGTTGGTTAGTAAAAAGGAAGCGAGAGTACAATGACGGACCTTGTGCTCCACAGAATCCAGAAAGGGTAGTAAATGAGACGAAGTACGAGCCATAGAATGACAAATATAATGAATGAGCAGCTAGCCAGTGCTTCTGCACCCCTGTATTTGGACATTTTTCCTATTTCCATAAACACATCAGTGGCATCGTGAAGAGCTAAAACAATTGAACCAACTCTCGCAAACCTGCACTAGCCACAAAAGATAACATATGAATCTTGTATACAAGTCAATTCAAATTATAATGATAAGATACAGTGATCTGCTCATCAAGCTCTTTTCTTCCAACTCTGCTTTGTTGTTGTGTACTCTAAAATAATAGCAAAGGTTCGAATCTTGAAAAGCATACCTCAATATGTAAGATAATATGATTAGAGTGGATGATACAACATGGTGACCCATAGAAACCCAAAAATCAGAGCGCCGCATCTCCCAAAATATCAGAGCAAATATGGAGTAGACATAGAATCCACCAGTATACATATAAAGCCCTTTCAATTTCAACCTATCAAGAAGAATACAAAAAAATAGAGTATATAAATGATAGAGACTTGTAATCGAGCTTGTGCAAACTTTTGGGCGCACTCCTTCAAACAAATAATACAGTGACCAATGACCACCTAAAGTAATAAAGAGGAACCTTACTTGTATTTTATGTCAGGCCAGGACTCATTTCCCGGCCCTTGCCAGAAGTATTTTGTCTTTGTGAACCAAGGCTCGTTGTAAGAAACAGAAAGTGCAAAAATCTCAGCTGAAAGAAAATATACACACTTCCATGCTGACTCCTTGAACTTCCGTATTTTCTTTTTTCGCTCCTCGGTTTCATTTTCCACCACTTCCATTCCCTTCCCAAAAATTAATCGTCTGCCCAATGACTGCAGCATATGGATCCAGATATGAGGCCTTGATTCATAGTCCATCATAGTAGCATCGATTTACACTCTTATTAAAAAGATCATTCAAATGCTCCTTAACAAATTATTAAATATTTATTAGTACACAAAGTGAAACTAACAAGGTGAGGACATTAATAACATAAACCAGTACGATCAGACAAAGTGATCATCAGTTTTCAGTACAACTTTTTATCTGCCTAGAGGAGTGAACACTCAGAGATGATTTAGATTCAATCACAAGAGTACACAGAAATCCACTCCATTAATGAAGTCAAAATCTAATCACCAGTACTTGAGATTTATAACAAGAATCAAATTTCAAGTCACAAGCCTGCCACTCCAGCACACCACTTTCTCCAACTTTCCAATCTCAAATACAATACTGAAACTGCCCATTTTCAGAATTCAGATTATGTGAAGCCTATAATATCAAGTTTCATTCATCAGTTTTGTTTCCTTCACGACGCAATTGATAGTATAACTATAATCTAACTTCAATGACCAAATTGCCAACTTACTATTCTGCAGAAACCACAGCTTGATTATATAATCCTTGGATCACAATAACCGAAAAGCACTAAATTCGAAAAGGGCCGTCCAAAAAACATAAAAAAAAAACAAATAATCAATTACTACAACACATTTTTTGATGTGGATGATCATATGAAAGGAAGAAACACCTCAAACACAAATCTATCCAGCAAAAACCTCACGAGTGGGAAAAGGACAGCAAAAAAGGGGAGCACGACGAAATCTCCATATTGAGGGTAGGATTCCTGGTCCCAATCCATCGAGCTCGCGATTTCAAGAGATCCCACCTTCAAGAATTTGTCCTAAAACACTTCAATTTATACGATTATGATCCCAAAAAAAAATCTTTGGTATATGCAGCTGTGCAATCATTAATCTTGGTAAAGAAGTATGTTTTGGTGCTTCTCTTTTGGTTGATTATAAATGAGATAACGAGTCTCCGGGAGTCCAAAACGGAGTCATAATTTGACTTTGGTGACCTCTCTCACGCGGCTTCTCCCAATCACAGACTGCTATTAAAGATATTATGGTTAATTTAATGAAATTCGGGTAGAATTTAATGAATAAACTCATGTAAGGAAATACAATATACAGCGTTTTGTATCTATTATTATCATAAACAGAGAAGGTGTGATAAAAAAAAAGAAGGAAATTTAATGTTGGGTAGCAAATTCAGTTTATTGGGTGAAGCAATGGAAGTTTTTTATTTACTATATGCAGAAAGGATTTAAGGAAACGCCACCGCAATATTATTAGGTTCCATTTGGTAGGAGAGACGAGATATAGTGAGATGAGATTAAAATAATATTGGGAGATGAAATTTGAGGTGATAAAATTAATCTCATCTCTCATTTGGTAGGAAATTTCAACTATGACATAAAAATAATATCTCATTTGGTTGGGAAGATTAAAATAATCTTTAGGAGTACAAATACCATAATGTCCTTAAAGCTAAAATAACTTCCAAAAATGCCCTCCACTCTTACTTCTACTTCCATTTCAACCTAGCTAAAACATAACAAAAATAACCCATGTCTACTTTTTAACAACGGGTGGATATCATGTCGATAATCTAACCGTTACAAGCGTCTATTTAAATCTCCCATATTAACTCCCCCACCTTCTTTTTATGTTACCCACCTCTAAACCCTAACTCCTCATACTTGCAATAAAACCATGGTTGGGGAAGATGGAGAGGATTCGGATGAAGCTAGATACGATGATGATGAAAAATTATGACTGAACTTAGAGGATCTCCTTTCGCCCATACGGGTGGTGGTATGGGTGCGTCGTCATCCGTTGGTAACATGAGTGGTGACTTGAATAAACGTTTTGATCAATTCATGGCTCGTATTAACAAACGCTTTGATGCCCAACAGAAACTCCTCGAGGATATGCAAAGACAGATGAATAGTTGGAGTGCAAAATTTGGTGGAGTGTCCGATGATGGAGCTCATTCTCCGTAGATGTTGTTAGTGTTAACTTTTGATGTCCGATGATGGAGCTCATTCTCCGTAGATGTTGTTAGTGTTAACTTTTGATGTTGATCATCTCATGAATTACTATGATTTGGACACCTAAGTCAGTTTTATGTTAGTTTACCTATTTTGGAGACTTCTTATTTATTGTGTACTTTATATCATATGCATGTTATGTAATGTTATTCAATTGCTCCAAAATCATAAGGACAACTTTTTTTATTATCAAATAACTTGCATAACATAATACGATAGATGGTACAAGATAATACAAATGGACGGAAAATAGAAAATGATTAGATGATGAAATAAAACCTATTTAACATGTGACGTCCTTTCAAAACCCATACTTGTCAGTGAACACCATTGGAATTACATTAGTCCGGTAGAGATATACTATAGTCGTTAAATAGTCATTACATTAGTCCTATTAATCGAATTCACATGGTGTAATTGTTGTTCGATCAATCATACAACTTAGATGAAATAAGAACACCAAGATTAACCCAATGAAAAAGTTCATAATTTTATGAAGAATGACCGCACGAAGATCTTGGGTGAAATCTTTGGAGATGAATAATAACGAAAGTTATTAATGGTAAACTATGGACTCAAATTATCCCATACAAATTCCAAGTTGCTTTATACTATAAAATGTACATACAGACAAGCAGAGGATGTTGGAGCAACTAAGGTTGAAAACAACATAAAAGTAAAATAAAAGAAACTAACACTAGCAATCTTTCTAACCAAGAAGAAGAAAAGCAGGCTCTCAATCTACATAATTATCATCATCCTCATCTCACATGGGGGCTGAGCTCGTTCTACGCAGTTGAAACTTGGGCTGTGGTGGTGGTATGCTCGGCAGCACACTCTCTCATTCCTTCAATGAATACCAAAACAAATCAACATCATACTATAATGAGATAATACTCGAACGAATGCATTTGGTTCATGAGTGTAGGCCTGTACATCGACATATATGAATTACAGAAATAGCTGATAAAGAATACTAACAAAAATAATATCTCAACATTAATTTGCAACAACAAACACATGCTTCCTTGCTCGTGAAAAAACTCTAGCATGATGTATTACACAGTCACCCATCTCTATAATTTACCATCATCTGCCAATTAATTCGAAAAAAACTCTACAAAGTTCCAATGTATAACTCACCCATCTCTAAAAATGACCATCGCATGAATATTACTTCGAAAAAAAATCCAAAGACAACAAATTGACATCAGATGCAGTCACCCTTCTCTACATTACACACACGTCTGCACAATAATTTGAATCAACAACATTACTTGCATCTCTTAATTGCCCTACTTTAATTTGAAATATGAGCAAATTTCAGAAATAGATAAGAGGTGGTAGGAACAACAATCAAAGATTGAAAAAGACACAAAAAACATATCTTCAAGAATTAGCATCCTTTAATATTAAATGGAGGAATTCACAAGAGCTTGACAAAAGAGGAATGGAGGAAATTTTGTTCATAAAACACACTTTACATGCAAACATAAAACTGAAATTTTTTTGAACTCCATGTACATTAAACCCTAGAAATTGAAAGAGGTATTCACAAGAGCTTGACAAATTCTTGCTTGTAATAGAAAATTACCTCCTGATTTTGGTAAACCCTAGTTACTTTGCTTACTACAACAGATTTCAGCTGAGTTTGGAGGAATGAGTCTTCAACCAAATGTGTGATTCCAGAAAAAAAAAAAATGAAGAAGAAATTGTGAGAGATGTTTCATTCACAAGCAAAAAAACCACAAGTAAGGACTGAATAACACTCACCTTGGATTTGGAGGACAAACTAAGAAATTTCAAGTGGGAGGACCAGATTTTCGTCGGAACTTTTGTTGGAGAAGAAATTGAAGGAGTGAATTCGTAAAATGAGAAGGAAGGAGAAGTGAGGTGTGTTGCCCAATGTAGATTGTGAAGGAGAGAGGTAAAGGGTATAATGGTATTTTGATGTTAATGCACTTTTTACTGTAGACATGAGATGAAAATAATACCTAGTGGTTGGAGGGATTATAATCCCTTCATATCCTTATCTACAGTGGCGGGCCGAGATTATAATCTCAGGCCGTCCCAAAATTCAATTTTCTACCAAATGCATGATATAGTGAGATTAAGTTAGTACATCTCACTATATCATGCTTACCAAATGGACACTTACATGATTGTCGTTTGATACCTACAAATAGAAAGACTTGAAATATACGTTTGTAATAGTTACTAAAATTATAAAGAAACAAATGTATATATTAACATGCAACGGTTATGTAATATTATAAAGGAACAAACTTTACATATTAATGTATTTTTGGTATCTAATTTGTTATACTTAGTAATTTTAATTTAAACCTATAAAAAAATTAAGTTTAATTTAATCCAATAAAAAACAATTTAATACTTAACTAAACACATATATTAGAATATTAGTTCAGATTTTGTCCAATTAAAATTCTTTATCTCAATATCCCAACATATTTCTATCGCATCTGTTTGATCGTCACCATGCTTACTCAAAAGCATTTTGATTTTTTTTTTTTCCTAAATCATCTTAAGCAAGAAATTATGATAATTTAAAAGTAAGATGATTGAAATCGAAGATGCATAAGGAAGAACAAATGAAAATTAGAATAGTTATTCTGCAAATAGACTTGAACCAGGTAAAAAGGTGAAAGGAACATGGCAAAAGGAAAGCCACAAGTTCCAAATCTCATTCTCAACAATATCCCATTATCATATACCTATCACTACACTAACAAAAAAATCCAAAAAACACAAGTTACGCAAAGAAGAAGAAAGAAATGCTCCTCCACAGTCGCATCCCCATCACACCACTACTCCGTCAGCCCAACCACCTACGTGCCTCTGCTGTCTGTGCCACGGCCTGTCTCTCAATCTCCGACGAGTCACTTGCCTCTCGTGGCTTCACGTTCCACCGAACTGCCAACAACCTAAACCTTGAGCACCTGAACTCTGTGTTTGCTGCCGTGGGATTCCCCCGGCGTGACCCGGAAAAGGTCCGTATCGCGCTTGAGCACACCGACCCGCTGTTGTGGGTGGAGTACGAGAAGACAAAGCGGCCAGTGGCGTTTGCTAGAGCGACGGGCGATGGAGTTTTCAACGCCATAATATGGGATGTAGTGGTGGACCCCAACTTCCAAGGCTTTGGTTTGGGGAAGGCTATGATGGAGAGGATAGTCAAGGCCCTGTTAGACAAGGGGATAACTAACATTGCCTTGTATTCGGAGCCCCGAGTTCTCGGGTTTTATAGGCCTTTGGGCTTTGTAGCGGACCCAGATGGGATTCGAGGAATGGTCTACTCTAGGAAACACAAAAACAAATAGTAGTAATTCTTTTCCTTTCCTTTTTCATTTACTTATATATGTTCTCACCATTTCAGTTTATTCGTTCTACTACATTTAAGGCATATAATATGTACTCTTACCTGCACGGGTGAAATGAAGTACAAAACTGAACACATTGAGCATGTGAGAAATCCTTTTACTAAGAGGATTTTGTAGTACATTTAAGCCAATGCCGTCTTATACAAGTGATAATTTACATACAAAATATCGACAGTCGGCACTCAAACTAAACTGGACATAACATAACATCAGAGGGAGAAGATGAGAACCTATAAGCCTTATTTAACTGCAGCAAGGAATCCGTTTTCAGCCTGCAAAAAATGGCTATGAAGCATCAGCTCTATGAGTTGATGATCGGCAATGAGTATCCAAAAACTTGCGTGAGGCCGTTTCACAGAGTCAGGATACGAACAAGAAGCCAAGCGTGCAAGAATTGGTGTCAAGCATGTGCAATGATGCACAAAAGAAAAGGCTTAAAGTAGGAGGAAATGAAAACAATCATCATCAAAGCTATTTTACAGTATAAGGGTCAACAACTCACCATGAAAAACAACATTTTGATGCCAAGAGAAAGTAGGAACACAGACATTGGTTTTGATTGTGATGGGTAGAAGGACCTAATCTCCACTAACATTCCTGCATTTCAATGTTATAGCTGTCGTTCAAATTTTGAAGGGGCTTATTTTCATTAATTCCTACTGGATTAGATAAAACGGTTATTGGACGAGGCCAAGAATGGATCGGAAAAGGAAAATGTAATTCATTGATTTGAACCTTCCCTACAAAAGACTATTGCATACAATTAGTTCACAGCGGAGAAGGCTAATTAACACTACTTGTAGAGTTGTAGATATCAATGACACATTTACTAAAATCACCAGAATTTCTTAGCTAAGAATCTGTCGAATTGGTTCAATGTATGGTATTTAAAAATCTATAGATTTTATTCTCTTTTTTATTCGATTCGCAAATTTTCAGCTACCAAAACATTTGCAATTTAGCTCTCAACGAAATACAGATACTATTTCACCAGTTCCACACAATGATACTCGACCAGATTCATCAAAATCAGGGACACAATCAACAAAAGAAACACACAGAGACAGAAAATTGAGGGGAAAAGAAGGAAAGAACTCACTGAAAGCCGATGAATGAATTAATTAATCTCCTTGGCGTTTTGAAAGAAAGCGGCGGAGCAGAGAATTGAAGCGATGAAAGCGAATAATCCCATCCCAATGATAAGGGAAATACCCGCCACCACAAAGTCCAGCACGAATTGGACGCTCAATCCCATCAGCAGCATCGCCATTTTATTTATATTTCTTCTTCTAATACTTGCCTCCCTCTTTTATTGTTTTAATTAATAAAGAAAATGAAAATTTCCTAATTACGAGCTGAAAGGGGATGTGCGAGGGGTTTCTGCAACCGACATATACATATATATAGAGAGAGAGAGATAGATGAGTGTTGGGAAGGATGAGTATTCTATTCACACATGATTCGGGTAGCGGACGCTGCGGCTGCAAGCTGCTCCATCCAAAGAGCGTGGTACAGTGGAGATGACTGTGGGCTCACTCTAAATGGGCCCGGCCCACTGTACTTCTTTGGGCTGGGCTCATATTACACCGTGGGCTTCTGGCCCATTATACAAATTTATCCTAAAAATTCCATATTTCCATTATAGTGAAAAGTGAATTTGTAAGCTACTGCTGCTACTCAGAATCAATATAAACATGCCTTTGCTTTGATCCATTCATGTCCACACTACTTCCATTTGCCTGCGAGTTTTATTTGTACTACAGCATAATTATGATTTTAGTTTTAATATTTTTGATTATATGTACGATCAATTTGTAACTTGTGATTAGTCTAATATCCAATTTCGTGGTAGATCTTTACTAGGGCGGCACCTTATCATAATAATATGAGAAATGTAAACTTAATAATCAAAGTCCATCTTGTCTTGCAATGTTAACTGTTATTTTTTTAATTCCCTAAATACTTTTCAACCTGACCTATAACAAATTCATAGGTTTAGTAAGAATCTTCTTCTTCAACTAATGAATCGTAATGAGAAAATTTATGCTTTGCACAACTTTTTCTAGTGATGGATTTTCATATTTATATAATTGAATCGGTTTTATGCTATTTCCTTCTATCCTTTTCACAAGTTGACTCACTCTTGTTCGAAAATGGCAGAACTTAAGGACTTAGTTTTGGATTATAAAAAATGAGAAAGAAAAAGACAATAAACAGAAAATACTTTTCATGAATAAGGATGACTAGTAACATAGCTAATGAGAACATTCATGTTCATGTATGAAAATATATAACATATGGAAATAAATTAGTTGAAATTGTTGGTGAACAATGTAGAAGCAAGCAAGCTGCATAATTTGTTGTGAAAATGAAGGATTTGGATGGTGTTGATGAATCTTGTGTTAGACTTATTAGACCACTGATGTATGTATCGAAAATTGAAGCCGAAGTAGGAGACTACGAGGGGTTTACCCTCTGTTCACGAAGGGAGTCACTGGTCCAAAACCTACCACAAAATAGATTAGTAAACTAATCATTTACACTAGTGAAGACCAACAGCAAAGGCTGCATGTAATTTGAACTAGCTAGCTACTCATTTTCTTACCTGGTTTTGGCATTGGTTTTGGCTTTCTCATCATCATCCTTGGACGTGGTACCACCTCTTTGATTTCAACAACAACCGCATCCGCTGTCAAGAATGTCTTGGCAACCGATGCAGTGTTCTCTAAGCAACACCTTACAACCTAATCCCCATGTCTTTTTTACTTAGAATAATGAATGCATACATGAATGATTCCCACTAGTTAAATTATGATCTTTATCAAGGTTAAATCTGACTTTTGTTGATCTCAATTTTACCTTTGCAGGGTCTAGGATGCCGGCTGCCATTAGATCTTCGTATCTGTCGCTTGCAGCATTGTAACCGAACCTCACATCATCTGATGACAGAATCTGCACATTTTATTAGCTTCATAAAGGTTCAGTTCAAGAGATTAAGATTTAAAGTTCAAGAGTTTGAATTTTTAGTGAAGAGGAGGACCTTGTTAATGACAGTATTTCCATTTACGCCGGCATTTTTAGCTATCTGTCTTGCAGGATAAGCCAAAGCTTTCTTGAAAATGTCTGCTCCAATCTGCAGATACACTTACCAGATAAGCTAAGGTCATGATCAACTAAAAAAACCTATAGTATCCTTTTTATGACAGATTACTACCTTTTGCTCTTCGTTGTCTAATTGTTCTCTGATGCTAGCAATCTTTGTAGATAGCCTTAGGAGGCAACAGCCACCACCAACAACCACTCCTTCCTCAATCGCCGCCTGGTAAAAGGAGTGCAGAAGCACAGTGAAGTAACTGTAACTTGAATAAGTTTTTAGAACGTACTTAAAACAGAATTAACAACCTTTGTGGCATTAAGTGCATCTTCTACTCTCAGCTGTTTGTCCTTTAACTCAACAACTGTTTGTGCTCCGACCTATCATAGTTTTAACAGAGTATAATCAAACTAAATAATGAGATACTTTCTACAATGATAGAGCGGCTATTCGTAATTCAAATTATTATTTTATTAATTATTGTTATTTGGGTTTAGTGCCAACGGGCTTATCCGTGGGCCTAGGGAGTATTTATAGGTCATTGCTAGAGTCTAGAATTCATTGATTAGAATTATTATTGTTTCGGCTTCGGCTTGGGCAGAACTTCGGTTCTGAGTTTCTTTTGGTTTTTTCTTTCAGTTTATTCAATAAAATTTCTATTATAAAACTCCAAACTTGCAAGATAACAAGAGGGCTAAGTTTACCTGAATCAGTGCTATGCTGCCTGATAATCGGGCTATTCGTTCCCTCACAATTTTCTTCTGAAATTCTTCTTTAGTGTTCTGTAATGCAACAGTTACAAAATCATAACAACATACATTTATCATTGCACGAATGGGGTTCGTTTATTAAATGTGTACCTCAACAAGCCTTTGCAACTGAGCAACTCTCTCATTCACAGCTTCATTAGTGGCTCCACCAGTTACAATTAAGGTGGAATCTTTTGTTATTGTAACTTTAGACGCAAAACCCAGCATATCTACGCGTGCATTTTCAAGTGTGAATCCTATTTCATCCCTAATTACAGTTCCTGCAGAAGCCAAGTAATCATATATATGCAATAGACCTTAGCTTGTATTGTATGGGTTTTCTATGTTGAATTCAGCTTTTTGCACCTCCAGTTAAGACAGCAAGATCGTCCAAGCAGTGGCTCTTGCGCTCTCCGAAAGAAGGTGCTTTAATGGCCGCCGCCTTCAGCACTCCCCTCAGCTTGTTTCTGATCACTGGAGCCAGAGCTTCTTGTTCGATTCCCTCTGCAATGATCAGAATCGGGTACTTTTCCTTGACTGCATTGTCAAGAATCTTAACCAAATCCTTTGGATTTGTGATTTTCTTGTCTACTAGTAGCAACTGCAATAACAAGAAGATCAGGTCACTTTCCTACACATCACAAAAACAGAAATGAAGTAAATAAGGAAACAATGACCAACATCCTCACTTTGCAATCATGAAACTCCACTGTCCTCTTCTGTCTATCAGTGACAAAATATGGAGACATATATCCTCTATCAAACTGCATTCCTTCAACAATAACTAGATTGCTTTTGGCATAGTTTCCTTTCTCGATAGTGATAACACCCTCTCTTCCTACGCGACGAAGAGCTTCAGCAATCATATCTCCTACAATATAATCATTTCCAGCACTAACAGCAGCAACATGTGCAAGTTCATGCTCCTCAACCTTAAATATTTTACCCAATTTAGCTCAATCCTTCTCCACTTCCAATTATCCAAATATAACAAGAGATGAACTAGTGCTTATGTTAACATACCTCTTTGGACATCAATTTGAGTTCAGAAACAAGGGCTCTTGCTGTTTTTTCAATCCCTCGCGAAACTTGAACCGGATTCAAGCCAGCTGCAACAACCTAACGAAAGAGTTGGTTTTAAGTTCCAAATGTGGAAAGTATGCACGTTTCTAGTGCAGATTGCGCACCTTCACACCCTCTGCGATGAGGCCTTGTGCAAGAACTATGGAAGTGGTGCAGCCATCACCAGCAAGTTCGTTCGTTCTAGCTCCTGCTTGCCTCACCAATTTTACTCCAACATTTTCTAGAGGGTCATCCAGCTCAATCTTTACTAGTAGCCATAACAATCTTTGATCATTATTCAACTCTTTCTCTCTCTCTCGAGAACTAAACTAGACTGCAATCTTTCTATTGAAAAGCATATAAATCATCTCTCATAATTGCACTAGGAAGAACTTCCCTTCATCAAACTACAGAACAGATACTAGTTTTTTCTTATCAACTCAGAAATTGAATGAATGGGGCCTTTTTTTCATGATAACGTCACTGTGCAGAATCAGAAAACCCTTTCTTATCTCTTATTGCAGCAAGAACAGGAAAATGAAATATAAAGAGTGTGGTATAACCTGTTTAAGCACGGTTTCGCCGTCGTTGACAATCTTGGGAGGTCCATACTTGTTCTGCAACACCACATTCCTCCCTTTAGGCCCCATTGTCACTCCAATCAGCTCTGCTACCTTGTTAACCCCTGCCTGAAAACACACACACATACACACGCATAAAGCATTTGGTCGTGCAATAACTACATATTCCAACATGCAAGAGTTACCAATAGTCTTTGAGTAGCAGAACCATCATGGTTGAAGTATAAGTCCTTTTTCGCAGGTTTCACATTCTGCGACATAGAAATTGAAGCTCTTTTTGAGCTTTTAGTGGGCACTAGTTGATTGGTGAAGGTAGCAGGCAATGGCTTGAAAGAACATCCCATGTTTCAACACTTAAATAATATGTTGTGTTCAATTTTTGACAAGGTTTCTGCCTCAAAGGGATGCTTTCTTGATAATTATTTGCAGACCAGATAGTTTCAGAGGGTGGATAAGAGAAAATTGAGATGGAAAATATCTCTTCATGGTAATGGGATTTTGTCTTGTTCTGGAATCACTATCATCTATAATCTAACATTAATAAAAAAAATTGCATACTATATTAGCCCAAACCAAAATATTTACTTGTGACCATTTTTATTCAACTTATAAGAACATTTTAGGAAATACTAAAGCCTAACCTGGATATTTGTTTGTTGTGTTATAAAAATCAAGAAAACCTTATGTTTTATGATGTAAAATTACGCTTCACAAACCTATATCTAATCATTTTCTATTTTCCAAAAGCAGTATCCTTTCCTTTTTTTTCTTTTTCATGAAAATTTAAATAATTAAAAAAGATTTTCTCTTGAAATTATAGGAGTTCATCATCATGTTGAACAGAAGAATGAAGAGAGGCCAATCCAATACTAACCTGATCATATCCTCCAGAAAAGGTTTACTAACCTGATCCACTGCGAGGGCTTTATTGTAATTAACAAAATTGAAGATTTTTTTTTGGGGTTTGATGGCGAATGCAAAAGTGGGATGAACAGGTGCGAGCATAGACGAATTTGTTGTCTTTTTCTTCGACCATTTTTGTTGATGCAAGAACAGTGCGACCCGCCATCTCCAGAAACACCTGAAATCATAATTTCCTTTTGTCTGAATTGCTTGCAATGACTGGATTGAATCTACTTGTATTACCTCACTAAAGGTTAAAAACAGTGGCCGGTTTTTCTAGTGCTTATGCCTTTTTACTGTTTTTGCTTCTTATAGTAGCTCTCCAATTATCATCCACTATCACCACCATCTCCGCCACCAATTCTCTCTCTCTCTCTCTCTCTGCAGTACATATATATGTAGGTAACTGTCTACTTCTACTCTTCTCTCTGCACATTTTTATGTGGTGATGAAGCATTTAAGCATTATATATAGTAATAATGCTTTCTTATGATTTCAATCAAGATTCAGTTTTTACCATTTTACTGGTGATTGGTGATGAAAGAACGTAATGATGATTTCATGATCATCACTGTTTGTATTATTATGCGGCGAAGATGAACTAAGAAATTGCAATAATGCGAACAAAACATTTTTTTCTTGCAGATTCATATTTATAGGAAACACCCATTATCAGCAAGGTTTAAACGACACTGAAACAGAAGAGTAAATGGATACCACTCTATTTAACATCCTCTCTCTCTTGCTCTCTCTCTCTCTCGTTAGTAAACAAGTGGATTATTCATGCTCAGTGGAGAAGGTTAGTGGAAGTAGTAACAGACTGGTTCGAGGATTCAGCTCTGAGGTAAGCAGTGTTGCATGGAATGTCATCAAGATCTCTAAAAATGGTGTAGGAATTGCTGATTTGGATCTCAGTCAGCATCTGCCGAAGATCAGAAGCTTCTTCCTTGAGCCTAATATTCTCTTCCACAACTTTGTCATGGCTTTCAGACATGTGGTTCAGTTTCTCGATGATGCTATGGTTCTCTGTCCTAAGACGAAGGACTTGAGACCAAAGCTCATCGAGGTGCCTCTGCTTGCGCATCCTTGACCTCCGAGCAGACTCTCTGTTGGAGATCATTCTCCTCTGCTTGCGCTCATCAATGACTTGATGCTGCTGATCCTCTGCCTCGTCCGAGGTGGAGTTGCTCGTCGAGTTAGGACTGAATTCTTGCATCATGGTTGTTGGGACAGAGGCTTGGTAACTGGGGAGGTTTGTCAAGAACTTGCTGTATTCAAGGTTGCTTTGGTTGAAGCTGCCATAGCTGGTTGGGAAGGAAGGATAGTTGTTTTGAGGGGTGAAGTAGTTGAGTTCTTGGATTTCTGATTGAATCATGGTTTGATGATGCTTTAATTTGTGGTGGTGTTGGGAGATTAATTGTTGAGATGGTAAGATGGGAATGCATGGGAAGGAGGGGTATTTATAGGAGAGTTAAGCAATTTGGATCAACAGTTTCAGGGGGGTAAGCTTACATAAGCAAAGCTTATTTAGAAAAAATAAAGAAGAAATTGGTAGCTAGATATATATAAACGGATGATGTATTATGCATAACATGATAATGATGGGTCCCATCTTGTTACTATGCCTTTCTATTAGGCCTTAATTAATCACATGATTGAATTACTGTATATGCATCATGTTATAATGTCATGTATATTGACTTATGCAATGCATGCATGCTCTGTCATCATGATCTACTTATACATACACACATAATATTTGGATTAATGCGTTTAAAATCATGGAATGGATCTATAAATGGGCATTTCAAGAATTTCACAAAAACCCTAATGGCCAATCAGGTATTTTTTTGTGAGCGATGACGAAATCTAAGTCAATCTCCAAATTAAATTTCTTTATAAAAAAAAGTTGGTTGCAAGAATTAAGATGTGAATTTTAATAATAATTTGATGACTCAATCAGCACTATGACTATTGGATAGAAGGGTCCCATGTATTAAATTCATATGGTTCATATTGCTTAGAAGAAATACCTAAACTTAGGCTGTGAAAATTATATATTATTAATTACTGGATGCAGCTGCTGTATTGAAAGTGGGAGGTAAAGATGCAGCTGTCTTAAGCTCAACAAGCTTACTTTTCTTGGATTTTAGTGAGAGAGATATATATATGCATTGTGTAGGATAATCAAGTGAATATTGTTCATCCCTTTATACATACTTGTTGAGAAATAATATTATTAGTTGACTTGCTGCAAATATGGTAAACTCTGGTAAAGAAAGAAGCATCAACTTGTGCCAGAATTCTACTAGTAATAATGGCCTCCAACTGTGATCTGGGACAAAAGTTAAAATTTTCTTTTTTCTTACAGACTATATATAGTTACTAAGGTGTGGATAGGATGCAAGGACAATCTTGTCTTTATGCAACAAAATGACCTTATTTGAATCGATCATCGAGTATACCTCAACATTCTTTCATGCTCCCACTTTCTTATGTTTTCTTCCTACATAATATTGGCTGTCCTTTCACATTCTGATAATGGCAAGTGGGAAATTAATTGCATCCTCTCCTCACTAACTTTGGCCTCAAACTCACTCACTGACTCTCGAGTGAAAAAAAATGGAGGTGTTTGCATGATTAGATGCAGATAATGGCAATTTCTTGGTGTGCTTAGAAATTGTTCGAATTCTTGATCTAGATGTTGTTATGTCTTAATCTCTACTTTCTACATGTCTGAGTCTGACATAAATTTGATGCTTGGGATCAAGATTTGATATATAACTTTGGTGCCTATATATGCTTCAATGGTTGGCAGAAATCCCACACAAAGGCTAGAACTAAAAGAATGATACGCTAGCTCTCACACTTTTTAGTGACATTATATGCTTCTTAGTTTGTAATAATAATACTTTAATATTATATATGTTGAGTTGAGTGATGATGGCATGTTGCAGAGAGTAGTAGATAAGTGAAATGGATAGAATATCCTTAACTAGTGTGGCTCTATTTTCCTTGTTTGAATCACTTGGGATCAGATTAAAGTAAGAGAATAATATTCCGCTGCTGCCTAATTTATCTAAATTTGGAGATCGTGTAGTACATTTATATGTGAAGAAATAAATAAATTAAAGTTGTGAAAAAGAGTAGGATGATGAGAATCGAATTTGTGGGTTTTGTACGTTATATTCTTAAAATATATTACATCATGCATGAGAATTAAGGATCGACATCAATCCATCTCTTTTTCTTTTTCGCAAAATGCAGTTCATGTCTCAATCTCATCGAGAACAAAAACTGTAGTTATATATTCTCATTTAGTTTTCTTTACTATATATGCCTGTATATATCAGTTGTTTTTTGTTAAAGATTCTTTCGTGTTTTGCTTAATTTAATTGGTGGAAGCTGTGAACAATCTTTTGTAATTAAAATTTATGGAAAAAATATATATAATAAGATTGTTTTTACTTAATGCATGAAATTTCATGGTTGTTCAGTTTTAAAGTTAAAAATCAGACATACAACTGAGGATCAAACATTAGACTGAAATTTCAGTACATGTTAACTCACTCCTATCCATCCCGTGGGCTTGTAACGTTATAAATGGTATCAGAGCCGACCTTGGGTGAGCTCCATGGGCTTTGAAGGCGGTCTTGCATGAGTATCGCGACGAGGACGTCGCGCATTTAAGGGGAGGAGATTGTGACATCCTATATCGAATAAGTAAGAGATACCAATACAATATAAGTATGAATTTCAATGGATTCTCAAGATGATTAACCAATTTTAATAAAGTAAGGACGAACATCAAGTTTGCTAGTGGATCTATTGGACCGTCGTAGCGTAACGTACTCAGTACTCCCATCCCGCTGGGCCCGTAACGTTACAACACCCTAAATAGAATATCATGAAAGTTAAAATATTGCAATATATATCATGAGCTCTTTAATTTTGAGTATGAGCAATCTAGAACATTTTAAAATAAATAGTATAATTAAACCATGTTTTGGAACAGTATTTGAATCAAATCTCGTGTGAACACACCCCACTTAGCATAATTATGGATATTATAATAATCAGCTTGATTAATTGAACCCAATGCTACTTTCTGATGGAAGTTTCCTAAAGAATTAGATTCATAAATTAATAGTATTAGTTTCGTTCCCTTAAAAATGATTGATAAGTGTTTGACATGAAAAGTAATAAAATAAAATTTTATAATTTAGGAAAGTAATTATCTAAATTTTATTCTTTTATTTTTTGAAAATAATCTCACACAATATTTCAAATTTTATATATATTGTATTTTGTAAATTTCTTTCTTTATTAAAAACACATTTTAAATTTTTTTGTTAAAATGAATGACAACTCTCATAACACAGTTTTTATGAAGTTTTGATCAGTAAAAGGCTGTGTAAATCGTATGTGTCGTACACGCACCCTAATTACCCGTGAAATAAGCAAATTTAGAAAGTCATTATCACACATAATTACATATAGCGTGGATGAATTTAATTAGCTAAAATTAATAATAATTAAATTAAAGAATGGTGTTTCCTATCCATCCTAATCCTATGTATGGTGGCCACTAACCATTAACCAAATGTAAAAAGATTAATTTGTGATTAAAATAAATGCAGCAAATGTATCTGCAAAAGTGTTTGGCCGAATCTCAGAGGTAGCAACTTGCAACCGCAGAAACAATAATTCTTCTTTATTATATACTAGTTGACAAAAATGATAAAAACAATTTGGTCTAGTGTTTCAGTATTTTATGATCACTACTTTTTTTGTTATTTTTAATTTTTTTAGGGTTTTCCGCTTAGGTGATTCCCCACTACGAAACATTTTGTTAATTGAAGAAAAGTTGAGATGAGAATTAATTGGGAATAAATTCCATGCATCAGATATAGATCTTGTTTAATGGTTTATTCATGAAAAGTGACAAAGTTTAACTTGTTAAAAAATGTGTCACATTTTTCAATCTTTTACCCGCCGACCCATAAGGTGAAAAAGAATGATAGAGTTTATGGCACAGGCTCCTTGGGACACGTGCTATCGAGATCGACGTCAACTACACATCGACCTCCTCCATCTACTATGAGTGCAGGCACGAGCTCACATATTGATCCAGAAGTTGTACGACGGCTGCAGCAGCAGTACGAGGAGGAGAGGGCTGCACGACAAAAGATGGAGCAACAGCTCAAGACGCAGCAGGAGTCGATCCAACAACTACTCGCAAAGATGTCCGAATATCGCCCTCCTCCTCCAGACCCTAGTTTGCATAAGTTGATGATGTGCTACATACACTATTGATTTCAGTACTATTTAGTTTCGTACTATTTATGGATTACTTTTAGTACTTTAGTTCTATCGTATATTTGGAGTATCGTATGTTATGTTTATCAATGATAATGATTATGACGTTTATGAATGATGATTGTGACAATTCGGGATATGTATAAAAACAAAATA
Organism: Leonotis leonurus; assembly: GCA_026898415.1. Classification (NCBI taxonomy): domain Eukaryota; kingdom Viridiplantae; phylum Streptophyta; class Magnoliopsida; order Lamiales; family Lamiaceae; genus Leonotis; species Leonotis leonurus. Next base: position 920,389 of record JAPKLX010000021.1, read on the forward strand.
GTGTATTGTATTTTTTTTTTCATTTTGCGACAGAATAGCGACCGAACAACTACGGATTCCAATAGCCATATTTAGCGACAGATTAACTGTTCATATTTAACGACGGAACTTGAATTCGTCGTTAAATAGCGACGGAATATTCCGTTGTTAAACCTGAGTAGCGACTGTTTCTTTAAAGACATAATAGTTTCGTCGTTGTTCGATCGTTATTCGTAATTAACGATGTAATATTCTTCTCTAACGACGGAATTTTTCATCCTTAGGCCCGCATTTATTGCTAGTAAACTACGCCACTTGTAATGGGAAGAATGGAGAGCAGCAATAATATGAAATAATCACCATGTTTCTTAAGCGAAATCAAACATCACAATATACAAATTAAATGAAACATTGGATTCCAACAAATATCATAACAAATGAAATAAACAAGGGAACAAAGTTCAATGATTCAAGAAATAACGCTTCTATTTTCATTCTCATTAATTGGCATCAAGTCTCCATAACTTTAATATTTTTTGGGTTTCGAGCTTTCAAGTCTCTATATATATAAAACGTCGTCCTCATTGACACCACCTAATCTATCTACATAAACTACAAACGAAAGGAAATCAAACAATTAATGTTCGTCTAGAATTAAAAGAAACAAAACGTAAAGTAATTAATGAATGAAATACATACTACATTACTATGATATTGACAATCATCCACCAAAACTAAATTCTTAATTCTTTCGACCCTAATTAACCGTTCCATATTTAGTACTCTATCCGTTCCGCTAAATGCGGCCACAAATAATTCAGCACGGAGATTGAAAAAATAAAGTGTTATTTAAAAAAAAAAGGAATGATATATTTTAAAAGTAAAACTTTTTCATTCTTTTAGTAAAGTGATCACTTTTAGTGAGACGGTTCAATAAAAAAATATGATCACATTTAGCAGAACGGAGGGAGCAGTTTCTTTCGCGCCTTTCACACCCCTATGTAATAAGACATTGTAATAATAAATTTTAATGATTCTTGAAATATAATTCTGATTAGATGTTTGATTTATTTATTATTGTGGAAGTATAGACTATATACTATAAGAGGATGGTTGGTATGCAGTAATGGTCCAGGAATGGAATGACCATTCCTAATCTCATGGCTGGTATAAAAAAATAATCAGGAATGACCATTGCTGAAGAAATCACTAAACCTTTAGATATAGGATTAATCATTCCTTCTAGTACCCTAGGTATTAGCTATTACCAATTATCAGTAATGAAAATTATTTTGATTTTTGAAAAAAAATAATTGTTATTTATTTTCTAGAAATGACATATTAAACTTTTTATGGAAATTTCATGCGGGCTACATCGAGTTGGGCTAATTGGGTCGATTTTGGTCTATTGGGTCAAATGAAGAAAATTGATCAGTATAATTTTTAAGTAGCTTTTTTGCACAACCAACAAACAATGATAGTAACAAAAAATATTTTTCAAAAATAATAATATTCGGTTCGAAAGGTTCACGAATATTTTGCAAACTTACGAACTACTTTATGAACTTATCAAATTAATATAAAATATATATTATAACAAATAATTTTAATAATTTTTTTAATGAGCAAGAACTCGAATATATAACGAATTCGAGCCGAGTTCGAGTTCGAATTCACTATTAAATCGAATAATAAACGAATTAAACTTGAATTTATTTTTATTTTATGAACTGAATGCGAACTTGATTTTTAGAATTTAGATAAATTTGATCTTTTTATTATAATGCAATTTATTAAAAAAAATATTTTTTCATTCCTTTCCTTAAATATACCAACCGTATAAATGGAAGGAATTAGCTCATTCCTTTCCTATGTTCATTCCATTACAATGTTGATTTTATTACTACTCAATATCATTCTAGGTACGAGAGTTATGGAAGTTAGTTTGAAGAATAGATTCGACTACTTATGTTGAGGGGCAACTGCAACTGCAAGTAGCTAGGCCTAATACTCTATACGTAGCATATATTAAGGTGGCTCTGATTGCAAATTAAATGTATTCAAGGTTCGGTTTGTTACACTCAGCTTTTTCATGGAAGTGAATAATTTTGTCTTTTGGGATAGAGTTTTTTGATTAATATATATATAGTTTGACATTATTTAGTACTCCCTCCATCCCAATAAATATGATACAAAATTTTTGGGCACGGTTAATAAGAAGAATATATAAAGTAGTATAAAAGTGATAAAGGTGGTAGGGTCCACACCTTTTTAAAGGGATAACTTTTACTATTTTGGAAATGTGTCAAGCTTAGTGAAACGTCCAAATAAGAGAATTGTGTCAAGTTTAGTGGGACGGAAGGAATACAAAATAATAAAAATAAAATAAAATTTATAATAACTCATATGATAATGTGGTATTGCCAAGTTAGGTATGAACACGTTAAGTTGTGTCTAGCACGGATCAACAAGTCATCATCATAATTAACTTATAACAATGTAATTGCAAGTTACTCTATTTAGGCGAATAGAATAGCACATGAATTAGCCTCATATGTAGTATCTTGTAATAGAGTGCAAATATGTATAGATGAAGAACCTCAATGGTTAAGGGATCTTGTATAGTTGGATTGTGATTTTTGATATATCAGATACGGATTATACGTTTAAAAAGGAAAAAAAATGAAACCTTTTTAAATGACTGTAATAAGCAATTTTTTTCATATACCTAATATAACTATAATTGGATAATGGCATTATTGCAATAACTGAAGGTTTTCTTTTTTTCCTTTTGCTCGATTCCAATTGGCTATTTAATTGCTGCAAATCGGACTCCTACTAATCAGTTCATATTTATTTAGATTTGTATGCCACGTGGTATTTTCAGAAACCTTTTAAATTGCTACAAAAGGGAAATATTTAGAAGAATTAAGACATCATTTCGAAATTTTAAAATAGTGCCGATTAAGTTAAAAATAATGACACATGCGCGTAGAACGGTAGAAGTGGCTGTCAACAAAAATCTAACCCATTGCATCGATCTTATTTTTTCTCATCTCGTTAATTAAATTAATTCAAACTACATATTTTCCTAAAAAATTCACTTTATTTAGATAGAACTAGGAGTGTCACGGTACGGTATACCTTACTAAAATCGTCATACTTTATACCTTACTTTTACCTTCGGTATGGAAAATCTCATACCGTTACCTTACCATAGTTTTCGCTATACCTTACTTTCGATATGACATTTTTACATACATATACCTTACCTTATTTTCGGTATATCTTATATTACTTCGGTATACCTTTCTTTCACGGTATAAAAATTTATTTATTTAAAATATGTGCATAGATAAACATAATGAACGACACCTTAAATAACATCCAATATTTTTTAAAATATATTAAATATTATTTTTATAATAACATAATTTTAGAGATTAACCACTAATATCATATAATTAATTACTAAGAGATTAACTCATTATACTATTATGTTGTTATACAAGTACTAGATTTAAATATATAAATCATAAACTTACTAATTTGATCATATATGCATGATATCTTATAGGAGTAACAAATTAAATATATTTTCATTAATTATATATTACAACTTATATTATATTTAAAATCAAGTAGACATAGTCATATGATCATAAAAAACGCTTATGTTTTTAAAGTACACTTTTATATTATAATTATCTTTATTTTATTGTAATTAGATATATAATTATTTAGATTGACAAGCTAGTATTAAGAAAATAATTTAGTATAATTAAATCATGACTATTTAGTTATGTAACAAAAAATATATTTTGTTCAATCTTCTCAATCATCAATAAACTTACATATTTTATAATTTGTCACTAATATTTATTAACTATAATTCATTAGTTAAAAATAAACTATTTTATTATAATTAAAATTGAATATATATATATATATATGTACATATAATTATAAATATATATATATATATATATATTGATATATACAAAAGCAATGATATATACCAAATTTTTCATTATATACTACGATACGGTATATGACGGCATATCTCGATATTTGGAAAACTTATGCCTTTACCTTACCGAAAAGTTCTGTATGGTATCATACCTTACCAAAAATTCTGGCATATCTGATATTTAGTATTTTACGATATTTTTCGATACGACAATTACAGTATACCGTTATTTCGATAAATTTTGACAGCCTTGAATAGAACTTACATCCACCTAGAGAATTGGGTTGGGTTAAAACCCGATCACTTGCCATTCTCAAGAAGAAGAAAAATAATAATAATTGAATTGAGTAAATGACAATTAAACCGCATTACATGAGATTTACAGTTCTCCTAATTAAAGGTTTTCTTTTTTTCAATTAAAACAGCAAAACCAAACGTACGCATGCAAGAAAATGACTATTCATGGCTGTCATTTGTTTTGCTCATGAAAAATAATACTCCCTCGTTTCCTTAAAAACATGCACGTCGGTGCGAGTTTTAACAAAATATAGTTGACTTAACTAAATATAATTAATTGTTAAAATATAACTAATTTGAATGGTAGTGAAGATTGGGACCCACAAAAATGTGTTATTAAATATAAAATATATTCCCTCCTATTTTTAATAAATGATGTTTTGACCTTTTTACTTTTTTGAAAAATAAATGATGTTTTGGAGTACTTTTTTCAATCATACATTTATTTATATCATAAAATTTTATTTCTATTTCATCACATTCTCAATATATAATGTATGTTAAATTATTTTCACACTTGAATTTACTTTATACGAGGAGCTCTTTTATTATTTTTACACTAAAATAATTAAGGTTATTGAAAGTAAATTAACATTAAATAAGGTTAATATAGATATAAAAAAAGTTCCTTAATAGTTGTGCATAAACTCAATCATTTTAAAAAAAAATAGGAGGGAGTAATTAATTTGAATGGTAGTGGAGATTGAGACTCTAAAAAGAATGTAATAAATAGCTAAAAATAGAAAGTGCATATTTTTAAAATACGGACGAAGATAACAAAATGTGCAATTTTTGAAAGCAACGGAGGGAGTATTCACAAACAGTGAGTAACTGCAGATCACAGCCAAAACGTACGAGGTAGGGTCTCTATCATTTTCAAATACTCAATTTCCACTTTATAAATTAATTAAATAGACTCTAAATAACACAAATTAATTTCCTCACTTATGCATTCTAAACTCAAATATAATTTAATTTGTGCACATAAATATATATAATACATATGTTAACATAGTTATATATATATATATATATTGTATTTGGAATGTTAGTAATATAATCATAATTAATTTATAGCTTATTTTTTATGAGATGAACTTATATAAAGTATTAATTGGATGTTGCGTACGGAGGGGGCTGAAATGAATTATTTTCACCAAACATGATTTTTGAGAGGAACGAACGAGGGACAACACAATATTAATGGTGATGACGACCTAAAATGGGATCTATAGTTATTTTTTCAAATTGTGACACCCAAATTATTTAATTAATTAAATTAATTTTGTGATCATCATGGTGCACCTTATTTCGATTTCATTGCTCAGCCCATCAATTCAAGTCCCATGGAAATACACCAGATTAGTAGGACCCATAAGAAAATTATATGAACCATAACTGACTTTTGGATACATTGGAGTGTCAATGGGCGGGTTTTATCCGGATCACCTCTGAACGACTCGAATTTTGAAACGGTTTCGATTATGGACTAATCCGGACAATTTTTTTTACCTGTACACGTATTTTTACGATAATTATAACTAAAATGAAAACTTTACATATTATAGTATATTTTTTCTCGATTGAATGTGAAAATTATGTATTTGATCAATCTTACCGGTTCAAATTCAGATCGCGTATATATAACAATTCTGAATCCAAATCCAAAATTATTTGTCAATTTCGACCTAGATAAAATCACCCATTAACATGTCTAGACTACATACATATAAAAATTTATATATATGTCTTATGGGACGTAATTTTATAATTTAAATTTAATATAATAACAAAATTTAAATGTATAATATTTCATCTTGGTTTTCCTGATCATTAATATAGGTAGCCAGGTAGGTCCGAAGTTGGACGTGGCTTTTGAAATGAAATAATTAGTACAGTTCTCGTGCAATGCGGTAATAATTTTATAAATGATTTATTAATATGAAAATTTTATATTAAACATATTATAAATTATTTAAATATTTTATTATGATTGAAATGATATAATATAAATAAGGGAATTTTATGCGTGAGTTCAAATTCGAGACACAACACCTTTAATTTCAACTAGCTTTAATTTGTGATTAATTTAATAATATAGTTCTATATAATTTGGGTGATGTTATTTGTGGGTGCGCACACTTTTGTGGTATCACAATCCGAAGGACTATATTAATTTTAATATGTCCGCTCCATCTACGATTCGTCATTATAATTTTTGTTTCTTTTTATTTTTTCTATTATTTTTTATTGAATAAAATTAAATTATGCTCCTTTCGTCCTAATTAAATTGAGACGTTTCCCTTTTAATATATATTTTTATATATATAATTTTAAATAATATATATTTATATCATTATTTTACACTACTTTTCAACTCTTCTAAAAATATGTGTGCTCAAAAGTAACACATCATCTCAAGTGGGACGAAGAGAGTATTATAATCAATAAATTCAAGCTAAAAAGGGGGAGTTAATAAAAATTCATTAAAGAATTAATATTTATGTAAGATGCATGCCCATCTTTCGCAACGGGGTAATATTTTTGTAAATTTTAATCACAAGATCGTTACACTATATTATTATTATAATAATTAGTACAGTGTTGACGCATGCAATCGGTAAATATCCACACTCAAATATTTTATCATGTTATAAGGAAAAGCGCGGACTAATTATAATGTAACACGAAAGTATTTCATATATCATACTCTCAATTTATAAATAATAAAATGACCTAACAAGTTCGTACATTCTTTAAATCAATAGTTAATTTAGAACTCAAACCGAAGTCTAATTTAGGCGTGACAGCAAATTAACTTGTCAAACAACTTTTTTAAAACCACAACAAAATATGGTATGGTCCCATCAATGTCAAAACTCTCAATTTTAACTTAGAATATGAAAATTTTTCATATTTCTTGCTTTCTGATCTCCACTGTCTTCCCACTAAAAAAAATCCCAACTTTATTTCCAAATAAATTAAATTGTCATGTGAGGTCATCTCACTTGTTATTGGTTCAAGTAGGATAAGTCCATGCATCATCATATTGCACATACTTTCCTTCTTCCAATATTATATATATAGACTTGACATATAATTAATATTTTGTTTAGGTAATTATTACTAATTTTTTGCAAACATTATTGGAGGTTGAAAGAATGATATAATGTTGATTTCGTTGTCGAATTGTTTTATTTATAGTTTGTACTTTGTCTGATACGAGTAATGGTGGGGGATGGTGGTTTGTTATAATAATCATTACTAATATATTTTTCAATTCCCGCATGTTAATTCACTCTTACGTAGGACTCACTGAGGACTTAATCCACTATCTAAATGGGGGTAATTAAAGGCAGTTTATGCGTCTTAATTATGTTTAACGAATTGACTCAGGAGTTTTCTCAATTTTGGACTCAACTTCTACTCCTCACTAATAATTTATTGACACGGATCTTGAAAGAAAATTTATATAAATTAGGACAATTATCAGTATATATCAAAACTATAAGGTGATGGGAAATATTTATAAGTGTTTTGATTCAAATTCTAATACCTCCCTGAAAAGATGTAGTAAGATCAATACTGAATCTTAGTGTTTTGTCTAAGAACTCATATGTTAGGGAGTTCTAATTTTTCAGGTACACTGAAGGACATCCCCACTGAAGATTCAAGCTATCCCAAAACTGAAGGACCTTCTCCACTGAAGTCTGTCCTGAAGTTTTGAGGTTGAAGTTAGAAGCTATGTCTTTGCCAAACTGAAGTCCAGTACTGAAGATCCATCCTGAAGTTCTAAACTGAAGATCAGTACTGAAGTCTGCACTGATACTCCAAACTGAAGTTCCCCACTGAGTGACAGCCTAGTCAGTAGGCCCTTCTATTTATAGCAAAAATTTCGGTTAGGTGAACAAGATCTTTCTGCAGACACCTAAAATGGCAAAAAGGATGAAGATTCCAACGGGAAGAATTCAAATCAAAGCTCTATCTCACAACGGCTATATCTTTGAGAGAGCACTATAAATACCCGATGCTTCAAACACTTCAAGATACCGGTTACCCCTGCTATCAACTCTCTATTGCTATCATCGCTCTCAAGCTTTTAAACTCTCAGTCCAGAACACTCCAAGCTTTCAGTTCTTATCTCTTAGTGTTCTTAGCAATCATTTGTAACCGAAGAACAATCTTAGTTTTAGAATTAGTTCTAAGCTAGTAGTGATCAGTACAACTGTAAATCCAACCTTCACGGTTGATCACTGTAAGATTGTTATCTCTCCATTAAGTTGGAAACCCTCGACTAACATCGAGTACTCGTGGACGTAGGAGTTTTTATCTCCGAACCACGCAAACCAAACCTCTGTCTCTCTCCCTCTTTATTTCAGTATTGATTATTCATTATATATCATCAACTGAATACTGACTAACAGAAAAGAGAAACATTGCATTAAGTTTTCTGAAACAAACGAGTAAGATTTAAAGCCACCACATTCCGCACACTTAAGATATTAGTCCATCAGTCAAACACTCAGTGTAGACTGAAGGATTCCTATCTGAGTCATCACTCTAACTGAAACACATCCCTTCAGTTCAGGAGACACAGAAAGTTTTTAACTTGTAAAAAATTGACTGGTGTATTCCCCCCCCCATACACACAGTTCACTCATTTCGGGACCAACATAAGGTTAAGGAAGAAGACGCATATTTTAATTCTACATTTCAATTCCTTTTTTTTATTATTATTAAACTAGTATATGTGGTTCCCGTGGGATGTACGTAGAATTAATACATAATCAACACATTTTCAATCATAAAATGTGTATTGTGATGCACAAATCATACATGTTTAAAATATAATTTTTAGGATAAAATAATCAGATTGTATTGAGCTATCTCATTGCGCTTGAGGTGATTTTGGATTAGATCGGATCAATCTCAAAATCAATTGTATTTTATCTTTACAATCCATAAATACCAATTTCCAAATCGTGTCAGTCTTTTTTTTATGGCTCTAGACATGTATTGTAATTGATGTGTTGAGTATATTGTTAGTGGAATAAAAGTTTTATACTATTTATTAATTAAATATGCGTATCGTAAGTAAACTAAAAATTAACAATTTGAAATATGGTGAAAATTAATAGATATGTTGTGAATAATAGAATAATTAATGGTAGGTAAAATAATGACATTTTAAAGAAATAAAAATAATATATATCGACGATATATTTAAAATGATATATTTAAGTATTTACCAAAATAAAATCATGTATATTTTTTATGCAATAACTAAGACGAATACAGTGCATTAAAAAATAATTTGGCTAAAGTGTATTATATATTTGTGAATTTTTATACATCTTGATTTATTGATGATAATTAAGTTGTTTGTAGTGTGTAAATAAAATATCTCATATAAATTTTAATATATGTATAATAAATTTATATGTAAAGTTTTTTATATGATCGTAGTTTTTTCATAAATTTGTTTATTTCATATAATATATCAAATTAAAGCTCTTGACAAGATCTTTAATTTAATATGCATATTGCATATGGTTACACGAACGAAATAGAAATATATTATTAAAACAAAAGGATAGATGAAAGAGAAAAGTAATTATATTTAAATATATTTAATATTATAATAATTTCAAAATAATAATCTATACTATTAATAAATTTATGTGTAGTGAGATATTATAATTACCCAAAAAATTCCACATTCTTTTAAAAATAACTGTTATATAAAACCTTGTTTTTATATATTAATAGACTAGAATGAATCACGTTCATGCATGCTTCATGTTGTCAATTCATTTAAATATAATTAAAATGTAATTATAATTTATAATGTTAATCATATGTTGAAATCATGTAATGTTAATTTTCATTTTTACATTGAGATTGTGTTAGTGTGTTTTTGTTGCGTTTTAGCTTTTTGTGTTGTTATATTTAGGTCTTTGTTTTTATGTTTTTCGTATTATTTTAGTTCGTTTTTACGCCGATTCTTGTTTTGTAGTGTGTGATGCAGGTGGAGTGAAAGATGATGGATTTGAGCTAGGAGTAGTGCATAAGAGGCCATTGGTGCAAAGCCGGGTGAGAAAGAGACGAAATGAGCTTGGAACGGGAAGGAGACGAGCACAGCAAGCAACTAACGAGTGCAGTCAGCGATCGCTAGGTATTCCAGCGATCGCTGGGCTGCAGAAGCGTGCAAGGGCTGAAGGGTGCAACCAGCGACCGTTGGCATCCGAGTGGCCGCCCGGAAAGCGGTTATGAGCGTCCTTTATGTTATTCTTGGCGTCATTTTTAGAGGGGATCTGGAATGTAACTTGAAGAACAACTCTCAAACGCATTATTTACTGCTTTCTTAGTTTAGGATTAGAGAATTCCAATGGATTGAAGTGGAATCCGACTTTGGATCCTTACGTTTCAAGTAGTAAGCTTCCTTTCTATGGTTTCCTTTTGTGATTCTACCTTGTATATGATGTTTGGTTAGATCCTTACTAGGATTGGATGTTTATGTTATTATTTGATGTTTGTTTGATCTATGCCCTTGATTAACTTGTTTTGTATGGAGTTTAATGTTTGATCACCATTAAATTCTTAAGTATATGTTAAGTAGATTGATCATTTGCTTGACTTAAGGCCTAGGGTTAATCAACATTATTCTTAACCGAAAATGTAAGAATAATATTCTTTATGAGATTACGTAATTACTAGAGGTGTGAACTGTATACGAAAGTGAAGATCACGACTTAGTGTATTAATACGAAAGTAATTTGCTAGGCAACCTTTAGTACTCTTAATCTAGTATAGATGCATGACCAATTAGACATTGAATAGGAATTAAACATATGATCCTAAAGCTTCAATCCGTTGGTATTCATTTTTAGCTTCTTAATATCTTTTATTTATTAGTATCCTCAAATTCTTGATTGTAGATTGTTTAGGATTTCATGTTTTGCATTTTAGTACTAACAATTGATAGTCATGCATAGTCTTCCTTTGAGATACGACATTCGGGTTGACTAACACGTATTGCATTTAATTTAATCAATTTAAGATACGTTTTAGTCGAACGAACTTACCATATATTTTAAATTAAATAATTAAACTCTATTAGGGTATGTTTGGTATCCAAGATACGATACTAATCTTAGAGTATATAAATTGCGTCGTTGCGATTAGGAACGGGTATATATATAATTGGCCCTTAATCACATCAATCATATATATATATGTTGGTCCCAAAACGAGTGAACTGAGTGTATGGGGGGGAATACACCAGTCAGATTTTTACAAGTTTAAAAGCTTTGAGTGGCTCCTGAACTGAAAGGAGGTATTTCAGTGAGAGAGATGAACTTTAGATAGGAATCATTCAGTCTACACTGAGTGTTTGACTGATGGACTAATATCTTTAAGTATTGTGCGGAATGTGGTGACTTTAAATCTTTACTCGTTTGTTTCAGAAAAACTTAATGCAATCTTTCTCTTTTCAATTAATCAGTATTTAGTTAATGATAATCAATGAATATGAAATACTGAAAATAAATGAGAGAGAGACATCGATTTGGTTTGCGTGGTTCGGAGATAAAAACTCCTACGTCCATGAGTACTCGATGTTAGTCGAGGGTTTCCAACTTAATGGAGATATAATAGTCTTACAGTGATCAACCACAGTGAGTTAGATAGACAGGATATCTGATCACTTCTAGCTTTGAACTTAATCTAATGCTAGACTATTCTTCGGTTACAAGATGATTGCTAAAGACACTAAAAGATGAAATCTGAAAGCTTGGTGTGTTCTAACTGAAAGCTTGAGAGCTTGAGAACGATGATAGCAATAGTAAGTTGTGAATGATGGGTAACCGGTGTTGAAGCCTTTTGAAGTAGCAGGATATATATAGGGCTCTCTCAAAAATATAACCGTTGTGAGATAGAGCTTCGTTTGAATTCTTCCCGTTGGAGTCTTCATCCTTATTGCCATTTTTGGTGTCTACAGAAAGATTGTATTTACCTACTGAGATTTTTGCTATAAATGGTAACACCTATGAGATAGGCTTTCACTCAGTGGAAACTTCAGAATGGAGACTCAGTGCAGAACTTCAGATTGTATCTTCAGTGGCAGGAAGACTTCAGTTTCTGGCTTCAACTCCAAAACTTCAGGACTGACTTCAGTAAGGTGGTCCTTCAGTTTTGGAATGTCTTGAATCTTCAGTGAAGGTGTCCTTCAGTGTACCTGAAAAAGTTAGAACTCCCTAACATATGAGTTCTTAGACAAAACACTAAAACTCAGTATTGGTCTTATTACATCTTTCAGGGGAGGTATTAGAATTTGAATCAAAACACTTATAAATATTTCCCAACAATATACACCTCTTACTTATATATATTTATATATTAATAAAGTTCCATGCGGTAATAATGGAGCCACAAATTTGATGAAGGTTGAAAAAAGATGATGAAAGGATTCGCCAAAGAAATATATATATGGGTTAGATCCGATAACAACCAAGTTTTATATAGAAATTAAAATTTATGTATATTATTTATTATTTTTATGTATTACATGTATTATCTTAATGCATAACATGATAATGCATTTTTATTTATTAACTAATGCATCATAATTTTAATGCATTATATGCATAAATTTTATGCACAATAAATATGGACCATAAATTATACAAAGATTATAAATTTGGTTCTTAGTTCTTATACAAGGATCAGTTCTCATTTGATCTATTCCTTCCTTATATTTATATATATATATATATATATATATATATCATAAAATTAAATCATCGTAAACATGTCTATTAGTAAATTCGTACTAACAACTTAATATATTTTTTTAGAATATATTTGAATTTAATTTATATACTCATATTCGTTCTAAAGTAAAGTAAAAATGATTCTAATACTCATTATTATTAGAGGTGTTCAAAAGAATCGTAATCGGCGATTCTAAAAACTGAATCGTCAAAGATTATTTGAATTATGAATCGCAACTGTATATGAAGCGGTTCGATTTTGGTTTCAAATGTTCAGAATCGTAAACCAATTGATTTTCATCTTATGCCCATATAATAATATGTGTTATAAAATATAGATTCTAAATAAATATTACTAATGAAAATAAACTATATTTGCATATTTATAAAATCAAACCAATTTATTTGAATTTTATTATTTATATTGCTAAATATATGTGAATTGTTCGAATAATAAGATAATTAAAGGTTTGCTATAATCATCACATGTAATAAATTATATATATTAAAAAAATATTTTCAAATAAAGTGAACTCTATCAATTTTTACGTATTATTTATAAATTGTCATCAAATTTTAATTAACATATAATCTAATATAGGATATATAAATAAATAAGAATATTATATATTATTTTATATTTATATATTATTATTTTAATGAAAAATATGAATTTTCAATTTTTATTATTTAGATGGAAATTTATATTTTGGATTGTTAGAATAATAAGATAATTAAAAATGTGTTATAATAGTCATATCTGATAAATTATACTCTCTTCGTCCACGAAAAACTTGCACACTTCTATTTTTAATAATTATACTATCTTTTTGGATCCATCGTTAACTTTTAAATCTCTTACATTACATATATTTATCAATCATCCACTAACTTTTCTTTCACTCATATACATATATTTAATTAATAAATATTGTGGGACCCTTATTTCACCCACAACATATTCATATTATTCGTTAAAACTCGTGTCGAAGCCAAATGCTCAAGTACTTCGTGGACGGAGGGAGTAAATTATAATTATTATTTTTTTCAAATAATGTGAAATCTAGATGTTTTCATACAATTTATTAATTTTCATCAAATTTGAAAAGGTTGTAGATAATTTATATAATTTATTATTAAATTAATTATCAAAATATACATATCAAATTAATATATCACTATATATATATATATATATAATATTTATGAAAATGATATGGAGTAGTATATAATACTCCCTCCGTCCAACCAATGTAGTCCCTTTTTCACGATTGGGACTTCCCACGAAAGTAGTCTCATTTTTCTTTTTGGCAAATTCTATAACTAAAAAGTTAAGGGTATTAAGGTAAAACTAATAAAGTATTGAGAATAAAGTAAGATATTAGTTTGCTTGTAGAAAAGAAATGGTCTACATTGATGAGACATGTTTAGCCTAGAGTGTGTACTCTAGGTTCTCGCAAATTATACGAGGTCGATTGCACGTGGCAAGCTAACCCCGGTCGGATTTCGCTGGAAAGTTTAACAGGGTTTCCTAATTCAAGTGCTACAGAATAAACAATAAGTCCTAAACATTCTAACCAAATAGCATATGTATGATTAACTAAGCTAACTAATCAACAACAATTTAATTAATGAAAATCCGGAATTAAGGCTCTAAGAGCTGAACCTTTGTTTCAATCATCACATGAAATTATTAATACACATGTTCACATGCCTATCTAGAATTCTTAAGAGCTACCTAATCTCTAGCTTACGCTTTTGATAATTAGATTGTGACTATGACTTCCGTATTAAGCCACACAATTAAGAATTCAAGTTAAACAAGCAAACACTCGATTAATATGCTTCCAATTATAATCGAAGTTGATTGGACCTTGATCTGACACAAGGATATTCTATCGATCTCACCCTATGTCTAACGAATTACAACGGTGATCAATCGGCACAATTTAATAAACATGAATCCAAACAACGAGGATGAAGTAACAATAACATAAACGATCGAATAAGAAGTTCAACAACTAGTGGAGATCGACTACTCAACCTAATACATAATCATAAACTAAGAACTCAAAACAAGAACTTCCTAATGATTACCCTATGGAATTGAGCAATCAATCTCCACCTTAATCCGTCTTTCCAAGGTTGAATACAAGTAAAAGCACTAAAACAAGAGTTCTAAGATTGTAGAGTCGAGTTCTATATGAGAGATATGAGTGGTATCCTTCAAATGGCCTGGAAAAGGCTTTAAAAACGCACCAATAACTGCTAACCAGCGGTCGCTGGCTATGAGCCTATGTCCGCTACTGCAGCATAGGCCCAACGACCGTTGGAAACCCAGCGACCGTTGGCCTGTGCAAAATCAGAAATTTTTGAAAATACAGAATTGAAGCTCGTCTCGATAGGAATCCGTAGCTGCAGACAAATCCAAATTCGGAATTGTAACGAATGAGAACGAGCCAAAGCAAAATTGTTACGCAAAACGCAACAATTTTGTGTATGGCTATGCTCTCGCGTTCTTTCTCCTCTCGTCTTTTGCCCGTAACTCCTAGCAAGATCCCGACCGGTTTTCTTGACTTCTTTCGGCTTAGCATCTTCGGCATTTTCGGCATCATTTAAGCTTCATTCTTCACTCATTCCATCATCCTAGGAAAAAAACAAGAACAAACAAAACACGAAGTAAAAACAAACTAAAAAACACGAATTCGACGCCACATAAAATCCAAACACGACAAAATATAAACCAAAAATACGCACAAAAACGAGCTAAACAAGACAGATTGAGTACAATATATAATATACATATAAATAAAAATATAACATAAATATCATATACTACATGGAAATAAGAATATATAATTTTATATATGATTAATATAATTTTTTAATTCCAACATTATGAGAATTTAGATATATATGAATGGATTGATTTGAGAGTGCCACATAAGATTAAAATCATAATAATATTAATAATATATAGATTTTCATAAATATAATATATATATATATAAATATATATATTGATATATTAAAAAAAATGAATTGAATTCAATACTTGCTTGAACAAAAAAAATACATAAGTTTGAATATCTTTAATTATTAGTATGCCAAATAATTAAGAAAAATGATTAAATATAAAAGAAAATACATATAAAGTATAATAATAAAATACATTTAAAATATCTATCTATTAATAGATAACTTAATACGTGGTAAATAATGAAGTTCAATTTCATTATATAATAATAATACACGGCCGAAAAATCATCAATTTGATTGAATTATCAAATATGTATTGAAATATACTCATTGACTATTTTTTATATTAATGAAATTGATACTTATATATGAAATAATAGACAATTAATATATTATATATAAATAAATAAGAAAATTATACAATATTTTATATTTATATATTATTATTTTAATAAAAATATCATTTATTCAATTACTATTATCTATATTCAAAAAATATATGTGGATTGTTCGAATAATAATATAATTAAAAGTATGTTATAATAATCATATGTAATAAATTATATATATTAAAAAATATTTTCAAATAATGTCAGCTTTATAAATTTTTATATAATTTACTTTTATTAGATTTGAAAAACAGATAATCTAATATAGAAATCTAGAGATTTTTATATAATTTATTAATTTTCATTAAATTTTAAAAGATTGTACATAATATATATAAATTATTATTAAAATTAATTATCAAAATAAATATATATCAAATTAATTTATCACTATATATATTATATGTATTAAAATAATACTTAAATATAGAATAGTATACAATAGAATCTATGATATGCATAGAAATAAAAACATGAAATATATATCATATAAGAATATATATATATATATATAATATTATATAATTAATATATAAATAAAATTAAAAAAATTTAGAAAAATAGGAAAAAAAAATGAGAGACTGAAAAAATTTCAAGGGTTGAAGTAGACAGATTGGATCCAACTTGTAGATCGTATAGAAAACAAGTAGAGAATTGTCGAGTTGTAATAAAAGTTATTATAATGTTTTAATATTCATATGTTGAACAAAATATTGATTAACCAATTAAAAGTTAACATGTCTTGACGAAATGGTTAGATCGAGTATTCTGATTCCTTTCAACATCAATATTTGATAATTTGGATATATAGGCAAATGAAATTTTGATCTGATCATTTCTTTATATACTAATAATTTGCTGCTTTAATTTATAGGTTATGTAAACATTCACGGATACATATACGTACGAAGTGATTACCTTTAATTTTCTAGAGAATGGCTAATGTAAAATTTGTTTGCATTTCGGATTTTTCAACAATTTATTTAAACATAGAGATGATAATATTGAAGATAGATCTCTTATATTAACTAAAAATAAATATGAACTATTTTTACTGTTTGATCAATATAATTAATTTATTTTTGTTAGATTTATAGCTAATCAAATCTTTAAATTATAGGATGTTCCATTCATCCTGCTAAATAAATCTTAATAGTAAAACAATTATTTTTATTATATTATTATTATGTAATAAATATTAAACTATACCCTCATCAATAAATTATAATCAAAAAGATAAATTTTATATAAAAATAAAAATAATAATTTTAAATATATTCTCTACAAATATTGGAGAATGCATACAAAACAACAATTCCATTTTTTAAAAGAGAATACATTTTCGATAAGATTTATAAAAAATTATCTTCTAATCTATATCATTAATCTTAATAATATAATAATTAAGATTTATTTTTATTAAGTCATAAAAAAATATATTATTAGATATCTATATATAATTAATATATCAAAATAGTCATTCTTCCAACAAAAAGTAAATAAGTCACTTAAAAAATAATAAAATATAACCACTTTTTTATAAAATTACTTAATAAAATATAGCCACTTTTTTATAAAATTACTTTATAATCCTTTTACTCTTAATTAAGTTTAAAAACATGATAAATTCTTTTTGTAATCTATAACATTGTTGTTATCTTAATATATCGCCGTCGCTGTTGCTGCCACTGTTGTCATCACCTTTGTCATGTTTCAAACAAACTCAGACAAATTATATGAGTATGACCAAGTTATAGTCGTGATCGTGTAATTTTATCTCCATAATTATATATGTAATTACACGAGCATGACCAAATGACAGTCGTGCTCGTGTAATTTCATCTCTACAATCACACATGTAATTACACGAGTATGACTTGGTTTGGTCATGTAATTATGACGGCGTATAAAGGTAAGAGTAGGGCTGTCAAATCGTGCGAGTCGGGTTGTTATTGGGTAGACCTGATAACAATCCGACTTGTCAAGGTCAAACCTGAACCCGAACACGAACCCGACCTGTTAAGCTCAAATCCGAACACGACACAAACCCGACACGAACATGATAATTTTCGTGTTGACACGACACAATAACGACACGATAATAACACGACTCGTTATCGACACAATAAAATCCTAAATTTAGTGAGTATAAACCGAAAGCTTAAAAAGGTGGCACATATTAACTTGTCAACTTCATTGCTTTAATTATTTTTATTTGGTGCACCCATTCTATTAATCACTACCTTCTTGGTTTTATCTGCCACTAACTCGTGCTCAACCTTTCTTTCTAAATCTCCTATTTCTTATTCTCTACTTGTTTTTATTTAATTAATCTTTGAGTACATAGTCAATCTTAATAATTAACACTGGACTTAAGGTATATATACGTGTAATTTGATTCGTGATTGTATGAAAAACAAATTAAATTAATGACCATATTATATTATATTATATTCCGTAGATATATAATTAAAAAATCCCATACAATTACATACAGCTTTTAGATTGTGTCTCCTATATTAATTACTATATATATATATATAGATTCTTTTTAGTTTAAGTTTCTGATCAAGGACATATATCCGATTTATTTTTTATTGCCAGGTCTTTAATATTATTTTTCCACTTTTCACTTTTTCAAAAAGATTTTTCCACTTATTAGTATGCATTGAACAATCAAATTTTCCATTTAAATGAAAATACTACTTAAATAAGGAATAGGAATGAATTCAAAGGTCTATGGGTCTCATAAAAAACAACCCACCCTAAACTGGCCCTCCTAAAATTCTAGGGCCATCGTCACCTAAATTTTGTTTTTAATACCTGAAAAAGACACCTTTTCAATATGTAGTGTAAATTATTATAATTTCAGTATTTCTAGTGACTTTAGAAAATTTAAAAGACAATAACTCTTTTTTTAAGAAAATAAAATATATTTCAAATACTTCTACTAGTTGCTAAAATAATTATATTGATTATTATTATTATTTAAAAGTAAAGACGTTCCACTATAAACAAACGCTTATATCCTAGCTACTAGATCTCTTTTTTAAGTAAATTAATTGCACATAATTATTATTTCTTATTGAGCTACTAATAAACTAATGATTCCTACATTTTATTTGTGAGACACACGGTTGTTCTTGTAAAACGATTACTGCAAATTAAATTATATCTAAATATTATATAGTAATTTTCTTGTTGAATGTATTGTGCATCTCATCAAAATCATTAATAAACTATTGGTTAAGAAAAATAAATGATTACAGGAATGTAAATTTTAAATTCACTAAACTCTCTCTAGTTAATAACCACCACGAATTTGTTATGATGAATTCACGAATGGATGTTTAACACGAAGCTGTGTTTAGTTACTGGACATAATCAGTATTATATTGACTAACCAATTCCAAAAGTAGGGACGATTAATTAATTTTGTAATTATAATTAAGCATGCTTGTGGTGATAAGAAGCCTTGTAAAATCAGGTAAGATTTGTTCTCCAGTAACAAATAACAATGGTCAATAAACAACAAGCGTCTTGCGTAGAAAGACTTGAAAATCTCAATCAAGTTAATTGTATGTAATAATACTACTACTACTACTAAGTAAAGCTGGCCTCTGTAAAAGTTTTTAAACTTTATGCATCACTAACCCTTCTCAACCACTCATTTAGTGTGTGTATACGTGTGTGTTTTTTCATTTCTTCCACCTTCCAGAAACTCCATTACCTTCTTTAATTAACGTGTTTTAGAAATAAATTAATGTTGGGGTTGATAGAGCAGGTCTGTGGGTACTTTACTATATTGAAGTTGGTCCTAATATATATTTGGGTACTCATTAATGTTTTGAAATAGGCTACATGTAATAATAATTTTTTCTTTCCTAATAAGTTTGATATATTTTACTAATTGTTAGGTTATCCTATTAAATTTTGTTAACTTAAAATAGTAAAAAAAAAAAATTAAAATGCATGAGTCATATTATTTTATGACCTTTTATATTATTTTATATACAATTTTCATAATTGTGAACAGAAAATGTACCATGCTTATCGAAATGAAATGAAGATGAGGGGATTATGATTTATGGTAGTTTAATATAGCTACTCTGACTGGTTGAACTAGGTGCGTCAATTGGTAATCGATTTTAGGGAAGAATTAGTATCGGACTAAGAACCGGTTATCGAGCATCGATATTGAACCAGTAATGAACTAGGTACCGGTTTATAAAATTATATATTTAAAAAAATATATTTTTATTTTATAAAATATTTAAAAAATTAAATTATATTATATTTATATCAAATTATTATTAGTTAGATTAATATTTTCAAAAAAAATAAAGAAAATCGGTACCTTAATTGGTTATACCGGTTAACCGGTATTGAACCGATCGGTTCCAGATTATTCGGTAAAATAAGCAGATTTGGTACTGATTCTTAAAACTTTGACTTTTCTAATTCCGGTTAACCGATTAACCAGTTTCAATTAATGAAAAGAACCTAGGCATGCAAGTTTCATTAGAATGGTAAACAAAGCTCTGGGAAAGTAGTAGTGTGCAACTGCCAACTGGTGGGATTATCGACTTTCATTTAAAGGTGTGGACCATGCGTTCGGCTAAAGAGTCAAAATAATCTTAAATAATAGTACTACTTGCTCCAAGCTAAGTGTAGTATTTAAATTTGAACACGAGATTTAAAAATAGTTAAAAAATAGTATAAATGGTGATAGAAATATATATTATTTAAAATTGTATGAGTAATAAAATTATTTTAAAAATAAAAGGTAACACTTATGTTGGAACAATTAAAAAGGAAAACATAACACTTAGAATGAAACGGAGGGAGTAATTAAATTATAGTTAATGTAAGCGAAAATTGAAAATAAATTAGTAAATAAAGTGACACAAGAATTTAACGTTGTTGCGACAGTGATGGCATACATTCATGTAGATGAAATCGATATAGATTGCTTTTGGAGAAAGTATTTGATGAGATATGAACATTTGAACTATTTTATTTGGTTAGAGTATTATATTTGAAATTTCACACTTTCAATGTTTAAAATTAAGTTAGAAAGTACTTTTAATATGAAAAATATGTTTAGTAATTATATATATATATAATATTTACATTATTATTAATATATAAATACAGTATTTATATATTTATTCAAATACATACGAATATCACATCTCATGCATATAATTTGTATTTGAATATTAATCAAATAAAAAAAAAAAATTACTCCCTCCATCCACGAAAATGATTTACATTTTGATCCGATACAAGTTTTAATAATGTGTTTTGACTTTAATAGGAATATATAGTTAGTAAAATTTGGATTTCACTTGATATATTATTTTAAATTGGGTTGTGTGTAGTTAGTGGTGTGTCCCTTTATTAAAAATAAAAACTTTCAAATGTAAATCATTTTCGTGGATATCCCAAAATGACAAAACATAAATTATTTTCGTAAACGGGTGAATTATTCAAATTCGAATCATCAAATTTTAAATCGAATATTAATAATAAATCGAACTAAAATTATTTAGTGATAAAAAATATAATATAGATCGTTGTGACGTATCTTATTTTAACCAAAGTAAATTCTTAGTCCTTTGCCGCCTTGTTTGTTTATTGCAAATTGGAATGGCTAAATTCTTAGTCATTGGCCGCCTCCTTTGTTTTATGGAATTAGAATTTTCAATCATACCCATTTTCTCCAATTATATGTTCTTTTAATGCATAAATTTATATAGATAGTCTTATTGTGTTTATTTTGTACGTAGATTTTTTTATTTATAAAAGTGAGATATTCCACTTCAACTGTTCTTATGTTTCCCTCTTCCAACTCTAACTCATATTATGGCACTGCCACGGGCTATTTTTTTTTCTCTCTTGCAAAAACATAAGATTGCGAAATATTTTAAATGTCATTCTCTGCATTTAATAGGAAAAAATAATTTTTTATTTCATTTCTGAAATATTTTTATTTGTAGAAATGCTATGGCAAAAAATCCAACATATTTTAGAAGGGCCCACGATATTTAAAACTGCCAAGTGTTTTAAGAGGGGCTATGACATTTTTTCCTATAAAATTGGTAAAAGGGATAAATTAGTAAATTCATTAATGTTTTTATTATTTTATATATTAAGGGATATGAAGATAGAAAAGACGCTATATATATTTAAAATTACCCTCACTTGGGCCTCCTCTTAATGGGCCCATTTGCTTATTAGGTCCATTTTACAATAATATTAATCTACCATTGCATATATACTACTCCTAGTTATAGTATTCCCAAGAAACAAAAAATAAGATGAAAGTATTAATTCCAGATCATACTCTGTGGAATTAAACTAATCTTAATCAGTATTGAAGAATCTAATCTCCTATATTTGGATTATGTATAATAAAGCCCTATATATAGATGTGAGAATTAATTTTTCCACGTACGATTAGATGAGCGTAAAATAGAAAGGATGTATAGCCTTTTAAACCTAAGTTTGGATCACTTTCCAATGGGATAACCTATATAATGCTTTCCTACATTGAATTTAGAGATAGTAATAAGTCAAATTGAATAGTAATAAGTCGAGCTAGCTTGTTTGCATTAGGTATTTCACATGTAAAAAGAAAAATAATAAGTCCCTTTTAAGATACAGACAAATAAATATTGTAAAAAAATCTCAATTAAATATATGGTACTTTATGAACTATGAAGTGCGTAGAATATTATTAGACCGAATAATTTTTGGGTTGAATTAGGTAGGTGAGGAAAATGAAAATATATAGGTTGAATTGAAAATTTAATCTGAAGAAATAAAGCTTCATGCTACATGCCACAATAGTTAATATGTGACATGCTCATGCATGCCTTTTGGTGTATTTATTTAATTTAAATAAAGGCGGCGGCTTCCTATTGAAATCATTTGTAGCATTACAAATGCCTTGCCTAAACACTTGGAAATATTTTAGTAGAATCACAGTAATATGAATATTATTATCATACATAGACCATGCAACAACCCATTTCTTAACTAACTCAATCATATATATAATCCATGTATCTACTTAGTTATACTTATACACATATATGTGCTAATAATATAAAAATAAGTCAGTACATAAGAAATTAATATTAATAATATAAAAGCAAGTCAATATATAAGAACTTAATATTAATGATATAAAAATAAGTACTATTTAAGAACTTAATGTTAATAATAATTAATGGTCTTGATCTATGCCATACACTTAGTCAACTGTAGTAATCTTCAACGGTTTGTGATGTTTTTAAACAAACCCGAAATTCATTTTCTTGAAAATTAAATCAGTGTTCAATGTTTAATTTGATGATCTCAAGCATATCTTTTTTGTTTAGATTAGGGATGTTCATGATAAATAACAAGAGATGACAATGGGTCGGATTTGGATCGGATCCGACTTGATCTATATCTATATTTAAAAATTTTAAATTGAGTACAGATCTGATCTAAATTTATAGGATCTTAAAAATTAAGATTCCTGTCCAGATTCATTAGATTTGTGGGGGTCGCGTATTCGACCTAAATTCATGTTTTTTATTTTTTTAAAATCAATTTTAAATTCTAAATATACTAAAATTATAATAAAATCACAATAATAATCTAAATCAACAACAGTACAACAATTATTTATTTTCGGATTCAGGAAACAACTCTAAGAGATCTTTTTTCCTTTTGTAAGATACAAGAGCGAAACAATCAACCTATTGATATTGGAAGACCCAACCGATTCTTCAAAGGTATCATTTCTGAGTCCAATAGAATTCATAGGTATAGGAAGAAGCCCCCTCAAATAGAGATTTTTTCTTTCGACCATGTTTCGATCGAACCAAAAAAGTTTGGGTAGAGCCGGATCCAAGCGTTGGCTAAGTAAGCGTCATGTAGTAAGAGGAGTAGTTATGAACTCTGTAGACCATCCCCATGGGGGTGGTGAAGGGTGAACCCCAATTGGTAGAAAAAAAACCCACAACCTCTTGGTGTTATCCTGCACTTGGAAGAAGAAGTAGAAAAAGGAATAAATATAGTGATAAGTGCCAAAACAGCTGTGAATAAATCGATCGCAATTAAAATTAAAATTTAAAATAAACAAAAAATATTAAATGTTACACATACTTTAAATATCATCAACATCATAAAGAATATAAAGATTCAAGAAATCAACGAGATTTATGATTTGATTGGATTATATTTAAAATAATATAAATATTAATATATATAATAAATATTTAAATAGGTGGGTCCACGGACCAAATTTAGACCGAATTTAGATCTTCAAATTTGAACTTCAAATATGATATTGGAAAAAGTTAAAAAAAAAACTCCAACTAAATCTGAATCCATCACGTCCAAAATTTAAAAAATCAAAATCTTAAACCATCAATATAAATCCACGAATCTGAATCGGATCCAAGATATGCTGGGATCAAATAACTATGTCTATTCAACTACAAGTCTACAATAAAGGAAGGCACGTGTTAAGATTTGGTTTATCCCTTTTTTTATGTTTAAATTAGCGAATTTCGTGATAAATAATTACACCGTGTATAGACATGCTAATTAATATATTCACTCGCTAGTAATGCTATATATCAAATTAAGAGTTGATATTTTTTAAAAAAAAATAAGTTTATTATTTGTAATTTTTTAAATGAAAAGTAATTTAATATGATAACTTGTTTGCCTGTAAACGTAGTATTAACCACAAAAGTCGTGGGTACTAGTCATGATCAACGCCGATATATTAATTATAACCTTTCTGGTAGTATTTATTTAGTTATTTCCCAAACATTGCTGTTATCTTATTTTCAAATTTCTTTTGGAGACAATTGTTAGAAATAAACATCAAACTCGTAGTGGAATAATAAAAGTTGGTGGTTTTTCAGAATAACTATTAACTATAAAAAAGAGTCACAAAAATAGAACAATACACCACTGTGTTTAATAAACAATATGCCTCTTAGGTTCTTGCAAAAAGTCCTCAATTACCACACAAATCTAATTACTACAGTTCCATTTTATAGTTAAATAGTCTACAATATATTTGCTAATGAGGAATAAGAGAAACTAAGACTATGATTTTAAGTTAATTATCTAAGAAAAATCTATGGAATTTTTAGAATCTTGAAATTTATAACCATTGAAAAAATTTTGTATTGTGTAACATGAAAATGAAGACCTCTAAACTAAATTATAGGCAATTGGGCTTTGTTTGACGCAAGAAAATGAAGACCTCTAAACAGATAGTCTAACATGAACTTTTCTTGAATCATACAAGAAAAATGAGTTACTATATTATAAATAATCACAATGAATGACAGAAGCTTGTGTTGCTGATGTATTGCTGTGTATAAATGTCATCTTCTAAGCAACTCCATTGCCATTGCCATTGCCATTGCCATTGCCATTTGCCATTGTCACAGTCTCTCTCCCACTTCACTTGACATCCATTGGCAATGAATTCTCTCATCTTGAACTCTCAAATCGCCCTCCATTATCCTTCACCGCAGCTCCAACTTCACCGAAAGACGGTAATCACAGTCACCAACCGCACCCATTTCATTAAACCTGCGTTCCCATGTTTCCCTCGATTCAATAACCGCCAAAATCCAATTTCCAAGGTTCAAAATTTGATTTTTGGTGATCCTACCTTTATGGGTTGTCTTTATTCTACTTATTGGTTTTGTTATGTTTATGATCTTTGCAGGTTGTGAGAGGCTCAATGGGAAAAGATAGAGTTTTGGAGGATAAGGACGCTGCATTGCTCGTTAATACTTGCATTACGCGAAATTTGCCGCCAGTGTTGAGTTTACAGCAAGGATTGGATGCGATTAAGGTTGCTGTGGAGGAGATGAAGGCCAATCCTCATCCTTGTTCAAGTGGGATGTATAGATTTCAGGTGCCACTTCATAATTTTGCACTTCTTGGTTGAAGCTTGGTTCTTATCTGTTGTAGTCTGACCGTTTGAATATTTATGTTGTGTTTGACATGATCATCAGAATGTTTTGCTCATATTTTACTTTTTATGTATGTGTTTTTGGCTCATCCTCTATGTTGAAGTCATCACATTCTTTTCGCCTATAATAGTATGATTCGTTTTGAGATTTTCTCATTCATTTTATCGAACTGAGATTCGTGGGTACACTTCCATGTCTGTTCCATTTCTAGGGTCATGAGGCTTTTTAGCTACTTATAAGATTACAAAGTTAGATTGATATTAATATTTTTTACTGATTACTGAATACTAAAAGAGCTCGTATATTCAAATAATTTTGCATGTTTCTTGATTGTGGGAAAGATACTATAGTTTTGAAGTGATTTGATGATGAACTGGAATTTCATTAAATATATCACGTGTGTACCAGCATTCGAGTTTTTTGCAATATGTGGCAAAATCGTTTTAAGAAGTTCGTCTGTCTTCAAGTAAGATTTGGGATTTATTGTTTTGGATGCATAGCTTGCAGTGCCTCCAAGTGCGAAAGCATTGAACTGGTTTTGCTCTCAACCAGAGTCATCAGAAGTGTTTCCTTTATTCTTCCTCTCCAGTGATAAGGAGAATTCAACCTACGAATCACTTTCTCTAGGAAGAACCAGAGGGGTGTTTGGCATAGGTTCAGCTGTCGGCTTCAAGGGGTCTCCTCTCGCTTCAGGAAAATTCAATTCTTTTCTGAGGTAATTGTTTTCTTTAATCATTAAGTAGCTTTATATGCAGCTTTGTGCTGCTCATTTCTACTTTTATATGATTACTGTCCCTGCATTATCTCTTGCGAAATCTATTCCGGATCTTATGCGCATAATATTTTCCTCTTTGAATTCCTGGGGAAACAGAACAGCCATTATTTAGTCACATGATATTGTAGTAAATGGATCAAATTTGAGCGATGCACATGCTTCTGGGAAGCATTCATAAAAAGGAACATTAGTCATACATTGTAGAAGAAATATCTTCGTACAATACATCTTTTACTTGCGATGCCATTGCTTGTCTCCTAAGGTCGATGGGGTTTTTCCACCGTTTGGTTTCTAGTACTGGAATTAAGAGACATCTGTTTTAGTTGAAAACCGGTTTAGTGCTTTAACATACTGTATATTTGATGTGGTATGTTAACAACTGTATATGCAGATATCTTCCAGTTGAATCAACATCATCAAAGGCTTATGGGTTCTTAGATATTGAGATTGACACAAAGATGTCTACCATAGAGCCTCAAACTGGTTCTCATTACTTTTTCATCCCACAGGTAGTATATCATTCTCTTGCATTTAAATGCTGTACGTTGTCGTTGTAAACTTGTGAGTCTGTTATTCGGAGTTGAATTTGAGATTCTTGCTATGTTTCCCTCTTTACTTATAACACTTATATAATCAGGGTACATTTTCAACAGATTGAGTTGGATGAATTTGAGGATATCACTTTCTTATCTGCTACACTGGCATGGGATGAGGCTTCATTCTGTACTTTTAGTGAAGCTGTTGAAACATTTGAGAGCAGTTTTGACCAGGTACGCACTACAAAATTGTCGCCTTTAGCCTCTCCAATTTTGCCATTCACAATTATGCTTTTTCATTAACAACTTCATTTGGTTTTTGCTTGTTATCCCTACCTTTTTCACTGTTTGCAAAAGCTTATGGCGCAAACACACTTTTCTTTTATTTATTTAATTTCCTCACATTTTCTTTTTACAGGCTAGGTATACCTGTGCAAGTGGTAACCAACTAATTAGCTCGTGTCTTTTAAAGTTCAAGAATGCAGAGAAGCATAAGCAAATGGTAAGACGATTTTTCCCAAAAAAGAGAGAAGGATAAATAACAACCAACTAGAAAGATGATTTAGTGTTTCTTAGTAGTGACCATATGCATGCTGCATCTTTGAAAATATTTGGTAGGTACGTATGAGTTCACTCTTAACGGATGGAAAGAAACTTGAGGCCACCACTTTCGAACTGGTATATCCTCTATCCTGGTACTTAATTTTG
This sequence comes from Leonotis leonurus, assembly GCA_026898415.1. NCBI lineage: Eukaryota > Viridiplantae > Streptophyta > Magnoliopsida > Lamiales > Lamiaceae > Leonotis > Leonotis leonurus. Next base: position 948,797 of record JAPKLX010000021.1, read on the forward strand.
TTTGTTGATGCCTTATATAATATTGTCTTTCGTTGTTGGGAGGAAAACTAATAGTTGCAATCTAATATTTATTTTTCTTTCAGGAAGATGCCTCGTTATGCTTCAGTCAGTTCTTGGCCAGGCTTTCATCAACTTTAACAATTGCACATAACATGGTATGAAGCTAGTTCACAAGGCAAAATCATTCTCATCTACTTAAAATGTTCCAATTTAGCATCTCCATTATTGACGTACGTTTCTGTAAATTCTTTATCAAACTTCGGCTATATTATTGATATGTTCAAATTATCATTTTTATGCTTTTCCTATTCAGCATTACTGAAAAACATAAAGACCATACCCTGTTTGAGATTTATTATATAGTTTTCCTGGTTGCTACCTTCTGATACTATTAGTTCACCTCTAATATATATTCACCGAAAGTTTCTGCTCATGTGCGGCATCATTTTCATCTGTTTTCAGCATCCGGGAGACGAGACTGATAAATTGAACCATTTCTCTCTGGATTCTCCTAACATCAATGCTTTATGGGCATCTCTTATAGTTGAAGAATGCGTCAGACTTGGTTTAACGGTGAGTCATACTAGCAGAATTCATTCCGACCATTACTAGTATGTTTTCTACTTTTTCTGATTTATTTGCCATCTAGTATTTTTGTATAGCTCCTGGATCAAGGTCGTCTCCACTCACGATTGCTGCTGCTAGTCACCCCCTCACAACTTGTATTGCATGCATTGATGAACGGTCCCTTGCATTTCATGCTCTTGGTTACGCCAAAGGTTCGCAAAAACCAGCAGTCATCATAACATCATCAGGCACTGCAGTCACAAATCTTTTTCCTGCTGTGAGTTTTAGAGTTCCATACAGTTGCTTTTATCCTTCTTATAGCTGTCTTATATTTGCTAGAAACTTTATACCTTTTCTTTTGCGTTTTTAGAGGTTAATTGGTGACATAAAGTATACAAAGTACATCATTGCCTGTATAAATTTCAAGGGAACCTCCATTCTAGTACTACATTCAATTTGCTTTATTTAGCAGTAACTTGATACTACTGTACTCTTTTACTTAATTTGACACATATTCTCTTGTGATTTCTCATAACTTTCAACTATTCTAATGAACCTGCTTAACTGATTTAATTTCATCTAGCACTTTACTGCAAGTCTCTCACTGCACTTTGATATGTAGGTTGTGGAGGCGAGTCAAAGTTTTGTACCCATGCTGTTACTTACAGCAGATCGCCCTCCTGAGTTAGTAGATGTTGGAGCAAACCAAGCAATCAATCAGGTATATATATGAAGCTTTATTTTAAATGTGTTGTGTTTATTTTCAAGATTTTGTTATACCAAACTGAAAAAAATATCGATCTGCATATTGGATTTGATTACTACTGCTAGTTTCTTACAAAGAGAAATAGTTTCCAGTTGTGGAGCTATGATTGGTTTGTTTTAGGAATTTCCATCTTTATAACTTTTTATTTTCGACACTACTCATAGTTGAGGAATTTGCTATCTTAAATGTTCTCCAAGTGGATTTCAAGAAACAACATTGCAAATTACTCGTTTAAATTTCTTAGCTGATTCCACTCGAACTACATGATGGCTGTTAATATCGTCTCATTCTCTAAACCATTACGTATTTTGTCTTTTAGGTCAATCATTATGGAACCTTTGTCAGGCAGTTTTTCAGTCTCCCTCCTCCTAGTGATGAGATATCCGCTAGACTGGTCCTTACCACAATTGATTCTGCAGTACTTAAAGCAACATCTTCACCAAATGGTCCTATACATATCAACTGCCCTTTCCGAGAACCATTAGCAAACAGTCTGAAGAATTGGAACCGTAACTGTGTAAGTGGACTAGATTTTTGGACGTCGAATTCTGAACCATTCACCAGATATATTCCACCTCAGAGATTCTTGACGTGTAGTAACACAGACTCACATATGAATGAAGTCCTCAAACTGATTCAAGGGGCAAATAATGGGATTTTAGTGTTTGGTTCTATTCACAAAGAAGATGACATGTGGGGAGCTCTTATGCTGGCTAGACACTTGCGGTGGCCAGTTGTAGTCGATGTCCAATCAGGACTACGATTGAGGAAGTATGCCTCATCCTTTCTCGATAGGAAAGATATATTATTCATTGACCAACTTGATCAACTGTTACAATCAGATTCAGTCAGAGCATGGATGAAGGCTGATGTGATAGTACAGGTATATTCATGTGCTTACTAAAATAGTTGGATAAATATGGAAACATCTTAACAAAACTATGAAGTGTCCGGTGGTGATATGCTTCATTCTGTTGTGTGAGTACAAGAATAACTTATGATCACTACATATTTGCAAGAATTATAGATTATCAATGCATTGATGATTGATATAAAGGTCCATTTTGACCGATGCTGAAGTCTTTATTACTTTTTTGTTAAAACAACAGATTGGAAGTCGGATCACTGGGAGACGTATTTCACAGATGATAGAGAAATGTTGTCCTTGCTCATACATCCTAGTCGATGATCATCCTGGTCGTCATGATGCTTCTAATATCACAACACACAGGATCCAAAGTACCATCTCTCAATTCAGTGATAGTGTGATCAAGTGTTGCAAACCTGATGTAAGAAAGCGAAGGAAGGAAATCTTACGAGGACTGGACATGATGGTATGCTACCATACTCGAGCACCCATTGTTTGAACTTAAAACTATGAAAATCCTGCTTTGAACTCCAACACATGTCTACTTTTTGCATAAAACTCGTGAAAGCAGCAACTTCCATGTGTCACTTTCTGAAACACATTTTTACATTTTCCTCTCTTTTATAGGCTGCCTCAGAGTCATCATCATTTATTAGTTCCGAACAATCACTGACTGAACCTTATGTTGCAAGAAAGATATTTGAAACACTTCGTTGTGGATCTGCTTTATTTTTTGGAAACAGCATGCCGGTACGTGATGCCGACATGTACGGAAGCAATTGGGTGCAATGCACCCATAGTGCTTCCTTGATGTTAAGTGCTGGCTTGCCGTGCCATTGGGTCCATGTTACTGCAAATAGAGGTGCTAGTGGTATTGATGGTTTGATTAGCTCTGCTGTTGGATTTGCAGTTGGCTGCAATAAACGAGTAAGTGCAGAAGCATTCCATTCCCAGAACTACCTCTGGAGAGGCAGTTTCTATTGTGTTTTTCTGTCATTGTTGATATAGATCACCTCACCATCTTGAAAAAGGTAAATAGTCAAATTGCTTACAATTTATCTATGTGAAATATCAGGTGCTTCTTGTGATGGGAGATGTTTCATTTCTACATGATACCAACGGATTGGCACTATTGAGACACCGGTAACTTTTCATGACTATCTTGCTTCTTTTATGGTCGACACATATCTGAATAATCTGTTTCTGGTCACAGAATCATTGATTTGTTGCCGTTGTCAGTACTGGATGTGTTGCTTTTTTAACTACTTTTATTAACATATAACTCTTCTTCTGAAAGGACGTCTCGCAAACCTATGGTCATAGTTGTCGTAAACAACCGTGGAGGTGCAATCTTTAGTCAACTCCCAGTTGCAAATACGCTAGACAAAAGCATACTGGATCAGTTTTTCTACACATCTCACAATGTTTCAATACGTCATCTATGTTTGGCACATGGGTGAGTATATTGTTTTCTTTTAATTGCTAACTTCTAAAGATCTTGGACTTAGACATAACACTTGTCCGAAATTGAGCTATTTGGGTGTGAACTGGATTTCTACCTCTTGATCTATATAAGATATTCTGTGCAGTGTGAAGCATGTCCCAGTTCAAACAAAAAAGGAGTTGCAGCATGCTCTGTACATGTCTCAGAGAGAAGATGTTGATTGCATAGTGGAAGTTGAAAGTGAAATCGAGACCAACGTTGCGTTTCACAAGTCTGTCTGAATTCCAGAATAGTATTTCCTGAATTAATTAATCATTATTTTGATTCACAACACTGATACATGTATGCTTCTTCAGTAATTTGAGGAATTTTACTCGCCAAGCCTCGGAACATGCTTATGATGTCCTCTTAAGGCTATCAGTTGCAGATGTTGCCTCCTCAGATCCCACAGATTACAGAATCAATAAGATGGATTACTCTCTATACCGGTAAACCTCTGAGATGTATATATATATCTGATGTTGCAGAGCAGAAAATCTTCAGCATGCTAATTTTAATGTTCTAACATATGCCAGAGTTCAGCTATATGCTCCACCTACATCTTCTTCTGGATATTCTAAGAAAACGGTATCCTATAGAGAAGGTTTTGTTATAAGTTTGTCTCTCGACGATGGTAGTGTTGGATTTGGTGAGGTAAGATTACTTTATTTTGAACTCATCTCTCTATGAAGCAGCTCGACTACGTGGGGCATCTGCATGCCTTCATACTGAGGGCATTTGTTATCTCATCATCCTCATTAATTCTTGAACAGGTTGCACCTCTTGAAATCCACAAAGAAAACCTGCTTGATGTGGAAGAGCAGCTTCGGTTTCTTATTCATGCTATAGAAGGAAATACAATTAGTGACAACCTACCTTTACTCAAGGGTTCTTTCTCTTCTTGGATATGGAACAATTTAGGGATTCTGGTAGGCCTTAGAAAAACATTACATTTCATTCTTAGTTCTCAAATTGTGATGCTATATAGGTCTTGGTATATCATCTTAAACTAATTATTGTAAGTGCTTTAATGTGCCAAATATATACTATAGCCAGGTTCGATATTCCCCAGCGTACGATGCGGGTTAGAGATGGCCATCCTCAGTGCTATTGCAAGTAGACATGGTAGCAGTTTATTGAATATACTGCATCCATCAGCAGGAGAATTGTCCGAGAACTCATCTCCCGTTCAAATTTGCGCTCTTATCGACTCGTATGGAAGTCCCATGGACACGGCATTTGTTGCATCCAGTCTCGTTGCAGAGGGATTTACTACCATCAAAATAAAAGTAATACTACCTATGTTTCAAAGTCATTAATAACACTATTGAAATAATGAAGTTAATACTTTCCAAATTTCTCCATAACAGGTAGCACGTGGAGAAGACCCAGACGAAGATATTGCTGCCATACAAGCGGTGAGGAGGAAGGTCGGGGAAAACATTCTAATACGAGTAGATGCAAATAGAAAATGGACTTATGATGCTGCTGTAAAATTTGCTCATGGCGTCAAAGATTGCTGTTTGCAATATATTGAGGTAATGATATGTACATCTTTTCTCATCAACTATCATACACCATTTTTTAGCACTTGGGACAATTTTCATAATCTAGATTAGTTTGCAGAAGCATTTATATTTTCCTAAAAACTAATTTTCATATCACTTCTATTGGGATTATTACAGGAACCTGTTAATAATGAAGACGATATAGTGAAATTCTGCGAAGAAACGGGATTAGCAGTGGCTTTGGATGAAACCATCAACTCTGTAAGGGAGAATCCTCTTGATATCCTTCAGAAACACAGCCACTCAGGAATAGCTGCTGTTGTAAGTAGCTAAAACTTATTCCAATTTACTTTGAGGAACTACTGCACAATTTATAGATGCTTTACATTGATTTTTGGAAGTCTGGTTGAGTTTGTGTTACTTATCTGAATCTGAGCTCAGGTTATCAAACCGGGTGTTATTGGAGGGTTTGAAAATGCTGCAATTGTTGCAAGATGGGCTCAGCAGCATGGAAAAATGACTGTGATCAGTGCTGCATTTGAAAGTGCGCTTGGTTTGTCAGCCTACATCCAATTTGCTCGATATTTAGACGTGCAGAATGCTGAGATGCAGAGTTTGATGAAGAAGGAATCACAATCATCCATAGCGCATGGTTTTGGAACCTACAAGTGGTTTAAGGAAGAAGTGACAGCTGAGGCTCTAAATATTCTCTACAATCCACGACATGGCTTTGTCGAAACAGATGCTGCCGATGCTGGTCGTTTCCTCCAAAAGTGTCGACTAAATCCTGAAGCGGTTGTTAGAACTTCTATTCACGAAGAAGTGAAGGAATACCAAATAGCAGTTGATGCAGAGGGTGTCTCCTTCTCCATTAATGTGCTTGAGACTGGGGAGAGCAATGATGTAAGTAACAAACTATATGTATGAAAAAACATCACATGATAATCTTACATAGATCAAATGTAAAATAAATTGTTTTTAAGATTTCTTCAACTCTAACAACTTGACGAAATGAGCTATTTCTTAAGTTTTTCTTCTCTTTTTCCTAAATACAGGGCACAGCAGTTGTGTTTCTTCACGGATATCTTGGAGCCGGTGAAGATTGGATCCCAATCATGAAGGCCATCTCGAGCTCCACGAGATGCATTGCAATTGATCTTCCTGGTCATGGTGGATCAAAATTGCAATATTATGGTGAAAGTGAACCTAACTTATCGATTGATGTGATGGGTGAAGTCTTACGCAAGGTGTTGAACAATCTTACCCCTGGAAAGGTTACACTCGTTGGATACTCGATGGGAGCTAGGATCTCTCTGCACACAGCCCTAAAATACAGCGAAAAGGTATCTACCGACGCACATCCCTAAAACTTTTTTCGTGTGCAAATCTTGATTTTCTTATCTTGCTCAATGGTCTCCATTTCCGCATTATGAAAGGTTGAACGAGCTATGATAATCTCCGGAAGCCCAGGCTTGATAAACAGCGGTGCAAGAACAATCCGTAAGGCTAAAGATGACTTCAGAGCAAGCGCACTTGTCTCAAACGGCTTAGAATTCTTTCTAGACACATGGTATGCTGAAGAACTCTGGGTTAGGTAATGGCTCGTTACACAATCTTTCATGCATTCATGTTTTTCATATTACATCCCATCGGTTTATACGAACACGTTGCTACAGCTTAAGAAGACATCCGCACTTCAAGAAGATAGTGAACAAACGGTTGAAGCATGAAGATTTGCACACTCTGGGCAAAATTCTTTCTGATTCAAGCATTGGAAGGCAACAGTTAGTGTCTGAACTTGTGGTTCATAAACTCACTACATTCACATCATTATCTTGACTTGAGACTAATAATCGATCTTTCTCGTCGTTGTTTACTCTCATAATAGATCACTGTGGGAAGATCTGAAGCAGTGCAGAGTGCCACTTAAGCTCGTGGTGGGAGAAAAGGATGAGAAGTTCAAGGGAATCGCGGTTGAGATGCAGGCGAGAATGGGGCACGAAAACAGTAGTGTTGAGTCTCCATTAGTGATCGAAATTGCAAGTGCAGGACATGCTGTTCATGTTGAGAACCCTCTTGCTGTTATAACTGCTTTAAGACAGTTCATAGACACCGAGAAGACTACTTGATTAAGTAGCTCTTTTTCTTCCATTTCATAATTAAAATAATAAGGTATTAGAATATTCTTATTTTTCATATAATATTGATTTATGGGCTGTTTCATATTTGACTTGTATCTTTACAAAAAATGTGATACCTTGTCTCATTTCTTACAATTATAAGATTTGAACTTTTAACTGGATTAAGCAATGCTCAAATTATTTTAGTTTAAGATATATTACATACATTTCAAATGAAAAAAATATATTAAAATATACATTTCAAATGAAAAATATTACAAGCTTAATTATATTATATATAAATAATACGTATTCATTAGTAACCCGATGTAAACATACATTTCAAATGAAAAAATATGATAACAAAAATTGTATGAATGTTAATCACTTCTATTGAATATATGTATAAATTATATAATGCATATAAAGATAAATTACAATGCATATTTCGTATAATGTACATGGCATAAAAGGACTAATTGTCATCGTTGCTCGCCTTCGCATAAATCTACAGAAGTCTATGTGTGTTGTTTGCGCTGATAGCGGCCGGGACAAATGAGTTTTATGTCATGTCGATTGTCGGAACGAGTTGAAAACCTGAGAGAGAGGAAGTGGACGTGGGCGCGGCGGTGGGGGCGAGGCAAGTGAGAGGGGAGGTGGCGGTAATGGACGAGGTGGCGAATGAGGAGGGGGAGGGTTTGGAGGGAAGGGAGAGTGAGGAGGAAGATTCTGGATTGGATGATGATGGTAGTGGAGTTTGAATAATTGTTGTTGGTGTCGAAGAAGACGAACTTAAGGGGAGGAGAGGGGGCGGTGGCGGTGGAGTATACAAACGAACAAAAATGTGAAATTGCATTGTATACAATGCGATACAAAATACTATGAAACTGAATATTGATGTATGGATAGAGAATTAATTGACATTATCCTCGACGCAATATCTATTGTCTTGGTCATTAACCCCATTACCACTATACTAACATACGCACGTTCGATCAATTATATTTTTTTATGGAATATTGATGTATGGATAGAGAATGAATTGACATTATCCTCGATGCAAGATCTATTGTCTTAGTCATTGATCTCACTATCACTAAGCTAACATACGCACGTTCGATCAATTATATTTTTTTATTGAATATATTCCGAATTTTTTTTATCTTTCGTTTGAAAAAAAATCTTTAGTTTCTATAATTTTTTGTTACTTAATCTTTCTCTCTAGTTTTGTGATTGGTAATTGCATTTTGTTTGAACTATTATAAGAAGGAAAAATTGTTGATTTTAATTTTGGTGAAGTATGCAAAACTTGCCTTCCTCGTTTAGGGGGTGTTTGATTTGCTTGATTTGATTTAATTGATAAAATAATCAAACATAATTAAGTATTTGGCGCGCATATAATCAAACAATTCATTAATTATTAATCAACCCAATTTTAACTTGATCAGGTTTGATTAATAATCAAGCCTCAATCCAAAATGGAAATTTACAAAATTATTTTCATTAATTTTATTATTTACAAAAATAAGTAAACATGAACACACCAAACATATCTCTAGAAAATTCGTTCTCATCGGACTCTCTTTCTCTTCGCTTCTATGCCCAACTTATAAAAATAAAAAACAATATAAAACATTGTTTTGGTTGCAAAATGAAGAGTTAAAAAGGACAATTTAGATATTATTCTATATTTTAGTTATAATATGATAATTTATCAAACATTATAATCGATCGAACTAAACACATGATTATATAATCCAAATAATCACATCAATATTTATCCTATCATTCTAATATATTTCATCCACTAAACCAAACACCTTCTTAGAGTGATTGCAGTCACAAGGTAGCTAATGCTTTTTTATGTTTAATACTTCCTCCGACCCACTTTAGTTGACACGTTGTATTATTATATATAATACACTCATGAATATAAAACGTGTCAACTAAAGTGGGCCGGAGGGAGTATATATTACACTTATATTATAGGTTTAATTTACCAAACTATTCATTCTTAAAAAAAAAATAGTAAATTTTTGCCATTTATAAAAAATTAGTAAAATATAACCACTTTTCTTTTTATAAAATTACTTTATCAAAGTTTAAAAACATGAGAAACTCTCTCCACGTAAACTATAATATTGTTATCCTCATGATTTATCGTCATTGTCGCCTCCACCTCCGCCGCCGCAGTTGCCGTCACCTTTGTCATGTCTCAAAGACAAATTATATGAGTATTGTCAAATGATAGTCGTGCTCGTGTAATTTAATCTTCATAATTATATATGTAATTACATGAGCATGACCAAGTGACAGTCATGCTCGTGTAATTTCATTTCTAATTTCACATATGTAATTAGACGAGTATAACTTGTTTTGGTTATATAATTATGACTAGCGTATTAAAGTAAGAGCGACTAATTTTTTTTTTATTTTTAATAAGTTACTATTTTTTTTTATAATTGGCTATCTTAGAGTTGCCATATATATATATGGTCCATAGCATGATTTTCTGCCATGCTACTACGACATAAAAACGTCTTTATAAAACGATTTTTCGTACATTTTTTAATATAATCAGGAATCAACGATGATTTGAATGTTAATGCTTTTTCATCGCTCTGCACTCTTCTATCGTATTATATTATATAACTAAATTGCACAAAAGAGTTGAAGAAAACATATTAAGGGTAAATTCTGGAACTATTTTCACATAAAAATAAATAATGTTGCATATGAATGGCTAGAATTAATTAATAATCATATATAATTCGCATGCAGCCTCATGCCAATATTGGAAACCAAAAATATGAGGCATCATCATCATTATCTCCTGTCTAACTAGCTACTTTTACTAAATCCAGCCAATTCTATGAATCCTAGCTATCTAGGAATCATCATCATCATCATCACCATTCACCACCATCATCAGTTTGAGGTCTTGTCTGCTCACTACCATAATTTACACTCACGAATCCCCTCTCTTCGACTTCTTCAAGGGCCGCAAACCTTGTTTGCACCTCGCTGCCCGTTAACACGCTGCACGAGATGGTTCTCCTCGATGGGGAATCCGCTGGGTACAGCGACTGCAAGATGGAGGAGAACGGCACATCCACATGATCCACCGTGCTGAATGAGTCCCTCGTGCTCTCTGTCGTGAAGGACGAGTCATCCGAGCTTGTGAAGTGGGACCAGTCGCTTGACATGGCAGCATCTGAGAACTCTGCGTAGTTTCTAAAACCGGAACAACTGCTTCGGTTTTCTCTCACCAGCATTGCTCTAGAACTGCTACAGCTCTGTGCATTCGTCTCCAGACAAGGCTCCCTTCCAGTGAGGTTGCTTTGTTCAGGCCTCGACGGCTTTTGGCCTGTCGATGGACCCCTGCAAGAAACTTGATGCCTACTGGCCTTTCCGCTGCAGCATCTAGCAGGTCGTGGATGTGATCTGCAGAAAATGCGTAATAGATTATTAGATTGTACCAAGTTAATAATTTATAATTCCAAGCTAATGAACTCGAATGAGCTTTAATCGAGTCATATAGTAATCAAGATACCATTCATGGTTCTGAAGCTTACCTCATGTAGAAGAGAATGTATGCTCCTTGAGACATAACCTGGTTCAGTTCAACCGGTTGAACCTGCCAAACGAGACACGAAAGAGAGAGAGAGAGAGATTGTGAAACAAGACAGAGAGAAAAAACGAATTGAACGGATTTGGGGTAAGACATGTAATTTGGAAATCATGGAACTTATAGTGGTTTGAATCTACCTCTGTATCATCAACCCTAAACCAGTTTCCTTGCAGATCTTTCACGTATGAGATGTAATGACCGGAAAAAGACGCGTTGGAAGTGTCAAGGTGCACGACAACAGCGTAAAGCATATAAAGCGGAGGTATGTCATCAGTCCCAGTCATAAATGGAATCATATCCAGCATTTCAGGAAAAGTAATGCACTTATTAATCTTGCCATAATTTCCCTCCTGAATATTATTACAACATAAGTTTAGACCAATTTTAAGCGCATGCTGATTTATATACTATAGAGCATGATCAAACAATACCTGAAATCTCTTCAATACTATAGTGAGGATATTGGGAGCCTCTTTTATGTGGAGTTGCTTCCGTGCGCGAACGTATGTAGCACACCTTTTATTCGATTATAAGAGCAATGAGTAAAATGCATCAAACTAGAATTTATATGTTTAAAGAAAGTGATGCATGGATAAGAATACCTTGCGCATCGATACATATTGTCCCCATCAAGATCTTCAGGGCTAGTAAACTGCGTTAGTGCATCCTCCAACGACGCAACCCAACCGAATATCTCAAGGGTGAGGTCCATCATTTTCTCGTACCTCTCAGATTCATGGTGGCATCTCAAACATTTGACCTAGTTTATAAGGGTTCTGTGAGTTATTGATAGAAAAGGAAAGGACATCTCAAGAATTAAATGTATGCTAGTATATAAGGGGAGATCAAGCACCTTCGATCTGAGACATCCACCAAATGTATGTTGTATAAAAGTTGTATCCTGCAGCCTCGGATCAACAACGTTTTCTCCACCAAAACCTTCAAGACATATTGATTGCATTGAGGCCACGAGAAGCCTGAACGTGCACAGCATTGCTAAGTTAACTATACAGGAAATGCAGAAGTTTTCCTTCTACTGAAAATATAAATAAGTAATAATGCTAAAATGGAAGGACCTTAAAAATTCATGAGCGTCTTCCTGGCTTCCATCACCAATCTGGGTATTGAGACTTCTAATATACATAAGAATATTTATGGGCGACAAAGGGCCCCCGTTTTGTCTCAGTATCATTACAAGCCGCTCAAGTTCACACGTAAGACACCAATTTTTGTCACATCCTGGCATGCACAAAGGTTATTAGTGCAATTTCCAAAAGTGTCGTTAGCAACTTCATAGAAAATAAAATGTTAATGAAAGTAAGTACCAGCTCTGGAATGTGTTTGACGAAGAAGATAAATGTTCAGTGGCTTTGTGCATGTTAGACACTGCAATACGGCGTTGGCATAACAACTGCAAAAGAATAAGATTGCATAAGGCTACCACCAACATGTTGCAATGCCAGTTTGAAGTACTCAGTTTCAGATATTAGAGCACAAGATATAGATTTACCTATTCCCGGAATTTACAAGTCCTCTAGGAGTCACATTGAAAATTTCACACTGAAAGCACTTAACAAATTCTTCATAGGGGAAAATCATCTGGCAAAGAAGAGAAGCTCATCATGAAAAAATTATTTGTCAAGGTCTGTATATAATATATATTTCGTTAATAGAGGCAGCAAGGATGAGTGTGCAGCTTGTATCACAACTGTTAGTAATCTACGCCAAAATGCATCTATAATTCTGGCACCGAATTTTTGTTCTCACCTTAAGTTTTCTTTTCTTAACTGTACCATCTTCTAAATGTTGATGATTGTCAACTTTTGCAGACTTCTTCGTACCCTTCACTCTTGTCAAATCCAGGTTTGGAGCTCGGTTACTTTCCTGTAAAGGGAAATTATCCTTTGCGGTAGTAATTCCTGCATCAAAAACCAGGGTAAGGAGAAGAACAAGCTATGTACATGATGAGGAAAAGTATATCAATCTACCTGACTCCTTTGCAATATGAGTTTTTGGTTCTGCATCTGGACAAAGTTGTTCTTTAGATACCGCCATCCTTGATTTTTGATATATATGCTGCTCTATTCCATCAGAATACGAAACTACTTTTGATTTGCTACTCCTTTTCGCCAAAGTCCTTTCAGAATGGAGATTCAAGCCTTTGATCTCATCAGTGCAGGGGATCATTCTCTTAGACATGCATTTGTCTTGTTTCAAGGCCATTTCAGTTTGAGTCTCACGAGTGTTTGTGCCAATGATCTCACCATCTAATGCATTTTGACGTTCTATTTCCACCGTATCAGCTCCATCAGTGGATGCATGAGGACTGTTAGCATGATCTTCTCTCTGCTGCAACTAACAATTATGGAAATTTTCAGAAAACTAGTTTTTCAACATATTTATATCCAATTTCCCATATATATGTGGAGAAATATATGCAAAAATATTAAAAGAGGACAGTAATGTTTCTCACGTAAGCATCTTTTGATGGGTGAGAAGAATTAGGGAGAGCACTACCGCCAGGGGCTTCCCCATAGGAGCTCAATATAGCGCCATCTACTGTATCCAAGGAGTCTATCTGGTCAGTGAGAAACGTGCCAATATCTAGAGATTGTTCGTTAATCATAGATTTCTCAGAGGTACTAAGTTTGGTTAGAGGTTGCCAAACAAAATCGTTTGAAGAAGCGTTGTCGTTGCTAGGCTGCTGCACATTGTATTTTGGGTTACATTGCTTTGTAGTTTCACTTTCACCATATAAGACCCTTCCGCGACAGTCCTTTCCCAATTGGTGGCACTCAAGCTTGTGAACATGCCTCCAATGAACAATCTGACATCTTCCAGAACTACAAAGATGTTTGAGTTACTAAAGACAGTTTATGTAAGATTCAATCATTCAAGAAGTATCCTTGTTATGAATAAGTAATTTATACCAAAAAGTCATACACCTACATAGAAATCAACTATAACTCTAGTAACAGTTAAGAACTTTCTTAATTCGAATTCAACCATATTAATTTATTTCAGCATGTCGATAAATGTCATGACAATTGAAGCAATAGAAGCACTTGAATAGGCCAAAAATGAAAAGAAATCTATTTCAAGGTCAAGAAATTGGCATACCAATACCAAACACACTTGCATTGTGAGCAACGGGTCCCAGCTGGGCCGAAGCATCTTGCACATTGATGAATACCATTGCTGGAAAAATGTGCTACAGGCATAATACTGCCAACAGCCATATGGTCGATTTGTGGAGCACCCTCAGCTGCTCCGCTAGCAATCAAACTTATCTCCTCCTTCCTTTTGGAAGTCTCACTCCATTTTCCTAGTATGAAATAAATGGCGAGGGGAAGGACAACAAAGATAAGAAACAAGGCTGGTATATCGGTTTCCCTTGGCTCAAGCATGTCCTAACAATCATAATCATGTCCTGTGTAACTGTAATGAATGGTATTCTTTCAACGACGATGCTGCCAATTTAGCCTCTCAAGAGTCAGGTATCCGCGAATATAGCACGTCTAACCATCTGCTACACTTCAATGCGGGTGCTCCTCACTTCAGAAATAAAACTGTAACTTATGAATGAGAATGAACCACCCGGAAAATCTTCACATAAGTCACAAAGTTCACATGCATTCACAACATTGAACATAAATAACATTTAGGAAATGGTCAGATCCGCGTATTTAATATTCTTTTTTGGCAAACCATCATAACACATAACAGATAAAGATGGGAAAATTTGGCATGTAAACAATAATATTGAATAATACCTAAAGCCAGGCATCTAGTTAATATGATTTCTTAGAGAAATCATTTCAATCATTTGCATGCAAGAAAAATAGGTAACTAGTAACTAGACAAACATAATCATATAATAAATTCACTATTCAGAATATACTGTTCTTAACATACATACAGGAAAACCAAGATGGTGAACATCACTGGAGAACCTCCTAGGGATCTTGGAAAGATAAAAGATGTGTCAAAAATAATTCCTTGTAGAGGAACAATGAAGGGTGAAACATTATTCCCTAGGTCATATATAGAGCAGTTTCATATGAAAATGATTAATATCACGTACTATATGCCTCCTAAGCATGCCTCCCACGTGAATTATCTCCAGACGCAAAACGTGAATATTCGTTTAAGTCATGAGAACATAAAATGGGAATAAGTAACTTGTTTAAACTCACGTTTCTTTATATACTTGTTATATCTTATGAAGTTTTTCATCCCATATTCTCGTGTTTCAGCATTCACGCTTCACATCAAATATTTTGTTATGAATATTTGAAGAAAGAATATCATTAAAAATCAAAGAAGGTTTGGTAATAAATAATGATAATTTTTAGACCACAGATAACATGAAAAGATTGTGAAGGTCTAACCATTTTAACCTAAAGCTTCAAAAGTAAGTGAGGACAGACAATGTTATCCAAATGGAGAAAACAAAATCTTGTCGTGGCGTACTTCTTCATTAATAACATTAATAAAACAAACCTAATGATGGCCTGAGTGAAAAAGGCTTGCAAGAAAGGAGTGTGATAAGAGTCATAATACACTCCTTCAAACTAAATTTGGCAAGCTAGCCATGTAATGCATTTCTCTATCATAAAATTTTCATTTACTATATCCAAGACATCATTTACTTCGATAACGACAAGAAAGTTATATTCATGTTCGAACAATTTGTCGTTTAGTTCGATTAATGATAATGTTTCAAACATACAAACTGGTCAAGAGACAGATTCATATGCACACTCGATTGGAGAAAAGCACATCAACCAGCTAGAGATGGAAAACTAAAAAGAAACAACTGTTATAAGCCATAGAAGTATAAACTGATAACAACACAGTTCCAGGTGAAAAATTAAATAAATAAATTGCACAACAAACCAATGATTCCAATGTGAACAATCATGAAAGTGGGAAATATACAAGTCGAAAATATTCATCAACTTCAAAATGCTTAACTAGATTATCTCATATAACCTTAAACAAGAATTCACAATTAATTGATATCTATGTGACGTTTCTATAAGCAATTTAACCCCAGTAATTTACTTATCACCTTAAAGGCTCAATTTTTTCTCCATCATCACCTCCGTAAAAGTTTCAATCTTTGGGCAGATTTCATTAAAACAAAGAAAACCCACATCACAACGATATTCAAAATTCAAAGATTCGGTCCGAAACACGTAAATGCAGGAACATAGACACACAAAGAAAGTACATACATACATACATATGAATTTCCATATAATAGTTCACATATATAACGATAAACAAATAAAAAGAAAATTAACCTAGCTATGGGAAATGGCACAGAGAAAGAAATGAACTGCAGAAGCGGTACCTTTCTTTCGGTTCTCAAATTATAAGAAGAAGAAAAAGCACAGTGAAATTAGTCTTCATTGCACCAAACCAGTTTCTCACTTGAGCTTTGTTCTATGTTCAACTTTAAGACAGGGAAGTAATCCCATGTAAACTCCTCATCTGTGCACCGGAACCAATTTCCAGAATGCTGATGTGGAGCCTTTTCATTGGATTATAAGTTGCGAGGTGGGACCCGCCGTCGATGCTCAATGAAATTTCCTAATCAGAATCGCTTCTATTATTGGAAAAGATTATTTAACAACTGGGCAGAACCGATGGGATAACATATTTTTGCTCATAGATTCGAACAAATTTCCCTTTAAAATAAATCAAAATTCTAATTTAGTCAAATTACGGTTAAGCCAATTATTACAAGGGCTGTACTCTTGTAATGACTTTTCTTTTTCTTGCCTCTAACATCACAATATAAAATTAGCAGATCATATAATTGTAAATTCTTGCATCACAACTTGCTATTTAATTTGAAATAATATTGTATTAGGAATTTTAAGTAAAATATAGTTAAAGCATATTTTTAATTCGTGAGAAAGCAGCACTAAATTAAAAGGTTACGAATTGTGTAGAATAGTGAAGAGAACAGTATACTATACAAGTCAAACATTTTCTTGTTTCGAGATAGAGCACAACATGACCAGGTGTGGGTCCGAATATATATGCTTTTGTCCTTTTTATATACCTTATTTTTTGATACATAAATTAATAAAAGAAATATGTAAAAGATTAAAAAAAAGTAGATTTACAAAATTTTAAAGATTATTTTTTACTAGACAAATCAACAATATAAAAGATAAATTGAAAATGAAAACAAACTATAATGGTACAGTTCGACAAAAAAATAAATTAACAATAGTAGCAATTGTTTAACCATGTTTTCTATTTTTGAATGCATTTATATACATTATTTAGCCCAAGTATAATTAACATTGGATGTGGGTACTATATGTTAATCTATGCATGTGATCCATATTTTTATTAATATTCCTAAACCAAAACAAAAAAAATCATGTGTCACGTTTGGAGCCATGATTAGGTAATGAAGCAACCGTATATGAACAGTTGATAATCATAATTATTAATGATCGGATCTAAAGTGTTTGATAAATAGAAAAATTATAGTGAATGAATGAAAAGGTTTGACAGCTACATGCAAAAGCAATAAATATAAGGGACCATGTGAATATGTGATGCAAGTTAAATATATGCAGATGGGAGAATATTTATATAATAGGGTATAAGACATTAATGTTCTACTCCATGTCTTTACTTATTTATTGTAATTTGCCTTATTTTATTCTATTCTTACTTTATTAATATTATTTTGCTTTTGACCTTACAGGTCTTCTTGTAAGTTAAGATATAAATAAATAAATTCTACATATAAACGCCTCAAATATATATTTTTTAATTTGGTTAGTACATCACCTAATTAAGTTTGAGTTATGGTACTTCGTAAAAAATTAGTATGTATAGACCCGTGGATGATTATGGATATTTGGAAACATATGTTGTGGACATGACTAGGGGTGTCAATCGGTTCAGTACCGAAAAAAGTCACAATTTTAATAATCGGTACTGGAATTGGTTAATTTAACCGGTTAACCGGGTATCGATTGGTTCGGTACCAGTTAACCGGTAGAACCGGTTAAGGTACCGTTTTATAATTTTATTATTATAAAAACTTTTTTTTATTTTTTTAAAAACATATTAATTTAAATCAATAATAATTGAATATAAATATAATTTAATTTAATTTTATAAATATTTTATAATATATAAAATATTTTTATAAAAAACATAAAACATAAAATAAATATATAAAAATGATACCGGCTTTTCCTGAGAACCCCTAGTCATGGCTAGACACCCCTAGTCATGGCTAGACAAATGATATAAAAATTAAAAATTAATAAAAATAGGATCGAGTTATGAAATACTCCATCCGTCCACGAATATGGTTAACGTTTTGACTTGAGAGGGTTTTAATTTAGTAACTTTGACTTTGTGTAGAAAGTGTATTTAGAGGGTGTTTGACTAAACTTATTTTAAGGAGCTTATAAGCTATTGTAAGAGCTTATAAGTTGGGAAAATAAGTTGGGGCGGAAGTACTTATTTTTTTCAATAGCTTATGAGTTCCAAAAGCTTATTTTTATAACTTATAAGCTCTCAAAGAACTTAATTTGTCAAACACTTTGAAGGAGCTTATAAACTCTTAAACAACTTATAAGTTCTTTTAATGAGCTTATAAGCTTAGTCAAACACCCCCTTAATGTAGTAAGTGGTGATTAAAATTTATTTAATATATTGAGTGGACATTGGGTTCCACTTATGTGTTGTTTGATTTTGATTTAAGGGTAAAAGAGTAAAAAATTATTTCCAAAAATAGAAAGTTTTAAATGTTAACAATATTGGTGGATGAACCGAAATAGCAAAATGTTAACGACATTGGTGGACGAAAGGACTAAATAAATATTCCCTTTTGCTTACTAATAGCTTCAGTGCTTACATGTGTGACAAGTCACTTAGAGAAAAATAATTTTGAATTCGAATCCAACATGATGTGGTTCGTATTCGTATTCAAGCTCAGTTCGACTTTGCCTAATAATGCATTACTCGATATTATTATTTTTGAGTTTGACTCGTTTGGAATTTATATTGTATCACTAGTTTTCTCAAGCAAGAGTCTCGTTAAAATCTTGAAATTGTGCTCTTGAAACAGTTCGAATATCTTTCTTTACTAATATATTAATTTTTTTTTTATCATTGTATGCATTTTGACTAGTGTAATTGACCTAGATTGAAAGCTTGCGAATAAGTTTGGGTAACATGTTCTTGAACAAACGAACTTGGACATATTCGCAAACTCAACGATGCGAACGTCATTTTTGCTCAAACTTAGCTAATTAAAAGTATGGAGCTAAAAATCAAGCTCGAGCTTGAGCTCGTCTACAATTGAGCTGAGCTATGAACAAGCATGTTTCAAATTGAGATTCGAATAATTTGTGAATAACTCAATACGTTTACAATCATATTGATATCACATCTATAGTCAGGGACGAAGCTAGCTAGGGGGCAGAAGGGGGCAATGCCCCCCTTGATTTTATAATTTAGGGGGGTATTTTTGTAATTGTAAATTATATTGTACATCAAAGATCTTGACATTTTAATTCCATATGAATTTTAGTAATATATTTTGATTTAATAGGATGGAAAAAGTATGTGTACGTATAAATTATATAATGCTATAACTTGGAAATGACTAGACTATTTTTGGGCAAAAATGAAATTTGAGAGTCTGAATATATTTGTATAGTAGCATTCATTAATTATGTGGAGAATGCATCCATGTAAAGGCATTAAAATCTTGATTGTTGGTGAGCTTTAAATTAAATCCTCGTAAAAACTAGTACAACACTCATCAATACCTTGGAAAGGTCATGTACCACATTTCTTCATTGGTAGTATATATGGAGTAATTTTATACTCCAGTTTGGTGAAAGGCTTCAATCAAATGTATTGTTTCATTATTTTTTATTAAAAAAAGAAAAATAATTAATTAACCACACTTTACGTTATTACACATGAATGCAGCTATAAGAATGTTATAGGTGAGATACCTGTGATGGCTGTCACCAAATCTTTCCTTTTCTGGTACACTTTTTGATGTGACCATTTTGACCTTGGACAAAATCTCATATTCCAAATTATTGCCAACATCATCACCCATTGCAATTCAAATAAACTTTACTCTACTAAGCTTCGTCAACTAATTATATTACTTGAGACAGATAATCCAATAATTCTTTCTATAAATCTTTACAATCTTGGATTTCATTAGTTGAACTATTTTCCTAGTTTGGTCACTAAAATCTAAATTGAATCATATTAATTCGCCTTTTTGTTTTATTAAGAGAACCCACATTTAAGTTTAGTGAATTAGAAGTAGCTTGATTGATAAATGCACTACAAGGTAAGCTTTCCCTTCAAAATAAATAAGTAAAGGAGTTAGAAGGTAACACTTTTGAATTAAAAATTGGGCCGTTATTAATCTTCCAGAAACCCACTTCCACATTAAATAGGCTTTGTTTGTCTCTACTGTTTAGCCCATTTATTTATAGAATATATTACATGGGGCTGCTGTTGTTTAAACATTCTTCGCTTATGTGGTTTTCTCTTGGAACATCATTTTTTATACGATACACACAGTATCATTAAAATCTAGAATAAACAGTTTAATTAATTTTTTCTTCTTCTTGTAGTTTAATCATGGACGTGTAACAAAGAAACTTAGCCTCAGGGAATTATATAAGATTAATTTTAATGATGATTATTGAAACATATTTAATTGTTTTATTTTTATAGGTAGTAAGCTTGATGTTAGAAACGACCTTCTATGTATAGTGCATGTCGAACTCGATAGATTAAAAATAGGTTGATCACATTGTAAAGTTAAGAATGATTGTTTCATCGATTTTGTCTGTACTCTATCAACCTTAGTTTAATACATCAGTTTAATTGGAAGTTCAAGATGACATGGCCAAAATATTAATAAAGCGAGTTATTCATCTACTTGAAGAGAAGGTTGCAATGATCTCTAAATGGATCAATTCACGTTCCATAATTCTCACGGAGAATTCACTAAGCCTAAACTTTGTACAAAATTCAAAGTCTTCAAACGCTAAACCCAAAACTCAAAACACAACGAGATTTTTCAAGTGCTGATTCTATAGAGATTTCAGATTCTGCAATACTTGTTTCTAAGCCTACAAATGCATATCTTAAGCTTAGAAATTTGTTAGAACTTACTTCAGCCATATATTAAGATCTGAACATTTTGTTGTAATAGTTTTAAAATTAGTTTTTGCCATAGTTTTAGATTATGAAGCTCTACAAGCGAAGAAGACCACCGTTCAACTTTGAAACATTGTAAATTCTATAGGTCACGATCTAAATTTCGTGCACTGATCTCCGTCAAGTTAGACAAGGTTAGTGGACGGCACTCAGCCAGTATCAATAAAAGAGAAAGTTAAAAATTGAGGAATTATCTAATCTGTTTAAATCGTAAATGTAGAGAGTTTCCTAAACCAAATTAAATTGATTGTGTTATTTATGTTTACGCATCTATTGAACTGTCATATTATCTCTCTAACTACTTGCATCTTACCTGCTCATTTTATTAATCTACTTGTGTAAGAAAATTAAGACTAAACAAAAGAAAATTTCTATGTAAGAACAACTGACTAACCCACTGGCTTCTGCACATGATCTTGCCGCTCAATAATCTTCTTGTTTGATAAAAAAAAGATCAACTCACTCTCAAGATTACTATTTGAGCAAAACTATCACTCTTAACAAGAGCAATCGACTTGCTATCATAAGCGAGCTTACCTAAAGTAAGTTGATCTCTCGACCTTATTCAAGACAACTTTAGTGAATATAAATATACCAATATTATTTACTCGAAACGTAGATTGATCTAACGATATTTAATTATACGGAATTAAATGTTACACCATTTACACGACCAGTCAAACATTCTTGACCAACCATGATTCCAACAGGATCTCCCAATTTATTTTTTATATTTATGGATCTGCTTCATCATAGAGACAACAAAGGATTATTAGGGTTGAGAATTTGAGATTGAAACTCGTGAAATTTCCGTCACATTTTCAAGTCCCGACGGACTTTGAGATCCCAAGTTCCGAATTTTTTGATGGGATCAAAATTGAGACTCGAAAGTTTCAATTCCCAATCGGGACTACCTGATTTCGTGAAAATATTTTTCATTTCAATTCAAAATTTAATTTTTAAATGTCAAATTAAAAATTTAATGTCAAATTAAAAATACCCTAACTAGTCGTTTACTAAGCAGGAGAAGTTGGGATACATCTAGATAGATAAAAATAATAATCCTTTCGTCTCAATAAACATGACACAAAACTTTTGGGCACGGTTATTAGTGAGAGTGTATAATGTAGTGTAAGAGTGATAAATGTGGTAGGGTCCACATCTTTTTAAAGGAATAACTTTTACTCTCTCCGTCCCGCTAAATATGGTCATGTTTCCTTATTGGGCCGTCCCACTAAAAGTGGTCACTTTCTATAAAAGGAAACAATTTTACCTTTAAAATACATCAATCCTACTTTTTTAAAACACAACACTCTACTTTCTTAAACTCCGTGTCGAACTCCTTGTGGCTGCATTTAGCGGGACGGAGGGAGTGCTATTTTAAAAATGTGTCAAGCTTAGTGGGACGTTCTAATAAGAGAATTGTGTCAAACTTAATGGGACGGAGAGAGCATAAATTAATCTATTATTTACTAATTAAGATTAAACTCATAAGATATTCTAAAGTCCGTAATTAATTATCTAATAAGAAATTATTTGTTTAATATATATCACATCTAAAAATAATCCAAAGTAAGGAGATCATTAAAATTAATCCTATCCTATTTAGTAAAGACGGGATGACTCCGCCGCCCAGCTCACGAGCCGTCGTACTCGACACAAGCCACCACGCCCAGCTGTTCTAAGAGATCAATGTTTGATTTTTGCCCTAGCTCTTAATTTTTTTTTTATTATATTATATTTGTATGTAACAAGAGGACAAATTGGAACATGGCGATACTCTATTTCTCTCTCATTTGGAGACCAAATCTTTTTTTAATCTTTTTACTTAACATTAAATCAAGATTTATAGGAATTAACCCCAATTCTTCATTTTTGAGTGAGGAGTATTTCTAATTTAACAATTTCTTTTGAACAAGTGATTTTTTACTCTAGTCTCTTTCACATATCAAAATTAAATTGTTTTTGGTCCGTTTGAAACATTTGAGATATTTCAGGATATTTGAATTCAGATCCAAACTTAATTTTTCTTCATTTTAAATTCCGGAACTCCCAAAGTATAGAAGAAGACCAGAATCACAAAACTGAATAATTAAGAGACTCGGACTTGGAGACGGATTACTTGTGCCAAACCGAGTTTCAGCCCTATGGCTATGGGTGATTAACAATGAAAACACAATAACAAGGAAGGTATAATATACTCCCTCCGTCCACAAAAATGCTTCCTAGTTTGACCCGGTGCGAGTTTTTATGTAGTGCTTTGACTTTTAATGATGATATGTAGTTAGTGGAGTTTGGGTCCCACTTAATATAGTATTTTAAATTGTGTTGTGTGTAGTTAGTGGATGTTGGGTCTCACTTAATGTATTAAATTAAATTGAGTTGTGTGTAGAGAGTGTGGTGGGTCCACTTTCCATAAATGGAAAGTTGAATTAGGAAGCTTTTTTGTGGACGGACTAAAATGGCAAATTAGGAAGCTTTTTCGTGGACGAAGGGAGTACTAATTAATAATTAACTAGAAACAGAGACAATATCAAAGGTGATCCTGGCAATCGTAAGTGCAATATTCCTCTTTGACATACATAGGAGGCGCGTCAGATCTGCCCATTGTTGTGACACGTCATCATCATTAATCTTCTCCTTCCATCTGCTTTTCATATCTAAACATGTACATATACGGGTGTAAGGGAACCAAGCTATTCGTGAACTATTCGGAGCTCGGCTCGATAAAAGTTCGTTTCAAATTCGTTCATTTACTAAATGAATCGAACTCGAGGTTCGAACCGAGCTCGAATAATTTTTCGAGCCGAACTTGAGCCTAAAGGTATTCGGTTCGAAAAGTTCGCGAACATGTTCGAATATAATTTAACAAACCGAGCTTCGAATAGTTCACGAACTTTGTTAACGAGCTTGTTCACAAACTTTAAAACGAGCCGAACTTCAAATAATTCACAAACTTTATATACGAACTAGTTCACGAATATCTCAAAATAATATAAAAATATATATATTAATAAAATAATTCAATAAACGAGCTTTTAACGAACTCGAACTCGAATATTTAACGAACTCGAGTCGAGTTCGAGTTTGAGTTCGAATTTACTATAAAATCAAATAATTAATGAATCAAACACGAACCGAACTCGAGCTTGATTTTCAGAACATGAACCGAGCTCGAACCGAACTCGAGCCTTCAAATTTTTAAACGAGCCAAACTCGAAACTGACAGTATCGGTTCAGTTCGGTTCGATTACACCCCTATGTACACATGCTCTCTACGCATATCGCCTTTCCTACGTGGCATGGTGGGCACTCCTTGCTCGAATCACACCTTCCCGATGGCGTTCTACCATCTACAACTGCAATAAATCCATAAGCAAATTACACTATAATTAACTAATTAAGAACTAATAGAGAGTCATTAGAGAAAGAGAGAGAGAGCAACCTTGACAAGTTAGGGCAGCTATGAGCATAATATGATACTCCATGAGCACAATAAACATGACACAAAATTTTTGGGTATTGTTATTAAGAAGAGTGTATAAAGTAGTGTAAGAGTGATAAAAGTGGTAGGTCCACACCTTTTTAAAGGGATAGCTTTTACTATTTTAGAAATGTGTCAAGTTTAGTGGGACGTCGAAATAAGGGAATTGTGTCAAGTTTAGTAGGACGGATGGAGTATTATGTAAGTTGTTTCCACGATTCTTGAGTGACTTCATAATTTCCAGCCGCGCTCTAATATCATTTTTTATTAATCATCATAATCCTTATACAGTAATCCCTCCGTCCCATCAAGGATGACACAAAACTTTTGGGCATAATTATTAAACAGTGTATAAAGCAGTATAAGAGTTATAAAGGTGGTAGGGTCCACACTTTTTTGAAGTGATAATTTTTACTATTTTTGAAATGTGTCATTATTAGTGAGACGTCCTAATAAAAAAATTGTGTCATGTTTAGTGGGACATAGGGATTACTAGGATTTAGCTTTGTTTTCAGCACTAATTATCGATGTAAGACAGATCATGTCCATATGAGCCATTTGTGTTCTCAATAGTAGATCAACTAACTTGTAAGATCAGGTTGAGTTAACGACATGTGTCATGGAGCTTGATCTTATTTTGTCTATCTCTATTAGAAGGGAGATCAACCTGTAAGGACATATTAAATTAATGATCTGTGCCATAAAGATTGACCTTGTTATGTAGCAGATTAAGTCAAAATGTGAGAACAAATCGATGTAACGATCTGTTCATAGGACTAACCTGATCTATCTAGACTTAGTTTTTATAACATTTAGTTTATCGCACAACATGCCAACATTCTTACCAAGAAGCAGATCGATAGACAAATTGAGGGACATATTGATGGCAAACCACTACATGCTGAAATCAACCTTGTATCAAACAGGTTGACATCGACCTAGAGGAACTAACTGTAATGAAGTAGATCGATGGACAGGTCGATAAGAAGACCAAGAAGCAGCGCGATAGAATCAACCTTGTATCAAATAGGTTGACATCAAGTTGCATAAGAAGATATACAAGGAATAGCTCGATACAAACGACCCGTGTCTAACAGGTCGATCAACAAGTGCATAAACGAGCTGCATAGCGAGATGGAAAACAAGTTGTGCAAGAAGAAGATTAATACAAACAATCTGTGTATAACAGATCGATCAACAGATCCATAGCAGATCGATATGTTGTTCATGGGAAGTCAGCTCAATGTTTATTGGATACAACCTGTTCACCTACAAATTGTTTTCATCCACCTGTTCCTATGATATCCCAACGAGTTGCTCATCCCAATTGGAGTAAGTTAGAATCTACCTAAATTGATAAGCTTACATGTCCTATGCTACGTCAACATCCACGTAGGACAAACTCTAACGGCTAGAAGTACAGTCAACAATGAACGGTCAAAATAGCATTTAATGCTTACTGCAAAAGGTGCAAAGACTTCCAACGGCTATAATTCAAATATGCATATAAATACTTCAAGTCTTCTTCAAAAATGGTGTTCGTGACATTACCCAGAAGAAGCTTCAACGCCACAAGATTCTCTCTCCAGTTTTCATAGATTTATTCAACATTAGATATAAATCACATACATTCTTGAGTGTTGTAAATTAGAGAGAAATCACCATAATTCTGAAGATAAGCCCGTTAGAACTTATCTTCGATTTGAGCTTTCAAAGCTCATAGTTCTAGTTTCCTCCATAGGCAAAAGCTTGGAGGGGGAACGATTATAAAAATCGACGTACTCGACGAGTTTAAATAAGAGAGTTGTAATCTCGTACTCATCGAGAATAAATAAGCGAGTTTTGGCTCGTACTCAACGAGGATAAATAATCGAGGGATCCAAGGTTAAGGGATTCATCGATCTATCTTTGATCGATCGTGGACGTAGGGGATTTCCCGAACCACGTTAAATATTGTGTGTTCTTTTATATTTTGCATTGCATTGCTTTAATTCTTTGTTTATCATTCACGAGCTAGATTATCTAATTAAGCGAGTTTTGCATCTTGAATCAATCTCTTAAAGAAAATTCAATATAAACAAAATATATTTTCTAAGTGTAAGAGAAGCCAACATCATACACAGAGCTTCCGCACACGATCTGTGGTTGGACAGATCATCCGGTATGGTCCAGCTAGCTGTCAGTCTATCTGTTCCTTGACAGATTACTCACGCTCTGTATTGAGAACTTACTTGAGCAGCCGGATCTCTCTCTACATCAGAGGAGATCGACTGCTAATCCAAGTGAGTTGTTCTGGTATAAACAGCGAGCCACTTCTCAATCTGTTGTTCACAGCCAAACGCGAGAAAGTTAGATTGTGGTGTATTCCACCCCCCTCCCCCCCACCCTCAAAATAAACCACACCTGCTCTCCCGGGACCCAACAATATATATATATATATATATATATATATATTATATAACATAATCAAACACACATACATATATATTATAATACCGTACGCACACAAACACATATTTACATATTAAACTCACACTAATCATACGTACTTATCTAATTATATATATACAGACACGCACCACACACTTATATATATATATAAATATTTATAATATGTGTTTTTTTTTAATTTATAATTGAAATTAAATTAAATTTATTTTAAATTTAAATTTAATTTAATTTTAAAATATAAATTTAATTTTATAATTTTAAAATTAAATTTATAATTAAAATTGACCTTCAAATTAATTTTGTAAATCAGGAATTTCAAGTCTCGTAATTTTCTACAAGTTCAATCCTAATACCGATCCCAACAAATATGTGATATTATCAAATATCATTTTTTAAAATAAAACAAATTTAAAATAAAAAACCGAAAAAAAATTATCGGTCTGGATCGGGTTAGAACCGGAACTGTACCTAGCGGGTCGGGTCGGGTCGGGTCGGGTTTGGACCGAACATGACCAGTTTTGAACGGGTATATGAAACCGCAACCATAACTTTAAAATGAATGAGTTTTGACCGATTTCGGTTCCGATCAGAGTTTTACCCACCTATTAACATCCCTACCCCCAATAAATAAAGAATGTAGTAAATTGTATTAACCGGATCTACCCTTGACCTTGAACCATTAACACATCAATTTTTTTGAATATTTTCTATTCAAATAATATTCACTCTTCTTAAATATCATCCCTTGATTTAATGAAATCAATGATCACTAATAATTTCTAGTTTACTCATATGGATAATTAAGTTTGCATAAGAAATAATATGTGTTTTTTAATTTATATTCATACCATTTTTCTTATTGAATTGATTATGAGCTTTTCCAATTAGATGAAAAATTGAAGAGCAATTATGGGAGATGTCAGTAATTAATTATCTAATTATAGTATGTCAAATTAGAAATTTTGAATGCATTTAATGTTGACCTAAAATTTGGATACTGTTGGTCTCGAAAGAGCTAGATTGGTATAAGGGAAATACACCAATTCAGAACTTTTAAGGTATTCTTGTTTTAGCTTAATAACTCAAGGTGTTAGGAAATATTTATAAAGGTTTTGATTAAGATTCCAAAACCTCACCTGAAAGATGTATTAAGGCTAAAATTGAAATCTGGTCCTTAGTCTTGTTTTAAAACTCACATATTAAGGAGTTCAATTTTGCAATTATAATCTGATGTATTCAAGACTGAAGTTCAAAGACCAGTACTGAAGTTTTCAATAACTCAGTTCTCAAGTGAAAACTGAAGGACCATGTCACTGAAGTTATGACCTGAAGTATTGAAGTTGAAGAAATGTTGAAGCATGAAAACATCGTTCCTAAATCTCTGCACTGAAGTCTCCACTGAAGTAAAGCTTGCTACTGAGTGTCATGTTACTTTCTATAGACATTACCACTTCTGAAAAAGATCTCAGTAGGTGAAGCAAAATCTAGTTGCACACACCAAAAATGGTAAAAAGGACGACGACTCCAACGGGAAGAATTTCAAATGCTACGTACGAAGCTATCTCTCACAGCGGATATATTCTTGAGAGTGTCCTATAAATACATCGCTGCTTCGAATGCTCCAAACACCGGTTACCAAACTTTCTTACGCATTCAAGCTCTCAACTCTCTCAAGCTATCGCTCTCAGATTTTAGATCCTAGAACACTCAAGCTTTGTTTCATATTTCTTAGCGTGTTCTTAAGTAGCGATTCATTTGTAACCGAAGAATAGATCTAGCTTAGACTTAGTCTTTAGCTAGAAGTGATAAGATACTATTGTTCATCAAACCTTCAAAGGTTGATCACTGTAAGACACCACTACATTTAGTTGGAAACCCTCGACTCACATCGAGACTCGTGGACATAGGAGTTTTTATCTCCGAACCACGCAAACCAATTAAACTCTGTGTCTTTGCTATTTATTTTTAGTATTTATTTTCTAACGCTATATTGCATTTACTGAATACTGATTAAGCGTAAACGTGAACCACAACATTAAGTTTTTCTGATAAACAAATAAGCTTCTAAAACCACCACTTCCGCACTGCAACACTTAAGATATTAGTCCATCAGTCAAACACTAAGTGTAGACTGAAGGATTGCTTTGTGAAGTTACACTCTAAACTGAAGCAACCTCCCTTCAGATTTGAGTTTTCACTGAACTTTGCTTTAATCTGAAAAATAATTTTAAACTGGTGTATCCCCTCCCCCCATACACCAGAATACTCGTTTCAAGACCAACACAAGGCTTAACCACACTTAAACTTATAAGATAGCTTGGTTTGTGAGATTAATTCTTCTTTTACAAAGACTTAATCAAACAAAGTAAAACCTTGAAAGAGTGATTAACAGTGATTAAGAATAATTTATGATAAGTTAAACTCAAATAAAATTTTATAAGATTAAATTAGAAATTTTGAATGCATTTAATGTGAGCAAAATATAAGGTACAATTATGTTATCATAATTATATACTACCTTATAAGTATTTAATTTTTATCTGCACACATATTTTATATTGCGTTAAAAACATTATATACATTAATAAATATAACAATTATATTGTGATTGTGCAATATAGTTTAGTTTTATTCTTAAAAAAATTAAATTGAAATTGTAAACTATAATTTTTTTAAGGAAATAAATCAAACCATATGTATAATTAAATAAAGAAGACTATATACTATAAGGGATATAAATCAAACCATATGTATAGTTTAGGACTGTACAAATTTTCTTTCATTCTGCTATGATAAAGTTTTCGTCTGTGAAGTTTCTCTCCAAAATGATAATACAACTATGAATCTACCAAATGTTGTAACTACAAAATACAAATCAGTATTATACAAGAATTAATGCTTTAATATACCTCCAATGATATTTATAGAGTAAAATTTAGTAACATGAATTTTTTTTGATCTACTGGTCGGTCATGACTAATTTATTGTGTAAAGTCATTAGTTAGTTAGGTTTGGCTAAGCCCGAACAGTGCCTATATATATCATTGTTATTATATATATGATTTTCAAAGTACGTACCAAATCATAATAGTCAACTAGCTAGTATTAATATAACAATGGCATAATAAAATTTTGTATGATAATTGTATGGTAAAATAGGAAAGTGCACCTATGTATTGTAAAATTGCAACTTGTTTATTGATAGATGTTGTATGAGATGAAGAGAATAAACGATACATACTAGTTAATACTAGTATATATTATTTAGCCAGTACAGAAACAAAAGTAATTAACAGCCAGTACAGAAACAAAAGCCGCTCTCGCAACTGATCTCGGTGCAGCTTTTACGACAAACCTTGCGGCAATCATTAGCACCCTTGCACGAGGCAGCCGATTGTAGTTCCCTCCTAATAATATCCTTTATGCAAATACACTCACCATTCTTACCGCACTCCGCCTCAAATCTGTATTTGCATAGTGGGCAATCCTTGCTTGTTTTGCATGTTGCTGCTACTCCTTCACCTATAATTTTATTAATAATGCATATATGCATGCATCAAAGAAAACAAATATTAATTAGTTTATTTATTTTATTACCATATATAATTATATATACACTTTCTAGCTCATCGTTATGATCAATATATATATATAGAAAAGTGAGAGAGAGAGAGAGGGATCAGTTAACCTGCATGACAGACAAGGATAACAAATAGAACAAGGGCGCATAGGAAAATCTGTTTGTGAGAAGTCATTTTTCTATAATTAATTATTCCAAGGGCAACTATTTATATGGGTATGTATATAGTGATTTAAATGTGTACTGAGTAGTGAGTGAGTTGATGATCTCCAACTATTCATGCTCTCCTATATATAGATGGCATGAGCATGCATAGTTTAGATATTAGTTATCTCGTTAAAGGAAAATCACATAATAATAATATTAAGGTTTTTAATTTATTCAATTTCCATGATTGTATTTCTCGTTTATAGGCAAATACAATTATTATTTATATCAAAATTACTAATCAATTTAAATGAGAATTAATATTATTTACCGTCTATACTAAAAAGTAATCTATAAATCAATTGGTGATCAGCAGAAATTAAAATATACAATTAATTTCATTTTACTCGTGAAGCGATTGATGAATAAAAATATTAGTATAAAATTAATTATTTTATCCTCCAAACAATATCCATAGTTTAAACTCGTAGACGTGAACCACACACTCACACACACACATATATAGATCTACTCCCTTGAATAAGATACAAATATATACAGATGGTCTCATCTTAAAAAGTGGTTGTGCTTTGCACATCACAACAAATATATATAATGAATGGTACATATATAACCAGAAAATATTACATACATTTATTCCACAAATAGTAATACGAGGTACTCATCATCGTATGTACTGTTTATGGGTAACTAATAATATAATGAAAGAGATAGAATTTGGATTATTCAATTGTATAGATAATTGGGAAACGTAGACGATGAATTATTTGATAATATTTGATTAGATATGTATTAATAAGTAGCTAGTATTATTGGAAAAGAAAATTAAAACGAACAACACAAGAAATGACATAGGTTGAAGCATCTCTTGAAATAGATCCGATCCGATCCAATCCGATCCGCATGCAGTTAGATTCGAAGGCAACGACAGGTGTGGTTTATACAAGTGGTCCGGGCATCGATGCATCGTAGTTGGGAACCGACACCGATACGCCTGCAATCCTTGTCTGTCTTGCATTTAGGTGCTGCCCTAATTAATACTGATGATTTCTCTTCACCTCTATTAATACAAACGCACCTCCCATTCTTACATGCTACTCTTTCACCTTCTACTTCTATGCATACTATTTTACCATTACAATCCTCCTTCCTCTTGCACATCATTACTTCCTCACTTCTTCCTATCTCTGCATAATTACATCCATACACAAATTAACCACCTTCACTTCATTATTCATTATTTCTATTTCTATGTCTATTTATGCACAATACATTATACATAATATGTGTATATATACACAACCTATGTTCACAAGCTTACACTATAATTTGTGTGGAAAAAAATGTTGTATATTTCTCATACGTATTCACTTCAACTTGTATATATAACCATACCCTATTTCTAATCATAGACTACGATATTATAAGACTTGTAGGTAGTGTTTAGTGTGTTACAAGCTACAATCTTAAATCATTATAAATGTACAAGTATAATGTATAATGTATTCTTTACAAAGACTACAATTTTTAAATGTATAAAGATTTCAGTAATACAAAATATTGATTTTTGAATATAGATTGGATTAAAACTTGAAATAAAGAGAGTGTAAGAGAGAGACACCAACCCAGACAACCAATGGTAATAATTAGCATAATGGTAGAGACCAAGAGAATTTGCTTCTGAAAAGTCATTTTTCTCACTATAAATTGTTTAGTTACTAAGATTCAATGTATGTTGAGTGGTTTTATTATTTCAAACAGTCCATTCTATCATGTATATATAGATATAGATGAGAGCATATGAAATAAGTTATAATGTTTTCTTTTTTGTTAAAATCCTATAATGTTATCATATTCACAACAAACATATGTATTTTAACAATTAGTTCCATCCATTAATGCTAAATTTAGTTACCCTATTCAAATTCTAATATTAAATATATTTAATTCTATAATTGTCTTTCTCCTAATATAATATATGTATATATGTGTATAATAACATCTTACACGCATATTCATATTATATATTGATTAAATGATATCGAATCATTTTTGTCGGTTTACCAATATTCCACTAACCTAATCAACATATATACAATTAAAATCAATCAATTCTTATCATAACCCTTAAATTGTTATTCTATTTATGTTATTTAGCACGTTTATAATAAGAAAATTAAAAAAATTCTTTTGTTGGTAAACATTTTCAAATTAAATATTTTACTCGTGAAGCGATGGATGAATATATGTTCCCACCAAGCTTACATTAATTATTTTAACCACCAAACAATAGCCATAATTCAAGCTCGTAGAGGTGAATCGCGCGCGCGCGCACACACATAGACTCCCTTGAGTAAGATACAAATATAGATGGTCTCATCTTAAAAAAAGGTTGTGCTTTGCACATCCCAACAAATATATATAATGGTACATGGTTGTGCTTTGCACATCCCAAATAATATATATAATGGTACATATATAACAAGAAAATGGTACATATATTCATTCCACAAATAGTAATATGAGGTACTCATCATCATATATAGTGTTTATGGATAATTAGTAATATAATGAAAGAGATTTAATTTGGATTATTCGGATTGTAGAGATAATTGGGAAACGTAGAAGGGGAACGAGATGAGGAAGGTCTTGTGCGCTTTTTTGAAAGGGAACGAGGACCGTCACGGCTCCACACCACGTGTCCGCCTCACAAGCTCCAAATACATCGAATCTGATCCATCTAGGTCGGCGACAAAGTCCCGGTCATAGAACGGCAGCCATTTGTCATCGATTAGCCTCACGTCTCCGCTGAATCGGACGAAGTCTCAGGATTTGATAAACGACATCATTTCTGGTTAGTAAACACGATGTCATTTTAGATATGTTATCTGTCCGTGTCTCTAATCAGGTTCACATAAGCATAATTTTAACTTAATTCATTAAAATTTAAAATTTCATAAAAATAAAAATTACAACAAAAATAAATTATATTAATTAAAATAAATAAATAATTTAAAAATTCGGGAAAAAAACAAAAAAAATTGAAAAAATAAAGAGTGAGAGCTGCTAGCTGTTGAAAGATAGCACAACTAAAAAAGAATGAATGGTATCTTTATTGAAATGATAGAACAAGTAATGAAGATACAAAAAACTCAAGCTACGTAAAGGTCCTTTTGTCATCGATTAGCCATCACGTTAAGATACAAAAAAGTCCCGGTCATAGAACGACAGCCATTTGTCATCGATTAGCCTCACGTCTCCACTGAATCGGACGAAGTCTCAGACTCTCAGGATTTGATAAACGACACTATTGTCGGAACGACATCATTTCTGGTTGGTAAACACGATGTCATTTTGGATATGTTGTCTGTCCGTATCTCTAATCAGGTCCACGTAAGCATAATTTTAACTTAATTTAATCTTGTATATTTAATTACAATAAATTATTAGTTAGTGTATAATGAGTCAGATTTTTATAAATCATGTACAATACTAAAAATAATTATTAATTAGTGTATTTACAAAAAATTATTTATAAAATTAAAGTATACTACATTCCAAATTTAGTACTGAGTATTTTATTTTATTTACTTTAGAGTAACGAGTATCGATGAATAGTGAAATGTACAGGCGTAGACGAACATTAATTCAGATTTGTATAGCATATTAAGTTGGAAGGCTTTTCAGTGAATATATGGAGTAAATGCGACAAACAATGACAATTATAATAAAATACTTGATCAGTCTGGTTAAAAGTAACTTATTTTTTTTTGGATTGTCACACTAATATTTTCTAAACTGGTAAAAAAATTTTCTTTAAAATATGTGGAGCCCATCACTTTTCCAATTTTTATACTACTCATTATTTTACATGCAAAAAAAAAACAAACCTTTAATATGAGACGGAGGGAGTAGGATTCTTTATGAGGATTAGAGCATCCACAATGGGCTACTATTTTTGGTTTATAGTGTCATTTTTATAATTTTTTGGAATTTTTTATGTGGGGTATTTGTATTTTGGGGAGTTTTACAAAATATTCTACAATGGGAATATTCCAATTTTGATTTCTCGTATTTAATTTTTATTTTTCTATTTTATTATTACGATAAAATTTAAATAATATTTAAACTAACTTAAGATTGACATTAATTAAAAATAATAATTCATTAAAATTTAAAATTTCATAAAAATAAAAATTACAACAAAATTAAATTATATTAATTAAAATAAATAAATAATTTAAAAATTCGGGAAAAAAACAAAAAAAATTGGAAAAATAAAGAGTGAGAGCTGCTAGGTGTTGAAAGATAGCACAACTAAAGAAGAATGAATGGTATCTTTATTGAAATGATAGAACAAGTAATGAAGATAAAAAAAACTCAAGCTAGATAAGGGTAGGATATGAAATTAGAAAAACTACTTACAACAAACTAACTATTTTTGTAACAATCTAACCACTCACACCATTACTAGCATGCGAGCCATCCTCCACAGCGCAGATTCGCACGGGTACTCGCAAACCCAAGCCTGATCTCGCCTGCGCCAGCCCCACCTTCCTGCAACGCTGGCCTCCCTTCCGAACTCGGACTCTCGGGTAGCGAGCTCCTACCCGGGAGTCCGCGCTGCTGCAGCTCTTAAGCCCATCTAAATGGTTGTACCTAGCTACTTTATTAGTTTAATCTACTATTTTTGCATATATCAATGGGTTTTGGAAATTGCCGGTGAATGATTACGACATAGCAACATAATTATAACAACGAAGTGCAAAAAGGTACCTACGGAGTTGGAGCCACATCACGCTCTTCTTGCCTGAATTTAGTGGCTTTCCTTTTCCAATGCCTATAATTTAGTTGGATCCTATTAAAAATAATTATTTATACGTGGACATTACTTTATACGTGGACATTACTTGTTGTATAAATTAGGATTTCTACTATTTTATTCACTTGTATATATATTTGATAACTCTACCTTGTAAAGTGAACGACATGGGAATAAAGTATAGTTTTCCCTTTCTACAGTTTCTCTCCATCTTTCTCTTCTCTGTTCATTGATTCACACTGAAATTACAAAAGATACTCCATCTGTCATTCGACTTGACACGTTTTATTATTTTAATAGATTCATTTGAAGGCAAAGTACAGAGGGAGTACAACCTTTTCTCATAAATATAAAAAGATTTGTTGGATTTGTGACTTTGTATCGTCCATAATCGAGAAATTTGTGAAAAATAGTTGGGCTTCTGTATGAAATAAGCCCATTAATGAGCCTGTACCTTTTAAAGTTTTAACTTGAGAAATATTAGAAAATTATCATTCTAAAAATTATTCGTGTATGTTAAATAAAATTCTTTATGTCGTTAAGATTTACTCCATCATGAAGGATACGACGATATGATAATTTATTTTCAATAAAACCACTAAAATAAAATCAAGCAGCAAGCAATAGTAGAAAATATTGTAAACACAAACTCCAAATACTTTTAGATTCCATATCTATAGAAAATGAAGTTAATGAAATTAAGTTATAATCATATATGAATAACAATCGATTGAGCATGATTCAGACACTTGTACAAAACGATAATGGCGCATGGCTTTGGTTCCTAATCAAAAACCCTATTTGCAAAAGAATGATTAGACAATCAACTAACGCTTGATCTATCAACCCCTTAGATTTGGGAATTGGGATAGTTAGGCATAATCTTTCTTGGTAGGGTTTAGAAATATAATGATTAAAATCGAAAACTACATCACTTTTAATCCTGATTTGAGTGGATAGTAATTTAGTGAAAATGATGTGTATTCATGTGTCGCAATCTTTATGATTAATAGGGTTTGTTGATAAAGACAGCACCATTTTTTGCTTTCAAATAAAGTAAGCAAAAATTATTAGGTGTCGCTTTCATTATTCAGATCTAGAATCTATTTATTGCAGTTTGATGCTATTAAGAATCAACCCTCATTGACCTAACATACAACCTCTTATCTAACTTTATGAAGGAACAAATGTGACAAAGTTTGCTCTCATTTGGTAGCAATCCCCAATACTTCCCAAAACAACGTAGCAAAATCAACTTCAATTGTTGTACGACGACGACTAGCTCTTTTTTTTTGTTGGAGGTAATCACATTCATATTAATATATTATAGTTATTAAGAAAGTTATTTTAACAATAATCTTAGTATGGAAGTTGGTTAGGAACATGCTGATGTTAACTAGAATGTGCCTTGTTGGAATTCCAACAAATGCAACTTTTGCTATTATGATAAATGGGCAAACCCATAAAACTTTGCTAATGCCTAAAGTTTTTTGGGTGGACTCACTACTGAAAAATTAGCTTATTGTTACATTCAAAAATGTATTAATACAAAGCTTATTATTACATTTCTCCTTTCCTTACATTTCTACACGTGTCCTATTAGTCAGTGTAATGATAGATAAAATGTAAGAATAAAATACTTGTTAATACATTTCCCTGTGATGTCATGAAAGGATAAATGTAATGAAAAATGTCCTAAGATGACTTATTTAAATGTTACGAAAAATATGTTCTTTTCACAATTAAATGTGTAATGAAAGGTGATATTCACCTACACAAATTAAAAATACGACTATTGTTTAAATCAATATTTATTTCACTATTTTCATATATATTTTTATTATTTTTATATATATGCATTTTAAATATTTATTTGGCCATATTTTCCTTGTATTTATTAAAGTATTTTAAATTAATATTTATTTTCACACTTTCACTATTATTTTTTATATATACGATTTTAATTTTTATTTGGCTATATTTTTTATATTTATTTCTAATAAAATGCACTCGCAAATATAATTCGAGATTAAAAAATAAAATTTTCATTAAAATATCATATTCAACTTACAAATTCGTAAAAATGTCATAAATTTATAAAATTTTATCTAATACATAAATGATAATTTACAAATACTAATTAACTCTAACTTCAACTCGATGTCATAATATGTGTCAGAATCCCGATACTAGTAGAGTAATTATCATCATAAACCTGCAGAAAGAAAGAAAATTATATAAGGAAAATCATAATATCAAATATACACTAATAAATATTTAGAATAATATAATATATCACTTTCTGAGAAAACAATTACCTTACAAAATTACATGCTCCATCGTCCTACTTAAGCGAACATGTACAAATCATTAATCAAATATGAGTTTCCTCTTTTAGTCGGTACAAGAAGAAATTGTAGTTTATGACAAAGAAACTGTAACTTATAAAAATAAGAACCGTAATTATTATTATGCAAAGAAAATTAATAGACCATCAAGAAAGCTAGCTGAAATTTAATTTATGCAAAGAAAATTAATAAACCATCAAGAAAGCTGAAACTTACTTGTGTCCGTCTGGAGATAAATAGCCTTCGTTCTCAAATTAAAATTAAGAACCTGCAGGTTCAAATCCATATATTATAATATTATACATTAATCGAATTTATACGAAATACAAACGTTATAAATATAACTAGATTAGTAAAATTATAACTAGAAACAAAGTTATGATAATAACTCCTTAACCTACTAGTGCACTGCAACAATAAAATGAGTAATCATCAACATCCTGTAGATGTGAC
Organism: Leonotis leonurus; assembly: GCA_026898415.1. Classification (NCBI taxonomy): domain Eukaryota; kingdom Viridiplantae; phylum Streptophyta; class Magnoliopsida; order Lamiales; family Lamiaceae; genus Leonotis; species Leonotis leonurus. The sequence continues at coordinate 987,294 of JAPKLX010000021.1, forward strand.
CTGCATATAAAACAAATATACTTAAATGTTTAAAATAAAATACATATTGATTATGGAAAACTAAAATATATTATAATGATATAATATTGTACCAATGAAGATGGTCAAACAATCATTTCACCAAGCGTTTGCTAAAGGTTTTGTCTGTTGCCATAAGGTCTAATCAATTGCTCATCAGGCTCAATTATCACAGTCACGTTTACTTCATACCAATTATCCCCCAACTTTTGTACTGGGGTCAATGCTATGAAGACATCATTTAGCCAAAACTTTTTTAGTGATGAAACTTTTGAGAAAAACATATGTTCTAACCTTAAAAACATATATCATTATACATATGTAAGTAACAAAAAATATAAATATATAAGTATACTAACACATTTGATAAAAGTGAGAAAAATACAAAATACCTGAAGAGGTAGAGTCGTTGTAGCATGCAGTTCAGGATTGGGCATAGGTTGTGTAGTGTTGGATTGTGAAGGAAGAGATTGATGTTGTTTTCGAAGCATATCCTTTGCATTTAAGATTAAAAAACATAATATATCAAAGTATTCAAATTTCTATTAATTAAAAAAATTTCGGATTGCATGGTGAGAAAATATTCACAAATAAATTATGCACAAAGCATTCAAATCTGTCAATGAATACATTAAAATTCCAATTGACTATTCACAAAAAAATTAAATTGTGCAAAAATTAAAATTTCACAAAAAAGAGAGGGACTATTCAAATAAATTAAATTGTGCAATTTTTTCTGCAAAGCTGGTAAGCCTACTAGAAATAAGATAGCAGCTGCAATGGAGAAATTCAACTCGTATTTGGGCTGCAAAGAGAAGAAGGTGTTCTCATCAACATCTTTTTTATTCCATGCAAGTGTTATCACCTTTTGGTAGCATATTTTATCACAAAATTCTCAAGAACACAACCAACATAGTATAACATCACATTTCATGCAACTTTATCATAATTGGCAGTTTAAAAACAAACCACAAAACATGCAAAAACATCATTTGGTTCTTTAAAAATTGAAGTGCATTTTAGCGAATATATTATATATTGATGCAAATATAACATATACAATTTATATATATACTTGGGTTTAATAATGCAAAGTATATATAATGCATATACAAACATATCACAAGGCATATTTCATACGGAAATATGCATCGTCACTTTCTCCTTCATCACCGCCAAGTGCAAGGAGGTCCTTCCGTCCATCACAGCATCATTATTCATCTCCACCACGACCAAAAATTTAATCAATGAATCGAACTTTAATCAATCAATCATAAATCATATTATCCGCCTGCACCGTCGCTTTCCCCTTCATGACCGCCGTGAGACGGTCCTTCCTTCGTGTTCTGAACAAATTTGACATAGACGCCCACACTTAGGAGCTCATTCACGACATCGGCGTGCCGCTTGGCCACCAAATCATGCACTTACAGATAATTATGTTTGTTATACCCTTATTATGTTAATTAGTTATAAAATATTATAATTTATTTAAATCATTAAAAAAACTACTTAATCACAATGATTTGTTATTATAAAGTAAGGAAATTGCTTCTTATTTCTTATGAAAAAGATTGTTTTTACATAATAAGTGGTTGGGTGCAAAGTAATATTTGATCTATTATAAGTCAATTGCTGCCAAGAGATACATTACATATTTACATATCATGAGAAATAAATAGCAATGTAAACACTGATTAATGCAATTAATGAGCTGTTTATTAATCTAAACAACATCACTAGTCGGTTTGACCAAAAGTTTGTCGATCTCATCATGTCTTAAATAAATTGGCATGCAATAAGTAATCATAATAGTCATGTTGGTCTAATTATTTATCTGCACATATTTCTAAATCTTAACTGCAAACTAAGTGAGTACAACAATGGACTTATAAATAATTCAATTCCTCTAATAGTATACTATGTTAATTAAAGATTGAAAAGCTCTTGGTAAGAGATCTCTCAAATCACCACTTTCAATTCCATGTTGCTTTGAGGGATTTTTTATTTTGCTTGTTTAATTGACTAAACTAGTAGTAGTATATTTTTTTAAGATTATTTTTTCGAGAAGAAGAGCTAGTAGTTATGTGATACCTAAGGGTATGGTTGGTACGGAGGAATGATACATGAAAGAAATGACTTCTAATGCTATCCGATGATTGATATATGATAAAAATCATGATCATTCTTGCACGAATCATGACTCTTGATATTAGTTATTCCTAATTATGAATGAAGTTCATTTTGAATTTTAAAAAAAATAATTGCTATTTATTTTTTAGAAATGACTCATTAAACTTTTTTTGAAAATTTAATTCGGGCTAGGTCGAGACGGGCTGACCAGGCAGATCTTGGTTAATTGGGACAAATTAAGAAAATTTAAATAGTCTTTTTTTTTTGCACAACTAGTGAATAATGGTAGTAACAAAATTATTTTTCATGACTAATGGTATTTAATTGTCAAGCTTCAAATAGTTCGCTAACCTATATAAGAACTAGTTCACAAACTTGTCAAATTATTATAATATATATATTATAACAAATAATTTTAATAAACAAGCTTTTTAATGAGCACAAAATCGAATATTTAACGAGTTCGAATTCACTAATAAATCGAATAATAAACGAACTAAACTTGAGCTCGATTTTTATTGAACCAAATTCAAATTTGATTTTTAAAATTTTGACAAATTTAATCATTTTATTATATCAGTGCAATTTAATTAAAAAATATTTTTTTTTTCATTCTTTAATAATACCGACCATTAAAAATTGAATGAATTAATTCATTCTTTTCTTCATTTCATTACAGAATTCATTCAATTTTCGCTAAATATCATTTATATATAGCAGTCAGTTATTAACTGTACAGGGTAATTAAATTAATCTCTACTGTTCTTACATGTAAGACACTAATCAATATAAGGACACGAAATTCAATGTGGGAACAACCAATTCGTGACGTTATTGGCCTCTTTATATTTTAATCGGATGTACTCTCTCAAATAAGGTCCTCCAAGTAATCTAATCAACTTTCCCCTCCTTACTAATTATTTTAACATAATCTTTGATTTATAATCTTGATAGCTTCCAATTCTTTTTTTTATCAAAAGGTCTTTTTCTCGACATGGTTTGTTGAATAGGCGATGATTGAAGGTTAATTAATTGTATGTTGGGTTGTTGATCGCGGTTTACCCATTTACGGTGGCCACCTTTTAATATTTTTTCAACAACTGGTGTGACATTATCATATCATTATAAAATAGGCAATATTTTCAATGTTGATGGTTTTAGGTCTTTTTTTAAACTTAATTAATGAAATAGTTGAAATTCCACGCAAGAGTTCATTAAGTTTATTTGCAATTAATTTACAAGAATCGTAATGATCAAAATTATAAAGAAAAAGGGTGGAAATCAAGGATTTATATACATACGCGCACATTTCGTCCCAATAATTAATTAAAATATAGAATTTTGTCAAATTTGGTTGTAGAAGTTAAGAAGAATATATTAATGTGAGCAATATATATATATGATTTGACAATAACTATTGTTAAAAATAGATGTAAATTTTTAGGTTAATTCACTTAATAATAATGAGGTTAATTTCAAAGTGATAGATTTGGGATTTGAATTCTTTTGAAATTTAAATTTATTATTTAAAAATTTTATTATTTAAATGAATAATAATTAATTTACAATGAATAAATATAAAAGAAAATATTTTAATGTGAGCTTGTGTCGTAGATAAAGTAGAAATATTGTGAAAATAAGTTAAGTTGTGAGTTGTATAGGTGAAAGATAGAGAAATTAATATTTTATTTGGATGACTGGATTGTGAAGGTTGTTGTGCAGTGTCATTGATAAACATAGCCTTAGTATGGATAATTTATAAGATATAATTGGAGGACATGTATGGTTATGTTCCATTTATATATTTGGTGGAATCTGACATATCTTAATTAAACTTTCCATGTGGGCGGTTATGTTCCATTTATATATTTGGTGGAATTTGACATATCTTAATTAAACTTTCCATGTGGGCTCAACGCATCCTTGTATAGTATGTAGAAAATTATTTATCTTATAATTTAGGGACTTTATCCGCCTTTGATTTCATAGCTTGTTGTTTTGTCTGATTCAATAATACCACATCCTAGCAACTTTTACGAATATTTTTCTGAAGATAAATTAAACGTACGGTTAAAAGTTAAAATAATCGCTTTAATACGTATAAAATAACAAATATTTATAAAAAATATCCAGCTACATGAACATATGTGAATTTTGATCATATGCTTGTATATTTCATTTCATTGTAAAATAATTTTAATTGCATAAATACACGAGAATATTTCTCATATTATTATGTAATGTGGATAACTTTATATTTTATTTTAATACTGGTTTTTTTATCTTTATTTTATAAAATTGTGCGATGTACACATTAACTCAAATTTGAATTGATTTATACTTTCAAATCTACAAAAAGCAATTTGTTTTCTTTTCTATTTCTTCCATTAAAATTAGTTTTTTTTTTTTATATAAAAATAGTATAACTTATTCCGTCCACCAATATCGTTAATGTTTTGTCATTTTAATCCGTCTATCAATGTTATTAATACTTGAAACTTAGTTCCTCTGTCCCACTAAATTTGACATAATTTTCTTATTGGGACGTCCCACTAAGAATGATACATTCTAAAAATAGTAAAAATGATATCTTCAAAAAGGCGTGGACCACATTTATCACTTTTACATTACTTTTATACACACTCCTTAATAATTGTGTCCAAAATTTTCCTTATTGGGACGGAGGGAGTACCATTTATAGTAAGTTGACTCACATCATTCAATACACATAATTCAATAAAAAATAATCAAACATGTGGGACTCAAACTTCACTTGATACACACACTTCAATTAAAAATTAATAATTGGGTCTCAAACTTCACTCACTACACTTTTCTACACAAAGTCAAAATAATACATTAAAATTCGTGTCGGGTCAAAATGTTAACCACATTCATGGACGGATGGAGTAAAAATTAACTTCTTAAAATGAACGAAGCTTTATTATTATTTTTATTTTATACACTACTTTTTATTTTATATGAAAAAAATAAGTCATTTTTAGTAGGACAAATTGTTTTATTAAATTTTTATGTATTCATTATTGGCAGAGTAACGAGCAAGATTAATGTATACGGAAATATAATAACAAAAAAATTTTTCAAGTTTAACGAGTGAGGAAGGTGTAGTTTACTTGTGAAGTCTCAATTCTCATAGTAGAAAATAATTTTTTCTTGAAAAAGTCGGCAAGCTTGTTCGTATCAGAGTTAATTAACCTATTGAAAACAATATATAATATGATTTTCTGTTGAAATATTAACTAATGAGATTGTGCTATGTAAACAGCAATTTCATTTGAGTTCAAGTGTTTTGTTTGAGTTTAAGCTTGTAGTTTATCTAAAGTTTGATTGCTTTAATAAATTGTTGTGCTCTTTATTGATGAAGCTTGAAGAGTATATATAAGTGTAAAAGATGAAGTTGTTGTTGGAGGAGCAAGTTCAAATTTTTTTACCGTTGGAACTTGAGTTCATCCTTCATAACTGTTGATTGCATCCCATTGTTTGCTATATTTTGGTAAAAGTGTTTATGTTATTTATGAGAAATTGGTTTTTTTTATTGACGAAGGTAGTTGACGTGTCAGAATCTGACACTATAACTTGACAATGTTATCCGAAATCTTGAAAAATTAGACCTCAACTTGTACAAGTCCTAAAACTTCAAACTTTGCTACTACATCGTATTATCGATCCTTGTTAATAAACATATGAAGATTTGTTTGCTGATCACACCTTCTTAGTTGACCTTTGTTGAAACTAGCTACCTTACTGATCGATTACTTGTAGTTGTTGTCTTGTTGATTTTCGAACTTATTTTCTTTTCATTTTCAACACAAACATTTTATTTAAAGACTCAGTTAACAAATGAACTTGCACGGAATACAATAGTTTACTAATAATGAGAATATATTTAATTAGATTTCAATAAACTTATCAAAATAAAAGGTTCACAATGTTCTTAATTAGAAGTTGTAGACATTCTTTTTTTAATTATTTTGTATTAAATTATATTATAATTAATAAATTCTAAATGAAAAGTGATCATTAATAAAAAAAAATTATTAAAATTTAATATTTGATATTATTTATTTTTTTACAAAAATAAGTCAACTTTGATATTAATTTTTTTCGAAAATTTCAAACTACATCAAGTTTTCTTTCTTTTTTCTAAAAAATGTCTAAATTATTAAACAAGATATATAGATCAATAACATCATAGAATGTTGTTTATTTTGACTTCTAAAAATACATTATAGAACTCTTGATTTGGATATATATATATATACACTCAGCACTAGTAAAATTGATGTATACAAGTGATTTAGGAACTTATTATAAGGCTATCTTTATCAATGACACTCAAATGAGTGTCATCACTATAAAATAAAAATAAACAATCTAAGACCTCACCTTCAAATTGGGTTATTCACTAATATGGTGTCACTTGTCACCATAATATTGGATACTCAAATATATATTTTTTAATTTTTATATATTAATTATTTTAAATAATTTTAATCAAAAAACATAAAAAATATATGAAAATTCATGATTTTAAGTTCTCTATAAATAAAGTAGTATATTCGTATATTTTAAAGTACAATCTATTTTCATTTATTCTCTCACATATTTCTCACTATTTCATTTCTAAAGTATTTTATATCATTTTTCAAATCATGAATCCAAATAATTTTTCAAATTCTCAAAATTATCCAATCTTTAATAATTACCCAAATTTCTAGATTTACCAAAATTACGAAAATATCTTGTCTCCTACAATTATTCAAATTTTCATCTAAACACTCAATATCAATCAAATTCTGCATATTATCAAAACACTCAATTTGTAGTGTGGTTGATTTCGTTTTGATTATGTATACATTTCATACGTATTTGGTATTGAATTAATAAATTCGTTGTTTATATCTACAGCTTGGAAGGTTCTTAAAGGAAGGTTGGCCACTTGTGACAATCTTCAGAGAAGAAATATCAACATTCCAAATTTGGAGGCAAGTGCAAATCCCATCGAGAAACAATTAATCACTTATTCTTTGTCTGTAACAAAACTGCCGAACTTTGGAATGATTTATTGCAATGGCTTGCAACTCAGTCAGCTCAACCATCAGTTGCGAAGGATCATCTCTTTGCTTTTATAAATCTTGGGAACAAAACAAATATGAGATCTCTTATTGAAATTTGGATTTGCACGATTTGGTGCATTTGGAATGCAAGAAACGAATGTAAGTTTAATCAAGGTACGTGGAACATGGTGAAATTGTTCGCAGAGATCAAGTCGAGAATGTGGGGTTGGAAATTAGCCTTCAATTTTTTAACCTCTTCTTCTGATTTTAGAAGTTGGTTTAATGCTGCAAGCCTTTTTGATTGATTCGTTTTCGTATATTTATACAAGCGGTCTCGACGTAGTAGAGATTGATGTGGAGGGCTATCTGCCATTTGTATTTTTTCTCCTTGGGCAGTTGATCACTATTTGTTCTAGGTTGTTTTGTATTCTCTGGTACTTCTTGTACCTTGTTTTTCCTCCTTTGATCTATAATAAATTTTTCTCCGGTCAAAAAAAAGAAAATTCGTTGTTTATTTCAAGCTATAAAATAATTAATTTATTTTAAATATATGTGTATATATATATAATATACAATGAATGAAAATATAAAAAAAAAAAATTATTGTAAGTTGGTGTCATTCATAAAATACAAAAATTGTAAAAATAAATTATGTTGTTGGTTGTATAGATGAAAGATAAATAAATTAATATTTTATTTATATAATTGATAACCATATTCATAATCATCAAAAACCATCAGAATCATCACCATCACCATCACCACCGTCCACCGTACTGTTTAAATAAAATTTTAAGTAGCCGTGACGGTGGTGGTTACTGGTTAGTAATGGTGCAGAATTGCGGAGCCTCTTCTTCCTTTCTTTCTTTCTATCTATTTTCATTTTTTTTTTTAAGCATCAAGAACTCTGTTTTTTATTTATACAGCAAGGCGCGGGTATAAATGCATCATCTTTCCTTTTAAGTTATCCTTTTCATTTTCTTCAAATCACCCATTTATTTTGCTTACTCTCTCTCCTCACTCCCTGATCTCGTTTCCCCTATTTCTCTCTCTCCTCTTTATTGATTACTTGAATGCTCAGTTCACTCTGTACAGTACATAACATTTTTCACCTTTGATTTTGAACAATAATAAGGCCAATACTTCAAATTTTGAAGACAGAAAAAGAAAAGAAAAATGAATTCTTGGAGTGATGTTCAAAAACAGTACCTAAGCTCTTAAAGCTGCCCACAATCTCAAAATGGTATTTTTATACATTTTTGCTTCTTCAGAGTACTTGCTGGAATCCTTTTTTTCTATAGGGGTTGTTTTTGAACGAGTAAATGAGTGTGCTACTGGTATTTATGATGCTGAATTAATGTTTCTGCTCTTATTGACTGAGTTTCCCTGAGAGTTTTCTTGGCCTCTTTATTGAACTGAGCTATGTTTTTTCTTCTCTGCATTGATGGAGTTTTAGTGGCTTTAATTTCAGAGAAATAGCTTTGGGAACAGTAGTTATCATTAGTGTAGTTGTGGCATTCCGTTAAATGATTTTGGCTCTGTGTGGTGTTTCTCTTCAATTCACGAGTCACAAAATTTGGAGTGAGTTATTAAATCTATAATATGGGCACTTGTTTTCTGAGGGAGTACTTTGACTGTGTGAGCTGGTCTTTTAGCTGGGCTCGTTTATCGAGTTACACAATAAGTTCTTAATGTTTTTTTGCTTTATTTTCTTAAACTTATTGCAACTGTTGTCGATAGGGTTGAGAATTTAGAGGCGTTCCAGTTTAACTGGTTGATTTTCTGATTTTTTGCTTGTTATCAGGGTGTTTTTATTCTTTGAAGGGGTGTACAGAATTGTAACTTGTAATTAGTCCTATTCTTTTCTTGGTGGTTTCTTTCTTCTCCCGCTCGTGTGAAGAAACCGATGGATGTTGCTAGAAAGGATGTTACTAGTGTTGACTGTTGAGCCCTCTAATGCAATATGCAAAGGATGATTCTGTAAAGTATGACACACCTAATATGGCTTCAGAATGGCAAGTTAATGGAAATAATCTAGCAGATACATCTATTGGAATGATGTCCCTCTGCAATTCAATGGTGGAGTCCTCTGCTTGTTCCTCTCCCTCGATGGTTAACTCATTTTGCGCTCCGGTATGGGATCATTCTGTAAATGGACAGAATTTGGGGCATTGTGATATGAATGTGCAAAATGATGCTTCTGCTTCGAGTAACCTTGGTTCCATAAGGGCTGATTTGGGTTGGAATCCGAATGCAATGCTGAGAGGAGCTGTGTTTCTACCACCTGTTTCAGGGATGCTGCCCAAATTTCCGGCTGATTCTGGTTTCATCAAGAGGGCCGCGAGGTTTTCGTGCTTCAATGGAGGGAATTTTGGTGAAATGATGAACCTGTTTAGTGTTCCCGGCCCTGCTTACTCCCGGGGCTTGGGGATTGTTCAAGGCCAACATGATGTTTTGGGGCAGCGACATGAAATTAATGTGACTGAGTTATCAAAAGAAGCTTCCTTGCAGGGGAAGGAAGGGAGCCCTTTCAAGAATGAAAAAGTGAAGCAGGGGGTTGGTGTGTCGGTTAATGAGTCCGATGAGGCCGAGTATAGTGGCTGTGGTGCTCAAGAGGAGGTGGACTGTATTACTGGGGAGTCTTCGGTTAAAGGGCTCGGTGCAAAGAAGAGGAAGAGAGGGCGGGTTCAGGTTTTGATCTCGTTTCTTGTTTCTTTTGCTTTTCATAGTGCAAACATGAAGTTTTGTGATTGATTCAGTTTTTTTGTTATGGCAGCAGGATTCTCAAAACGATAAAAATAATGAAACTCCACCACGTTCCACTAAGATGGTGCAAAATGCTGCAGAAACGAAACAAAAGTTTGATCAGAACACGACATTCAATATTAAGCCAGTAGGAAAGCCTGATAAGCAAGGATCTCAAGGCTCGGATCAGCCTAAGGAAGATTACATACACGTCAGAGCACGAAGAGGTCAGGCGACGAACAACCACAGTCTTGCTGAGAGGGTAGGGTAACAATCTTGTGATAAATTGTTTACTTCTTTTCATGCCTGAAATAACAATCTTGAACAAAGTTGACAAATTTATAATGACATGGTAACTTTGATATGATGTTGATTATGCAGGTAAGGAGGGAAAAGATTAGTGAAAGGATGAAATTCCTTCAGGATCTTGTGCCTGGTTGCAGCAAGGTATTGCATTATTGATGAAGTGTTATGATTAGTAGGAAACGTTATCGATCATCGCTGATAATATTTCTCTTATTAGGTCACCGGGAAAGCAGTAATGCTTGATGAAATCATCAATTATGTGCAATCACTACAGCGGCAGGTTGAGGTACAGATAAAGTCTCCTAATCTTTTCAAGTGCTACTTAATTCATACAAAGGATTGATGATATGTCTTTGTATGATGATATGTGAAGTTTAAACATTAACAATACTTTTTTCCTTTTCTTTTGATGATCTTGAGCTGGCCATTACTAATCTGTGAACATAAGCGAGATGATCATTCATATAATTGCATCACTTCTCTATTTCAGTTCCTATCTATGAAGCTTGCAACTGTAAATCCTCTGTTGGACTTCAACATCGAACGGCTCCTAGCTAAAGATGTAAGGAACTATGAAAACAGAACTCCCAAGTCCTACCCCTTTGATTACATTGTTAACTATTCACATAGTTCCTAGTTTGTCTGAGAATAATGATAAATCTATGCCAGATATTACAATCTGGAGCTAGTATGTCGTCCTCGTTAGAATTGTCACCAAATATGACCATGCCTTTTCCTCCGATTCATCCACCACAACCCGGTCTAATCCAGACGTGCCTTCAGAATAATTCTGCTGAAGCTCTTCAGAGACCAATCAATCTCCAATCACATTTGATCTGTCGAGGATCGAAAGAATCTTCATCTCAAGTAAGTTTTTCATCAATTTATTTGGCTTTGCAAATACATGACAAGATGTTCAATGTTCTTTTATGTTAAATCATCCTTAGGTATCCAATGTGAGGGAGGACGAGCTTCACAATGTCGTGCACATGGGCTTCAACTCGACTCCTCCCAGTAGCCAGGATTTAAGCGGTGATATTCAGATACAAATTACGAAATCTTGATTTGCTTGATCTCGGTTCTTGATGGCTTCTTCCTCGTGTCTTTTCAGGCTGGCTAACACCAGGACACATGAAATCCGAACCATAATTCATCTACATAGTCTAATATCTTCGAGCTTGTATAATCATATTTAATTTATTTATCAATCAACTACTAATTTTTCTTTTACTCACATAAACATATTTAATTAACATATTGTGTAACTCTTACTCCACTCACAACACATTCATAGTATTCGTTAAAACCCGTGCCAATTGTGTAAATAGTTGGGGGACGGATGTAGTATATTAATTAAAAAAATGTTTTGCACAATTTATCCACTTTAAATACCGTACTAAATTTAAGGATATACATGTATTGGTAATAAATTGTAAGAAAACGTCAATGACATTAAATGTAGACTAAAATTTATTGCAGAAGTTGAAACTTGAAAGTAGACGCACATGATACATACATCAGCAATAACTAGTATGCATTAGTATGTTAATTTATTGGCATTACAAATAGTAATTGTGCATTAAACGGTTATTTGTTGGTGGATAGATGCTTGTGGTTTGTAGGCAGAATTTGGCACCAACAAAAGCCGTAGTCGCAAACTTTAATTCTACAATCGTTTCTCAGTGGTACAACATTGCAGTCGGCATCGCTGTTGCATCTTGTTCCAATTTGTAAATTCCCAAAATCGCCCTCCGATCGCGATGCCGCGTCGCACAACAGAGGTGGACCTATATCGTCGCAAATATAAACAATATATATATATATATGATGAATACCTACGTGTATCTATAAGTATGATTAAGGATGAAGAAACACAAACCTAAGATCATGAACATAATGGTAGCCAAGAAAATCAACTTGATCGCACCCATACTTCAACTCTAAGAGAGATTTCGAGAATGTGTATGATAATATTCGAGCCTATCGGGTAGTGGCTTTCTGCCTTGTTATCAAAAAGGGTGTTGGATAAAGCAAACTCCCTCCTTGGAGGAGCACCGGCTTAGTCAAGTAGAACGGGATTGCGCTGCTTGATGCTCTGATCGAAAACAAATCAGTGGGATCATATATTGAGTACTGAAGTTTCGCATTATATAGAGAGAGTTTACATTTTGCAATTTGTAAACGAGCTTTAACGTAAAGATAGTCAATTCAATCTATATATTATTAATACCATTTTGTTTTGAATCACGTGTGTCACTCTAAAATCTCTATATTTCTATTTATCTAAATTGTCAAATTTTTAGAATTAAAAATCATATTAATCACATATTATATTATATATTTTTAATTTTATATGTGCATATAATATTTATGGCATATTCTTATTTATATATGTATCATATATTATATACTATATATTTTATACTGATCGATATAAGCTATATTTTTCTTGGTATACAATTGAAATATTTTTCTTGGTATACAATTGAAAGAATAGTTGACATTTCTTAATAAATAACATAATGATTATCATCATAATTAAAAAAAATCGATCACAACAAAGTCTTCAAAATACATTATAAGATTCTTAAAAATATTTCCATGTACATAAATTATCAATAATAAAAAAGTTTAAAAAACAATATATAATTATTTTTCATATGATTGTGACAAAGATAATATTTTTATTATTAAAATAAACACATTATTTTATAATACAAAATTCGTTATAAGTATCATAATTTTACCTCATGATCACTATTACATGAATAAAATTGACTATTATGTTAATGATTGATATTATTCCAATATAATTTAAAAATGTTATGTTAATGATTGATATTATTCCAATATAATTTAAAAATGTTAAGGGATTGTTGTTTCACAGTTACGAATATTTAAAATCGAAAGCGAACCGGTTTTTACACAATTACAATGCAAGATAATTTACTTTTTCAAGATAAGAACTTCGGGATGGGTTCACAATCCCGTCTCGATTCTCACCCCTAATAATGAGTATTAAAATTATTTTTAATACACTTTAAGAAGAATATGAGTATATAAAATTCAATATGTTCGAAAAATAATAAATTGTAAATACATGTTTACTGATAAACAAATTTACGTGGATCTAATATTTATGAAGGACATAAACCTATCGAATTGTAAAATTATTTTATATCTAATTTTGCAATGATTCCGAATTTATCATAAATATGTGTACATAATTAAAGGCTTTTACAATACACGTCAACAAGTACAATAAATGAAATGAATATCAAACAATTTATTAAATTTATAAAATATTTAATCCCGTTAAATTTTGACGGGTAACAAGAACAATTAATTTTCCAATTTCTTTTCTTTCATTCTTTGGATTATTATAAATTTCATAACTATTACTTTTTTTTAAAATTACACTGTACTAGCATCTATTAGAAAAAAACAGTATTTTATATTATTCAACATAAATAGTTGTTAGGAATCCTTATATCATATGTTTGTGATGAACCTCCCTAATATATGGAGAGTCTTTGTATACAATATGTATGGAATCAACATCCGGTATTTGTGGACGGTCTTCTCCATTTTTCATACTCTTATTCACAAATATAATTGCAGTATAATTATTCATTTTTATAAAATAAAGAAAAAATATATTTATATAAAAAATAATTCAAATTATTTTGTGAAATAGAATATATCAACGCATGATCAATTTTTACATATGCTCATTTAAATGGATTTTTTTATCTTTTATTATTGAATAAATACTCTTTTATTTTTTATTTATTAAAGTGAATATTTTAATTTTTTTCTCAATATAATTTCCTCTTACTTTAAAAACCAACAAATAGTATCTTCTTTCATTTTAACCCTTTTTATAGAATAATAGTAGTATATTATTTAGTTTTGGGCCGACCTAAAGTAACCTAAAGCTAAGTAATCTATAACTGTCATGCTTATCCCAGCCCAGCCCAAAATTTGAACACTCAAAGACTGTAAAATAGAGATTCAATTTCATTATTTCATTTGGTTCAATAATCCTGGGTACGCTGGGTTGATCTAATCAACTTGATAACCATAATCCATAACCCATAACTCATATGTATATATAAGTTTTGTATACTAAGAAATAAATTTCCAATTTGAAATTCATTGAAATGTTAAATCAATTAAGATGACATTTTTTATAATTAAAAGGTTGATAATTGAAGTATTACAATGTTAGGTTACATTATGAACACATTTACATCTTGGTTCCTATCAAGTCAAGTTAATTAGTCCCATCACCCATGTTCATACTTATATCATAATTTTACTCACGGATTCTCCAAATCTAAATTATATCACTTATATTGTAATTTCAACTCGACTCCTCCCAGTAGCCAGGATTTAAGCGGTGATATTCAGATACAAATTACGAAATCTTGATTTGCTTGATCTCGGTTCTTGACGGCTTCTTCCTCGTGTCTTTTCAGGCTCTCTAACACCGGGACACATGAAATCCGAACCATAATTCATCTACATAGTCTAATATCTTCGACCTTGTATAATCATATTTAATTTATTTATTAATCAACTACTAATTTTTCTTTTACTAACATAAACATATTTAATTAACATATTGTGGAATTCTTACTTCGCTCACAACACATTCATAGCATTCGTTAAAACACATGCCAATTGTGTAAATAGTTGGTGGACGGAGGTAGTATATTAATTAAAAAAATGTTTTTGCACAATTTATCCACTTTAAATACAGTACTAGATTTTAAGGATATACATGTGGGTAATAAATTGTAAAGAAAACGTCAATGATATTAAATGTAGACTAAAATTTATTGCAGAAGTTGAAACTTGAAAGTAGACGCACATGATACAAATAATATGTTAATTTATTGGCATTACAAATAATAATTGTGGATTAAACGGTTATTTCATGGTGGATAGATGCTTGTGTTTGTGTAAGCAGAATTTTGCACCAACAAAAACCGTCGTCACAAACTTTAATTCTACAGTCGTTTCTCAGTAGTACAATATTGCAGTCGGCGTCGCTGTTGCATCTTGTTCCAATTTGTAAGTTCCCAAAATTGCCCTCCGATCGCGATGCCGCGTCGCACAACAACGGTGGACCTATATCGTCGCAAATATAAACAAAATATATATATATATGATGAATACCTACGTGTATCTATAAGTATGATTAAGGATGAAGAAACCCAAACCTAAGATCATGAACATAATGGTAGCCAAGAAAACCAACTTGGTCGCACCCATACTTCCTTCACCTCTAAGTAAGAAAGAGATTGCAAGAATTGTATGTTATGTTATGTTATGTATGGAGTACTTTAGTTTCACATTATATAGAAAGAGAGTTTACATTTTGCAATTTGTAAACGAGCTTTAATGTAAACATAGTCAATTCAATTGTAACATATGTTCCGGATGTTTCGACATGTGCGGCCGGAACAATTAATTTTCCAATTCTTTTTCTTTCATTCTTTGGAGTTTATAAATTTGATATTTTTTTAATCTTTTTTAAGCATCTATAAAAAAAGAAGTATTTTATATTATTCAACACAAATAGTTGTTAGGGATTCTTATATCATATGTTTGTGATGAACCTCCCTAAAATATGGAGAGTCTTTGTATACAAATATATGTATGGAATCAACATCCGGTATTTGTGGAATATAATTGCAGTATGATTACTCATTTTTATAAAATAAAAAAAATATATTTATATGAAAAATAATTTAAATTATTTTGTGAAATAGAAATATAAGTACGTGATCAATTTTTGCGTGCTTATTTTAATTAATATTTTTTTATCTTTTATCTTTTATTTATTAAAATAAATATTTTAAATTTTTATTCTAATATAATGTTATCTTACTTTAAAAACCAGCAAATAGTATTTTTCTTATATTTTAACCCTTATTATAGAATAATTTAGTCCTCAGTCAATAAATTTCATTTGGTTCAGTAATCTTACTGGTTGATCTATCTAATCAACTTGATAACAATAGCCCATAACCCATAACTCATTGAGTCATATGTATATCTAATTTTTGCTTTAAATAAAAAAAATATGTTTATGTGAGAAATAATAAAAATATCTTGATTGTTTATTTTAATAATATAAATATCTTAAATATCGATTTTAAATTCAATTAATTCTAAGTGAATGGATACCCTAAATTGTTTCTTATTTTTCAGACACATTGTTTTCTATACAAATCTAACCTTATTTATATTATACATGAAATTGTAATATATTAACTACTAATTAGTCTAATCAATTGTATACTAAGAAATCAATTTCCAATTTCAAATTGATTGAAATGTAAAATCAATTGAAATGACAATTTTATAATTAAGGTTTATAATAAGTATTGCAATGTTAGGTTCCACTAGTTTGTGCGTCCGTGCTCTGTACGGAAATGTTTTATTTATCACTAATTTATGCAAATAGATATTTAAAAGAATAAAAAATATTGTAATTGAATTGTAATCTGATCCTAATTGGTGGTTCTATAACTGTAATCATAATCGACGATTCGATTTCAAACCGTGATTGTGTAGAAGACGGTTCAATTACAATTTCAAAATTTTGCAACTATTCTACACGCTTCGATTCTAAAACGTGAACCGTCATAACAACGGCTTGATTATGATTTTGAATTTTCGGAACAGTACATTCCAAATTTTAGTCGTGCACACCATTACTTTTGTAATTTTACAAATTTTAATTGGTTTAAAAATAATGATTGATTTGATATAGAAAATTGACGGTCGTTTTTATGAATGTATTATTATTTTCAATAGTTTGATTATTTTTTTTATTAATATTGATCTACTTATAATTAATGTCACATATATACATAAACATGTGAATGTATGTAAATACCGTTAACTTTCTATAATAATAAGAATAATACAATATAAAAATCAAATTATATAATTCTTTATAAATGTGTGTATATTAAAAATAATTCATAATAAACATGTTTGAAGTCATTATTATCTGTAGTTAATTTTTGTTTATAAAATTCTAATTTTTATTATCTAGCAAAAATTATTTGATCTACTTTTATTCAAATTCATTTCCGATTTTATCATGAATTTGTGTAATAGTTGTTTGCTTAAAAACTTGATTTGATTATTAAAACATAATAATCTTAAATAAAAGTTTGATTAAATTAGTTGTCACAACATATATAATATATTTATATCTTTACTTATATATTTTCCGTATATCATATATCTATTAATAGTTATATATTATTTAATTGTAATATGTTTTAATTTTATATAATGTATGAATTAATAAAATAAACTAACTTTTTTATAATTAATATTTAAATAAAAATACAGATAATAAAAAAATATTTAATATTAATAGTACACAAGAAAAAAAATTAAAAATAAAAATAAAAATATGTTGTACTTAATCCATTTATGAACAAATATATAAATTATATGTATGAGAATATGTATGTATATAATTACTTTCAATTCATTTACTCACATAATTTTTGCATATAAAATTTTTGTTTTATATATTATATATTAATTAATTCTCTTGTCGATATCTCAAATTTAAGATGCATATTTTAAATATTTTTTAAAAATGAAATAAATAATTTTAGGAAAAAAATATTATATGAGAAAGAAAATAAAAGTAATTATTTGTTTAAACTTTAAAAATTATTTAATTTAATATTTATATTATTATTGTCATTAAAATTAAAGTTATCTATAAAATTTCCATTAAATTGAATTTTAGATGCTTCGTTTTATATATATATATATATATATATCTATAGGGAGTGGTTCAGGTAAAAAGAGAAATTAAAGTAGGAAATAGGAAATGATCTGGGCCATTGATTTGGATGATCGGACGGATCTGATCTACTTAAAAAGGCGGTGCATTCCATCACTTTGAACGATGCACGAAGGATATTTTGGTAAAAAATCCCCTATACGCGTTCAAAATACAATGCATTTAATAGTTAAATACAATGCATTTAATAGTTAAATGCAATGCATAACTCAATTACATCTTCACAATGCATTTTACAGTTAAAAACAATGCATTTAACAATTAAATTACTGATTTGCCCTTAATTACTATAAAATAAAAATTGCGCGTGCATTGTAGTATAACAATGCATGAAAAACTCGGCCAAGATCTCAACCGTCCGATCATCCACTTAAACGGTTGAGATTATTTCCTATTTCCTACTTTAAAATCCTTTTGTATATGATCTATATCATATATATATATATAATTGTTTCATCATTATTTTATAAAGTTACTTATTCAATTTATTCGATAATATTTGTATGTATTTATAAATGACATCTAATACTTTACGAATTTTAGAAATTTCATTTTTTTGCAAATCCAATTTAATTATTGATTAGTACATAATATTTGAATATTTATTGCAAATGACATAAAAATTAATTACTAAAATGTCGTCAAAAGACATTGCAGTTTTTAAAAATTTTATTTTTTTTAATCATGATTGTCACTCAAATTAAAATTAATTAAAAAATTACTATTGGAATTGATTTGAAATTAAATGATTGCAATTTTATATAGATATAGATTAAAAAAACATATTTTTTTAGAAATAATTATTTCTGAAAATTTTATACAATTTACTATTTTACTTTTATTTAATTTATATTTTAAATTTTATAATTCTCTAATTTTTCATAAAATATTTCAGACCAATTTAGTTTGCGGTTCAATGTCTAAATACTTTGAGTTATTCAATCTTTCTTTTATTTGAAAAAAAAAAATTTCAAAATAAGAAAATTAAAGTTAAAACTCATGAAAAAAGGACATAAATTTCAAAAATTGAAAATTCAAAAAATAAATCAAAATTAAGATGAAAAAGTAAATTAGTCCAAAAATGTAGAAAATAATTACTCCCTCCGGCCCATTTTACTTGACACGTTTCATTATTATAATACACTCATATAAATATAAAACGTGTCAAGTAATGAGCCGGAGGGAGTATTATATATTTTAAAATTAAGTATTACTATTATTTTTTATCTTTGCTTGAAAAAAATAAATTGTATTTTACATAATTAGGCAAAAAAAGAAACAAACATAAACAGCATATGAGTTGCACACAATGGGCCCAAATTGTTGTTCACAGAATTTTTATAACCATAATTATCATTAAAATTAAACTTAATTACAAAATTACTACTCAATTTAATTTCAAATTGATTCTAAATTGAATGTTAGCTGTTTTATATATATATATATATATAGAGAGAGAGAGAGATTACGAACACATTTACATCTCGGTTCAAGTCAAGTTAATCAATTCCATGTTCATACTTATATCATAACTAGTGTTGTCCATGTACGATGCACACGATATATATATATATATATATATATATTTATTATAGATAACGTGATAATAACTAATGTGATATGTTAATAATTATTTTTATGATCGGACGATTGTATTGCAATTAAAAAAACTTTTATTTTCAACAAAATTCGTTTATTGTGTTACTAATTAATAACAAACATTTTTATCATCATATATTATGAAACACTTCTTTACCTATTTACTCATATTGTAGAGTGGTCTCTACCAAAATTTTCTCATTCTCATCATTGCAAAGAACAGTTCTAACTTTTCTACGTTGAACTACTCCAATAACATCCAAATATAAATTAAAACGCATATTGACAAATGTTACATTGCATTAAAGTAAACACACACACACACACACATATATATATTCAATAATTATTTATATATTACCAAATATCAAGCTATCATTGACATCATAAATATAATAAATTTCCAGAAAACTCTTGAAATTAAAAAGTTGACGGAAAAAAGTTTATTTTGGAATTGAAGTAATACAAGTAGAAGTTAAAAATTTAAGATAGTACCGATCTGACATTGTTCTCAACCACCAATTTATTTTAACCGCATACACATTGTCTCCCACAAAATGAGTTGAAACTTGGATATCAACTTCTTTTCGATCGTAGAATAAAATTTGATCCCCCTGCAAAAAAAATAAGGAATACAAAATTATAAAAGATTTATGAAATAAATAGTTAGATGAAACACATTATTAATATAAAAACAATAATAATAATAATGATAATAATAATAATTTAACAATTATATTTTTTTAGAAGCTCTAACAAATTAGATGAAAAATGAGAAAATAAAACATACAAATAAGTATGTAATAACAACATGTGTCGGCTCTATTTGGGAGGTTCTTATACGCAGTCATTGCTATACATTTCTACTAGATTTGTTTATAAAAGAGGGATACTGCCGCTTACCCTTAATTATTAGAAAAATAATTTTATAAATTTACCTCTTAACCGTGAAACGCGCACTCGTGGAAGTTTGAAAAAATAAAAATAAAAAAGGAATAGTGTTGCTTACCATTAATTAAAATTATGCTAATAGTATAGATTGCATGCATGATTATGTATTTAACTTCATGTAACTAATCTAATTAAGATATGTAACGGTAAATCATAAAGTTATGACACCATAATTTTAATAAATATTATTTAATACATAATTTTGTTATTAAAAACATTAATTATAGTTTAAACGGAAAAAGTTTTTGTCATTGATTTTGTTGTAATATAGATGTAGATATAGATTTTACAGATTCTGCAAATCTAAATTATATCACGTATATTGTAATTTCATAACAATTATATTATTCATCAAAAAACTATTTTCCAATCATAAAAGAATATAGAATTAATTTTGATGAAAAATATTTAGTATATATTAGAAAAATATATATTCCAATCAATCTATATATATATTAAAACAAGGTTTTCAATTGAACATCAATTTCAATGGCAATTATGTAATTATATGCAAATTAATGTCTCATTACATAAATATAAATTAAATGATTTAAGTTACTAATAAATAATGATTAAAGCTTCCAAATAATTGGCAAATAAAAGTAATATTCCAATTACTTGGAAAATGAAAGTAATAAAAGTAACTATTCAATTTTTTTGTATAACTATACTTTTTAATTTTTAATTTATTTATATGTAAAAACATGTACAATATACATCATAAATTAAATATTGTGATGAAAATTATAATTAGATATATGATATAAAAAAATAATTTCATATGAACAAGTTACTATTATTTTAAATATCGAAATAACTATATATATATAATTAGGTTCATGAGAAAGAATTTATCTATTAATGATTAATCTATAATCAATAATATATGCATAATGGATTTTAAAGAAATCAAAATCGTTGGAATCGAATTGTAATTGGATCATAATCGATAATTCTAAAACCATAATTGTAATAGTCGATTATAATCATTTCTTACACCATAATATATATATATATATAATTAATATATTTGTACATATACAAGATTTATATAATATATATGTGATTATTACATTTGTTCTTATATCATTAGTGATTATTTTTATTATAATTATATTATTCATTTGAAAATCTTATGAAGTAAATTAAATTAATATCATTTTTTAAATAATTTTAAAATAATCTTGTATGAGATTTATACAACAAATATAATATAGTTTCATTTTCTCATTAGTAGCACTATAGTTTTTATAATAATATATTTGTTTAAATAATATTTATATTCTCTTTATCAACTAAGACTATAAAAAACTGTGACTTAATTTTTAAAAATATTTTTTTCTATTTGAGAATGTAATTAACGGTCCAATAAGAAAACATGATACACTTTTAACGGGACATGTAGAGTAATATTTTTATTACCCAAATTATAGGTTACATGATTTCACTAAATATTAAGTCTTCAATTTTGTATAAATGATTGTTTTTTTCTAATTTTATTCTTTATTTGTTTTTGTCAAGACCAAATATATATGAATTGCTTTAAGAAAAAATATGTTCATCGTCGGATTGTAAAATCGTCGTTAATCTTGATATTTTAATTCCATAAATTTGAATTGTCCGTTTTAACCATAAAATAGTTTATGTCATCTCACTCTTTTTTGCATGTAAATACATTTAAATTTATCACTCATTGAAATATTGAAAAAAATGGCGAAATTATTAAAAATGATTTAAAGAATTTATAAATAAAATATGTTATCAATTTTATCTATTATATATATTTTACAAATCAAACAGACCGTAATGTACCACATATGTTCTTACTCTATAAAAAAGATTCTTATATGAAATTAAAATGAGAAAATACATTAACCATATATTTGGATTAATCTATTAACTTGATGTTAGATTTAAATATGATAAATTAATTAGCATGAAACCTAATAAATCAATTATATTCTTTTTCTTGCATGTTATATTTGGTGCATAATAAATTATTTATATTTAGTTGTAACCATCGTGCTTCACTAAAAATGTGAAACAATGTTACTCTTTTTTAACTTGAATTTGTATGGACCGTTACACAAGAAGTATATAATTGTGTGTCTTAAATAATTATAATCAAAATTATTTATATTACTTTTAACTCTTTTCGTGCGTCGTACGGGTACACAAACTAGTAGTTTATATACAATATAGTTTAAAATTCGTAATAATGGTATTTTTAGGGATATATATATATATATATATATATATATATATAAAATATTAGAAATAATTGATTGAACAGCCATTGAAATGGACAAAAGCAGCCAATGAAATAATTGAACAAATTCTGGACGAAGATACTTATTAAAAGGATGAAGTATTGTTTTAAGGTTTTGTCATTTCGTAAACGTTGAACATACTATAGAATTGATTATTCTTATACTATTATTTTTATTTTAGCTCGAACCACATTCAGATAGTTAAGAAACCATTATTGAACAAGAGTGCCTTGCTGTGTACCATAGATTGTTTTTTATTTTTTATTTTAAAAAAAGCTAAGAGTCCCCAATGCAAGTTATTAAAGAGAGGATCCATAAAGAATTATGAAACGTACACGTTAAAGAATTAAGAAATGCCAAGAGTGGCTAATGTATGTTGGTAAAGTAAGCGTCGTATATATTTATCCCTCGCACTATTTGTACCACACCGAATATGCACAGAAACTTATGTTGGAATAGTGGTATAAAATAAGGGGTTGGTCCGGCTTTAAAGTTCATACCTTTCTCGGCCTTTTGGCTAAGATCAAGTGTAGTATCTGTTCTTATCAGTTTAATATCTGATATGTGGGCCATTGGCTCATATGATATTAAATTTATTTTTTTAGGGTAAAAGCCCCCAAGATAGCTTGCTATCTGGTCTTTTGTGAGTCGCCCATGCGTAGCACTATTGCACGGGCCTGGCGCAACCCACTAAGTCTTAGTTCATTATTTTTTTGTTTCGTAAGTGTTAATCTTGAACTGGTTTTCTGAGATAATTGGGTACATTTTCTGATGTTACCACAATCGAGAAATGCAGAGCAATTTCGTTTGAAAATCCCACTTACAATAGTATGAACCTTTTTTGTTGAGAGAATACATAAGCAGCTCATCTCACTCTTGGCTAGAATTAATGTTGAACAATCCTGCATTTTCAGATCTTCGAAGAGCATGAGAATTGCTTACTTTTTCTTTTTTTTTTTTGTTTTTGGTCATCAAAGAGAAGAAATTTTATTACCAGAGAAACCAAAACAAGAAATTCACAAAAAACAAGAGTTAAAAGACAATACCTCACAAAAGAAAATAGAAGAACTCAATCAAATGCAGTACTATGGGTAAGAAACCCATTTTTAAAAATCATAATCAAATGCACAAGATTGCTACTACAAATTGGCTTCCCAGTTTCAATACCTCCACTTTAACGAGTGAACAAGCTGATCTGCTCTATAAGATTGATCAAACTATTCCTTTCAAGTTCGGTGACATGGTGTTTAATACTCTTATCACGTCTTTGAGTAAAACCCGTAATGTTTTTTTTTTTTTTTGAGTAAAACCCGTGATGTTAACAATCTTCCTTTTCCATCGTTGATTTATTATCTCCTCCGCTCTCAAGGATTTCAAAATCATACTGCTCTCATCTGATCTAGAGCCCATTTTTTTTATGAGGATCTTTACACCTGACAAAATCAATGATTTTGAGGTGCCTGACCCTGAACTTGATGATGATATTGCTGTTGATTCGCAACTCCCCTCATCATCAATTCCTACAAAGACTCTTGATCCCACAGAAGTAAAGGTTGCGATGCAATTTTTTCCTATTTTCCGTGTTGAAATGGAAAATTTGTCAGCTCATGTTGAGCATGCTACTCATCGGTTGCTCAAGCGTCTCCGCTCTGCCGAACGTTTTCTTATTCAGATGCTACCTTCAACAAAAAGATTAAAGGAGAGATTGTTAAGGTAAAATACATTAGTAATATTTGTGTGTATGTTACTAACATAATGATATTAGTCGGTGTGTTACCAACAAACTATGTTAGAGACTAACACATTTACTGATGTTAGTTAACACTTATAGTAACGTCACTGCTTCAAGTGATTTTATTACTCTTTATGTTTTATTCTTAATTAATTTATTTTTAATCATTTATCTCCCTATACGTTTTTATCATTTATTATTATATATACTAGAAATAACGATTTTATATGAATTATTGTATAATAAACTGAGAGTGTGGATCATGGGGAAGTAACTGTCATTGAAGCAACTAATGTGAAGGAGTATAAACCAAATGTCATACTTCCTGAAGAGCACGGTTTTTTCCAAGGCATAAGAAGATACTGCAAAACTCTGATTTCATAGTGTAGCTTTTCCTTCCCTTAAAAAGTTTGTACTTAGTATTTCTTTCAAGGATTGTAACTCTTCCAGATTGTGGAATATGAAATCTCTTTTCAAGCCATAAGTTTGAGGGTTGTGACTCTGTATGTAATTATTTTGATTAATCTAGTGTGAGATTAATCTTGTACAGTATTGTATATCTTAGGCAGATGTTGAGACTGTAAATATTCAAGACTATAGTTAAGATTAATTGCTTATGACATTCTAACCTTTGGCAGTATAGAAGTCTAAAGTTTGAATGTAGATACAGTGTCTGTTGTAATTGTAATTATCAACATAATGTTTATTGTCTTGAAGACAAATGTAGGTTTACTTTAAACCCACACAAAAGTATATTTTTGTGTTCATTGTTTAAAGTTTTGCTGCTTGTTAGTTTGTATGTTCTTGACAGAATATGTGTTTCTAACACACAAAGCTAACATAATATATCTCAGATTGTAGTATATTATGCGCTAAATATTTTTTAGATTTCATACTCATTGTAAAAGCTTTCATACTCATTGTAAAAGCTTGTTCGATAGGAAGAGCATTTATCTCTTAAATCAAAAGTTTGATTTTAATTGATTTTTTTTGGAAACAAGTTTTATAAACCACCAAATTTCGCATCTCAAAATTTTTATTTACTCGTCTCGATACCAACAAGTGATATCAGAGCAGTGTGTTCAACGACCATTGTTTATGCGGCACTTCGTGTGTTTAAAGGTCATTTGAATAGATCTTTCAAAAAAAAAAAATCAAAATCATTCGTGAGCATATTGCAATAAATTTTAGGGGAATTAATTCTCCCCAAACAATCTACATGCATTATTGGCTTAACTCTTATATTGATCACAATGCATGAAAACAAAGATATTGTTCGGTAAGCACATCTACTGAACTATCTCAACCAGAGAAAAGATATGATTATTGTCAAAAATTCACTTCTGAACTCAGTGCTTCAAGAAAGAAGGCAGAAGAACAAGATAACATTATCTCTAGATTGAAAAGAGATATTGATTATAAGATTGATGAGAATCATCAGTTGCAAGGCAAAATTGATGATTTGTCTATGAGAAATAATATTTTGGTTGAGAATGAGGCTAGCCTGAATGAAAAATTAGAATCATTCTCAAAAGCTACCATCAAACATAAAAGAAATGAGAAGAGGGAAAATAACTCTCCTATCAGACAACTTGAGGTGATTCAATTGAGACACCATCGAACCGACAAGTTTATGCGAAGATCTAGTTCAAGGATCAAGATCACTTAGCTCACATTCAAGAAGTTCACACTCGAGAAACTAATATTCTCGTTCCCCGAAATGCAATTCATATTTGGAACCGAGACAATACTTTTGATATAAATGTGAACACGAGATTTCACCACCCAGTTAAAGATCATATCGTTCACATTCTTGCTCAGCAAGGAGTTATACTGAAAATTTATACACAAAATGGCCTCAGTTTAGAACTGAGTCTCACAACAAAACTAAAAAATCAAAAATTGTGTATATTGATTTTAGTAGAAGGAAAATACGGCCTAATAACTCAGTAAGAGTTATAAGACAAATTTGGATACCAAAGAATTCAATTTTCAAAGCTCAATGATTGCAGGTACCGGACCATTGAAGAAAAAATCGACATCAATGCAAAGACTGGTCCTTAAGCATTAGATGAATTATTGAGATCAACAAGCAAGGGGGAACATGTCCCACTGAAAATGAAGTTGATTCAATGATGAGAGATGTGATTATGAATCTCAGGGGGAATATTTTTCACATCAAAATGCTCAAATCAATTCTTTAATATATGGATTTGATTTCTTGATCATGTTTTGGCACCATCAAAAAGGAGGAAATTATTGGGATACTTATGATGTTTTGATTTGGTTCAAAAACATGATTTTGTGTATGACAAGTCTGAAGGACCGAGCCTGAAAACCTAAGCTTGAAGGTTAGCTTGAAGTCTGTCCTGAAGACCTATTGTCTTGGGCATTAACCTCACTACCACTAGTCCAACACACGCACGCCACTCAAAGTCTTATTCAAAAAATTGGATTACATTAACATTAAATTACATGAACTCTAACCCGAGACCTATTGCATTGAGCATTAACCTCACTACCACTAGTCTAACACACGCACGCCACTCGAAGTCTTAGTCAAAAAATTAGATTACATTAACATTAAATTACATGGCCGCATCACGGAGGACTCAAACCCGAGACCTATTGCTTTGGGCATTAACCTCACTACCACTAGACCAACATACGCAAGCCTCAACTCAAAGTCTTATTCACTGAAACACTAATTTCTCAAGTGTTTCTAAGTTAGAGTTGTTATATTTCCCCCGTGTATTCTAAGCCGAATTATTTTCATATCTAGAGTTTAGAAATCGAGCAAGTTATCATATATTTCATATTCATTGTAAAAGGTTGTTTGATAGGAAAATCACATACCTCTTAAATCAAAAGTTTGATTTTGATTGATTTTTTTATTTATTTTGGAAACGAGTTTGATAAACCACCAAATTAAGCATCTCAAAATTTTTATTTACTCGTCTCGGGACCAACAATTTTCTTAATTTTTTACAATTAATTTTTGTTTTTGGTGTATGTTAAAAAATATACACACCCAATTTAATTAAACAAAAATTATATACGCTCAACACCTCACATACTTATTATTTAATTAAAAAATTAAAAATATACACAAAAACGAAAATTTGATCAGGTAAAATAAAACCCGGTCATAATAATAATATAATATGAATATATTTTAAAGCTCTCCCCATAATTCATAATTTATGTGAAATCACCACAATCCATCATTCTTATTTATCTTAAATTTAAAATTTTCCATTATTATTAAAATATTTGTTTAAAAATTTTATCACACATTTTTTTTATAATACTTCAACAATTAGTGGACCTGCATAAATAATACGAATCTATATATTTCACATCACAATTTAATATGTATAATTAATAATTTGGAGAAATAATGACTATATTTTTATTAAAAAATTTATTTTATTAATACTAAATTACACTTACACAAATAACAATTACTTCATCTATCCCACGAAAGTAGTCCCCCTTATTTTTTACACGCAAACCAATATCTTACCTTATTCCTCTTTACTTATTAGATTTACCTTAATACAATTTGCTTTTTTACTTATAAAATTTTCCAAAAAGAAAAATATGACTACTTTCGTGGGACATTCCAATCGAAAAAGATGGACTACATTGGTGGGATGGAGATAGTATATTTTTATTAAAAATTATTTTATTAATATTAAAGTAGTTAATAATTAAAATTTTACATACATAATTATTGAAAATTTGAACTTAATCAATTATTAAATTTATTAAATAAATCATTTATGAATTGAAATTTATAATCAATATTCATCTATATAATAATTAATATGCATGTATTTTAAAGTTATCTCTTTACTTCATATTCCTACATGGCATCACCATATCCGTCATTCTTATTTATTTTAAATCACAATTTTATTTGTTATTAATTTTAATATTTATTAAAAATTTAACTAATATTAAATTGACTAAGAATTTAAAAACTCTCAACATAAATTTTTTTTTACTAAAAAAATTTAATTTAATCAATTATTAACTAATCAAATAAACAGTTGATTAGTTGAAACTTTTTAAATAATATTCCCTCTATCCATGATAAGTGTATCATGGAGGAGTGAACACAAGTTTTAAGAAAAACTATGATGTTATGCGGTAATTTTATAAATATTGAGATGTGATGTGATGTATCATGTATTGGGTTGGAAATTGTGTGGGTCCATGTACTAAAGAGAAAACAATACACTCTTTACGGACGACCCGTTTAAGTAATAATAATACACTTATCGTGAACGGAGGGAGTATTAAATTATAATTAAATTTAAATAATTAATTTTCAAATTATATCTAATAGAATTTTGCATGTTCAATAGAATAATCTAAATTTAATAAGTTCAATTTTCTATATACATTAGAAGATTAAATTTAATATATAATTAGAAAAAATTACTCCATAAAGTTATTACTCCCTCCGTCCCACCAGATTAGAGGGCATTTTATATTCAAATGGGTGGAATATTTTAATCAAATGCCTCTAATTTGGTGGGACAGAGGGAGTAAGATTTAGCCCTTAATTCTACGGAACGGTAAGATAAAAAAAAATTGGATTTAAGAAAAACAGTATTTTTGGTCCATTACTTATATCATTGAAAATACATACTTTTGTAACTGTCTATCTATAAGACTATAATAACTTTTATATGTATTAAAAACTTCCTCGCGGATAATATGAGCTCTAGATTCCAAATAGGAATACTTTTTTTGATCAGAGAAAAGAATATATAAAAATAGGTACCAGAAGTACCAATAAGTTTACAAGATAAACATCCAAACAGATGCAAGATGTAGAAAACAAAGGAACAACCAACACAAAATCTAGCTTATCTACCATTTATAATAATCGACGTAAACCAACTTCGAAAGTGGGGATTCACAAAATGTGTGTTAAATGCCTTGTTCCAACTCCATGTTATAGATTTTATGTCATCAAAAATCTTGAGATGGTGTTATTAAATTTACTCTTATTTCTCCACTTCCACATCGTCCAGACAAAACAAATCTAAATGCTCATGAGCATTTTTTTTCCAATTTGTTCCCCAGGTTTGAGAAAGAAGAACCGTGATCCACCACCGAATTGGGTATAACAGACTGAACCCCCATCCACCTAAATATATCATTCCAAATACGGCTAATCTTATCACAAGTAAGAAAGATGTGGCTTACCGATTCCGACGAGTTTTTGCACATCAAACACTTTGCATCAACATAAGAGATATCCATGTTCCTTTTGGTCAAGTTGTCGCACGTCGGTATCCTGTTTTTGATAATTCTCCACGTTGTCGTAATCGCCTTGTATAGAGCCGCGACTTTTCATATACTACAGAGCAGTTTCTTGTTAATTTGGCTGTCGGGGTTAGGATTGGACTCACGACTCATCAATTTGTATGTTGTTTTAACCGTGTATTCACCTCCTGTAGACACTTTCCATTTTCAACTATCAGTTACCCAAACAACTAAACATGCATTATTAATCACAAACATAAGTTGTTCAACCACATTTGTTTCTCTCTCAGAGAGCTCTCTCCTCCAATTGTACTTGAATAAATTTTATACGGATTTGGAAGTCTCAATCTATATAATATATTAAAGGAGTACATATTATAGGTCTCTCCTTAATCTAAGGCTTACGTGATATCACCACAAACCTTCTTATTATATATGGTAATTTAATTAATATGATTGTTTTTAACTTATTTTACTAAGTTACTCGCAAGAGAACGAATTCGTTATAGATTAATAAGTTAACCCTAAGTCGTATTCTCAAGGAAGGTGCAGGGCTTTATCTACGTTGCAGAACAGAAAGCAATTAAAAAGAATGAGTTTTGATTTTTTAACTAATCTAATTAATCTATCTAGGCGAATGAAATTAAGAATTTAAAATACGAATTACCTAGACGAAAATTAATAAAGTAATTAAATCCTAAATCTAAGAACGAAGAATTAAAGAAACTGAATTTAAACATGCCTTGAATTGATTAATTAACATGATTGAAAGGTTTGAATTAACTAATTTTGAATTAATCAAGAAAATAAAAAGAATAAAAGAGATCATAAAGCAATAAAGAAAGCAGTAAAATAACTCACGAATTGAAAAGTGAAGAATGCATTAAAGAACACCGGGTTTGAATAACAAACGAATCCACAACAAAATGGAAAATCTAGACTAGTAATATTTTCTCTTGTGGTCTAAACTCTAGAAAAATTAAAAGCGAAGAAGAAGAATCTAACAATCGGCATGAAGAGTTTAAATAGAAAAAAGGGAAATCCGCCAAGGTAGCAACCGCTAGGGGGTAGCGTTCGCTACCCCCATGTTCTGTCTGTGTACGCGATGGAGGAGGGTAGCGAGCGCTAGGGGGTAGCGCTTGCTACCCCAAAGTTCTGCCCAGATTGATCTTCCAAGGGGCCAGCGGCCGCTAGGGGGTAGCGGTCGCTAGCGCCTTGTTCTGCCCTGGTTCAGCTCCTTGACCTAGCAAGCGCCCGCTAGGTCAAGTGTGCAATTTCCACATTTTCTTCGTCTTTTCATCTCGTTTCTCTTGTCGAGCCTCGTTAATCATTTTTGTCGATTCTCACCTATAATGTAGCATATAGAAAATCAAAACATCAACTGGAACGACAAAAATAAGCATTATAAGACCAAAAGCACAATAGAAACGAGACCAAAAATGTATAAAACAACCTCCCCACACACAATACCTTGCTTGTCCTCAAGCAAGTCTAAGCTTAACATGATATGGAGATTTCAAAACAAGAAATAAGTTTGATCACGCAACAACAATCATATTCATCACGAGTACTCAAAAGGGATCATAAGACTATACATCAACCATTACTACGTGTTTCCCTCAAAGGTGCAACTTCAATCCGATCAAACTCAACAACATATGCAAATTCGGCTTTCAATTGCTCATAAGCTAGACTTTGAATTTTTTAACATTTCAAACCATTTTTAAGAATCAAATCACAGAATTTTTAGTGATATATAGAACATTGGTCACTAGGTGTGATCTTCGGCATAAACCTAGTATCCTAGTGTGGTTTCCCATACCCATTCTTCGAATTCAAGATTTCTTTCGATTTCTTAAAGGAAGCGGGGTAGAGTTCTTATCACCTATTCAAACAGTTCAAACGATTCAATATCAATTTTGAGGCCCATTCAAGCCAAATTTCGAAAGAGTGGGTTATATGGCCAAAAGTCACGACATATAAACATTTAGAGGTTATCTAAAGTTTTCTCGTGTGGTTTTCCATGCTCATGGTTTCCAGAGGA
Source organism: Leonotis leonurus (assembly GCA_026898415.1). NCBI lineage: Eukaryota > Viridiplantae > Streptophyta > Magnoliopsida > Lamiales > Lamiaceae > Leonotis > Leonotis leonurus. Next base: position 1,019,302 of record JAPKLX010000021.1, read on the forward strand.
GCAGAGGCCTCCCAACTCAATCTCACAAACAACACAATTAACAAACAAGTCTAGCCAAAAAGCAATCTCAACCAAATTCACAAAGTTACGAGCTATCGCATCAATTCATCACACAAAGAGTAACCCACGATAGTTATGATCAAAATGTAACGCTTATCACCCAATCATTGACTCACAACGACAATTTATATCATCAAGCATAATCAACAAGTTCTCATCAAAATCGATCACTAATCATATCAAGCTCTAAAATGCAATTGAACAAGCATGTATACATAACTACATAAGTTTAAAAATACGCCGCATACTATAAATTCATGCATGCACACCCCCCTCAACATAGAGATAAACAATGTCCTCATTGCTACAATAAGAACAAGAGAGAGAGAGAGAAAGAAACTACCCGAACACACAAAAAAGAACAAGAGAGAGAGAGAGGGAAAGAAATACCAAAAGAAACCAAAGCAACAACAAAACAAAATAAATAAACTAAGTGAAACAACCCGAACACACACAAAAAGGAAAAGAAAGAAAGAAAGAAAGCATACTAAGCAGCAGTGAGAAGTCACTGCTGATCCGGTGGCGGCAGTGGATGATTATATAGAGCCCAGTTTGACCACTGGGCGTTGAGCTCGGAAATCTGACGGTTGTTCTCTAGTATCTGTTGATATTGGAGGGCCGACTGATCCTGCGACAACCTCCACTGGCGAGCTTGCTCAGTCATGAGGTCATGAGTAGCGGTTACCCGCTCCTCGATCCGCTCCTGACTCCAAAGCATGGAGGAGCGAACTCCCCAAAGTCTCGGTAGAAAGACTGTGCCTCGTGGGCGTGTGTCCCAAAGTTTTGGGAGAAACTGGTGAAATCCTGCCAAAAGGAGGTGAAATCAGAGCAAAGGGCGCCGAGTTCAGTGCTCAGAGATTGAAACTACGAAGTGAGATGCTCCATTCCACCGGAAGAAGAACCAGCGCCGTAGTGATACTGGCCCGTGCCAGTCGGATAAGAGGAAGAGTCGGGAGCAAAAGCATCCGGCATCGGAGCATCCTCGTAGGCCTCCTCCTCAGCCACTGCGTCGGCTGCACCCAAGTCTCCTCCAACATTAGGTTGGTTGGCGGCAATGGCGGCCAACCCATTGGTGTGGTTAACCACACATCGCCGGGAGGTGGAGGGCACCCACGTGTAGTCAGTGGTGCAAATACGAGCCTACTGAAGCTCAGAGTGGTCAATCCTCAAGACATAAATGACGTATGTAGGATCGACATTGTCCAGATCGAAAACCTCAAAATGTCGGGCGATGGCACAGATGACCAGAGGCAAGGTGGCATGGTACCGGACTGTGGCCAACATATTCTTAAATGTGTTAAGACTATAATAGCCGGCGCACACGCGTGAGCCCTGAGCAGTGCTCTGGAGAAGAAAGACTTCGGCCTGATTCACCTTGTTGGCTTGTTCTTTGCCGGTGATGCCGTAGGATAGAAATTTGTGCAGAGTCATCAGCACGTTGTTCTGGAGGAAGCCAACCGGCATCCCACCGGCTTGCCAATTGTGGAAACCCGTAAGGGAGGTCCACGCGGTATTAGGGTTGAAGTGGGATGGCGGGGCTTGATCCCCCACATTCTTCCAGTGGAAGCCCATAATCCTGCACAACATAGTAATAGACAAACAGCAGGGGACTCCCCGCAATCTAAAAGTGCAGTAGGTAAGGTCAGCAGGAACAATCAACGTAGATAGAAATTCATGCGCAAGAACCTTCAAGCATTTAAAAGACATATGAGCATATTTCTTAAGTCCTAAAACATCCAAATAATGTTCAAGCTCCCTAACACATCATAGGTTATCTAATAAATTCCAATCGAGGGTGTGGGGCGGAGTTACCTCATGACGAGTCCATCGCTCATAGAATTGCCCCTCCAAGTGTGATTCGAGGGGGAAAGTGCAATTATACTCCCGTTGGAGGTCCTCGGTGGTAGGTTGCTCCGGTTGGGATGTGCTGGCTGGTTGCTCACCGGCATGATGTTTTGAGCGCGCCATAGAGTTGGGGAGATTGAGAACGGAGGTCGTCGGAAAATTCGCTGGAAAGTGGTTGTGGTTGGCAGTGCGACAGTGGTGCCAGAGAAACGAGATGGTGTGGTCGAATATCGGAGAAAGAAGGTGGATTTGTGGATTTGGTGGTGGAAATAGGTAAGAGAAATTAGGGTTTGAGAAATTGGGGGTTTAGGGATTTAGGAGGGAGGAATTTGGGAATTTTTAGGGAGGAAGGTGTTTGGGTGATAAATTGGGTGAAAGAGATGGTGGGGCTGGTAAAGATTTAGAAGGAGATGTAGGGGTTTGGTGGAGGAATTGGAATATGGGGAGAAAAGGGAGTATGACGTCGGTAGGGAAGAATGGAGGAAGAAGAAGGAGTTGAATGGATGAGTGAATTTATGTGGAGAGAGGGAGATAAGTGAGAATAAAAGAAATAGGTAAGGTTTCGCTAGGGTAGCGGCCGCTGGGGGGTAGCGGTCTCTACCCTAGCGCTTATCGAGAGAGAACAGCGCGCAGTGCTAGCGGCCGTTGGGGGGTAGCGGTCGCTAACCTTGCTGAAGGAGAATCAATACAGAATTGAGGGCTAGCGGCCGCTATCCGCTGGGGGGTAGCGGTCGCTAGCCCATAAACACTGCTGTTGGACAGAACGCTAGGCTAGCGCACGCTGGGGGGTAGCATGCACTAGCCTAGCTCTCGAGATTTATTCCACTTCTTGGCCATTGACGCTTAATATCCGTGTAGTCCTCCGAGCTTCTCCTATAACGCAAATCAAACTAACTCGAATCAATTCTCCTCGGACGTGAAAGGAACAAAACAAAAACAAGTACTCCCCCTGTCCCACCTCAATTGTCCCATTTGAATATAATAATACACCCATTTGAATATAATATGAGACAATTGAGGTGGGACAGAGGGAGTACTAAATAAGAAGCAAACACAAATAAAAGAACAATAGAAATAAAAGACCGCTTGTTTAACGTCATTAGCTCGACGGAATAATTGCTCATTTCGAGGGTGGATCTTCAATCGGTGTGGACTATACCGTGAAATTGGTAGGCCATCCCTCGATATATGGCTTCACACGATACCCATTCACAACGAATGAGTCATCCTCTCCTTCTTTAGCAAGCTCCACTGAACCATACGACTTCACGTCCTTCACCACGAACGGACCGCTCCATCTTGACTTCAATTTCCCGGGAAAGAGTTTCATCCGTGAATTGAATAGCAATACTTTCATGCCAGACTTCAATTTTTGTAGGATCCTCCGGTCATGAATCGCTTTCACCTTGTCCTTGTAAATGCGAGCGTTGTCGTACGCCTCGTTCCGCAACTCGTCTAACTCCGACATTTGAAGTGAACGGTGTTCCACCGCCTTGTGCAAATCAAGATTAGAGGCCTTGATCGCCCAATAGGCCTTGTGCTCAACTTCTACTAGAAGATGGCACGCCTTTCTGTACATGCGACCGTACGGACTCATCCCCAACACATTCTTGTACGCCATGCGATACGCCCATAGAGCATCATTCAACTTGAGGGCCCAATCCTTCCTCGATGGTTGGACCGTCTTCTCCAATATATTTTTGATTTACTTGTTGCTCGTTTCGGCTTGGCTCGACGTCTGTGGGTGGTATGGAATCGCAATCTTATGGGTGATCTCATTCTTCTTCATAAGCCTCTCGAATAACCTATTGCAAAAGTGCTTTCCACCGTCGCTAATAATAGCACAGGGAAAGCCAAACCTGCATAGAATATTTTCCTGCACAAACTTGAGCACAATGTGAGAATCAGACGCCCTCGTGGGGATAGCCTCAACCCACTTAGATACTTAATCAACGACAAGTAAAATATATTCGTACCCAGGAGACTTAGAAAAAGGTCCCATAAAATCAATACCCCACACATCAAAAATTTCAACTACCAGTACATTATTAAGAGGCATCTCATTTCTACGACCAATAGTACCGACTCTCTGACATCTATCACAAGAAAGGTAATAAGCATGTGCATCCTTAAACAGAGTTGGCCAAAATAAACCTGACTGGAGAACCTTATGCGCCGTCTTTTGGTCTCCAAAGTGACCACCACAATGAGTTTGGTGGCACATCTCCACCACCTTCGGTTGCTCCTCCTCCACAACACATCTTCAGATCACTTCGTCTTTTCCGAACTTGAATAGGAAATAGTCTTCCCAAAAGTACTGCCTGCACACATGAAGAAAACGCTTCCTTTCTTGGGAAGTAAGGTTAGGCCTTAACTCGCCACAAGCTAAATAATTAACTATGTCAGCAAATCAAGGCACATGAGAAACACTATTATGCTCGTAAGGAAACGACTCGGTAACAAAATCATAAGATATAGGAGGGGGAACATGCTCTAAACGAGAGAGATGATCGGAAACGGCGTTCTCACTCCCTTTTCTATCACGATTTCAACATCAAACTCCTGAACAGCAAAACCTAATGAATCAACCTAGGCTTCACCTGAGGCTTAGTCAACAAATAACGCAATGCATCATGATCACTATAAATAATAACTCTAGATCATATAATATAAGCACGAAACTTATCAAGAGCAAATAGTACAACTAACATCTCATTTTCGGTAGTAGTGTAGTTAATCTGAGCAGGATTCAACGTAGAGCTAGCATAATAAACAACACGCAACATCTTGTCAACACGTTGACCCAAAACAACAACCAAGGCAGAGTTAGACGCATCACACATGATTTCAAAAGGGACAGACCAATCAGGACCAACAATCACAGGTGCACTACATAATTTCTCTTTCAATGTAGTAAATGCAGAAAGACAGTCAACATCAAAATTAAAAGGAGTATCTTGAGCAAGTAAACGACAAAGAGGCTCACAAATCTTAGAGAAGTCCTTAATGAATCTATGATAAAAACCAGCATGACCTAAGAAACTTCTAATTCCCTTAACATCAGTCGGTGGAGGTAATTTTTCAATCACCTCTACCTTGGCCTTATCAACCTCAATACCCTTACTTGACACGACATGTCCCAAAATAATACCACTACGCACCATAAAATGACTCTTCTCCCAACTCAAAGTAAGACAAGTCTCAACACAATGATCAAGCACACGATCAATTTTATCAAGACAATCATCAAAGGAAGAGCCAAAAATAGAAAAATCGTCCATAAAGACCTCAATAAAGTCACTAATCATGTCAAAGAAAATAGACATCATACACCGCTAGAATGTACCTGGCGCATTGCAAAGTCCAAACGACATCCTCTGAAAAGCATACGTCCCGAAGGGGCTAGTGAAAGCCATCTTGGCTTGATCCTCCAGGTCGATCGCGATCTGATAGTAACATGATAAACCATCAAGAAAACAAAAATAGTCATTACCGATAAGCTTATCTAACATTTGATCAATGAAAGGTAAAGGAAAGTGATCCTTTTTCGTAGCCGCATTGAGCTTCCGGTAGTCGATGCATATCCTCCATCTGGTAACAGGTCTGGTAGGGACAAGCTCCTTCTTCTCGTTCATCGTCACCGTGATCCCGCCCTTCTTGGGTACGACATGGACTGGACTCACCCATTCACTGTTAGCGATCAGATAGATGATCTCTTCGGCTAGAAGCTTGAAGATCTCTTTCTTCACGACCTCCATAAGAACTGGGTTAAGTCGTCTCTGTCCATCCCTCTTTGGGAGGGCATCGTCGGCGAGTTGTATCTTGTGCATACACATCGTCGGGTTGATACCTCGGATGTCTTCTAGACTCCATCCGAAGACTAACTTGTGCTTTTTTAGCACAGTTACTAACTGAGTCTGCTGGACATCAGTTAGATCAGTCGAGATAATCACCGGCTTCTGCTCGTTCTCCTCGAGAAATACATACTTCAGGTTTGCAGGAAGCCCCTTCAACTCCAATTTCTCTGGTGCTGGTGGATTCGCCAGCTGCATCGGTGGTGACTTTGCGAACTGGGCCTCCAAACAGAGCATCTCCTCCATGTCGGCCGATCCTTCAAAGATCTCTTCCAAACTGTAATCCTGCACAAAAAAAATCTCGGCCAGAGCATCAATCGAATCGATGAAAGAACAATCCTCAATAGAACTAACAGAAGGCATAGCTTTGTGCTGATGCACAGAAAATGAAATTTTCTCTCCTAACACAGACATCTGAATATTACCATTCTTAACATCAATCAAAGTGTTAGTAGTTGTCATAAATGGTCTACCTAGCAACAAAGTATGATCACGTCCGTTCTCATGCACATAATCTATCTCTAAAACAACAAAATCTATAGGCACAATCAAACCACCAACACTCACAAGAATATTCTCAATAATACCTCTAGAATATCTAACAAAACGATTAGCTAACTATAAACTCATGCATGTAGGTTTCAATTCATCTAACTCTAATTCCTTAAAAATTGAGTAAGACATAAAATTAATACCAGCACCTAAATCTAGCATGCCTGTAACAGTCTTACCATTCCCAAGAGCTATAGTGATAACGAAACTACTTGGATCTCGCAGTTTCTGAGGAAGAGGTTGCTGCATAATAGAACTGGCTACCTCGTACACCATGACAGACTCGTCATCTACAAATCTCCTCTTCTTGGAGGCTAGCTCCTTGAAGAATCTCAGGTACGTCGGTACGTTGCGGATCACGTCCAGAAGTGGCAGATTGACATGTACTTGAGACAACATCTTATAGAATTCCGCGAACTGCTTCTCAAACTTCTCGTTCTTCAGCCTGCTCGGAAAGGGAATAGGCGACTTGTACAGGTTCGCCGTTTTGTGCAACTGAATGGCTGGCTGCTCCGGCTCCTTCCCTTTCTCGGCGTCCTCCACCTCTTTAGTTGGCTCATCCTCCGGCATAGCCACCTTATTGTCTACTTGCTTGCCACTACGAAGAACAGTAATGGTCTGTATCTGATACGCTGAGTGCCCTTGCCCGGGTATCTTTTCGGTCTGCTGCTGCTGCTACATCTGATTGACAGCTCTAGAGATCTGCATGACTTGACTCTCAAGGCGTTTGATAGTAGCCTCTTGAACCTCTCGAGCCAGTTTGCTCTCATGCATGAAAGTTGCAAGACTGTCCTCTAGAGACGATTTAGGCTGAGCCGGTCGCGGTGCAGATGGAAAATGTGGCTGGAACTGAGGTCCCGACTGCTGAAACTGAGGCAGCGGCGGCTGGGGTAGCTGCTGATAATGAGGTGGCGGCTGCTGATATGGTGGAGGAGGTGGATAATACCCTAACTGAGGTGGGTAATAAGGTGCTGAGGTGGGTAATACTACTGTGGAGGTTCTCGGGGTCAGGAAAATTCGAGTTTTGCCCTTGATTCGGCCCCTTCCACGTAGAGCTATTCTGAGCTCTCCATCCCGAAGTCTGCTGGACTAGATGTTGCTCGAATGGCGGGCGTGGCGGAAAGCCTTGTGCAACATAGACTTCCGCCTCTCCTTCATAAGTCATCTCCGCCATCCTAGTACAGTGATCCTCATTATGAGTGAGATCACCACAAATCGTTCACGGCTCGGGTGTGGGCTCGTGCTTGGCCACTGCAGGGGTCTTACTCATCTTCAACTCTTGGAGCTCTCGCATCATATCGGCCATATGCTTCTTGAGGTCTGGGCTAACTCCAATCTCTCGGACTTCCAATCTCTTAGTCCGTGAGGTTTTCTGCTGCGAATTAGTGGCTAGAGTCTCGAAAATCTCGATCGCCTCCTCAGCTGTCTTTTTAGATATATTTCCTCCAGCTACTGTATCCAACATGAACTGATAAGTATGCTGCAACCCATTGTAGAAAATTTACCAAAGGAGTTCTGGTACAATTTGATGGTACGGGCACTGCTACTGGAGCTCTTTGAATCTGTCAAGTGCCTCGTGAAGAGGCTCTTCAGGCTCTTGAGTGAACTGCATAATCTGTAGCCGAATCTGCTGCGTCTTGTGGTTCGAATAGTACTTGAGCACGAAAGTAGTACTCACAGCCTTCCAATTGGGTAGCGATCTTGCTAGAAGTGAGAGATACCACGACTTCGCCCTATCCTTGAGTGAATAAGGGAAACACTTCCTGAGTAGCTCATCCTCGGTGATAGTTTGGAGTGGAATAGACTGGATAGATGTGCAGAACTCCCTGATGAATAGGAGTGCGTCTTCGTTAGGTAGCTCGTAGAATGATGGAAGCAAGTTGATGTGATTGTGCTTTAACTCATAGTTCCTCCCCGCAGCAGAGAGTACGATAGCGGATGCGGTGATGCCATAGGTTGGTCTGGCAAAGTCTCTGAGCTTCCTAGGTGCTTCGTCTTCCTCGGCCATTATTACTAGTTTTTCTTCGAATAATGAGGCGAGGTTGACAACGTCCCTAAATCGCTCCTCAAGCACGACTTCTCTTCTATTGATGTTGTCAATGTAAGACACCAACTCTTGTCTCAAGCTTCGGCGACCTAGCATACACAAACCAAAAGAAGATCAAACGCACCTTGCGGGAGCAAAAGAATACGAAAAGAAAAAATAAAAGAAAAATAAAATGTAATGCAAATAAATGCCTAAAGTCTTCCCCGACAACGGCGCCAAAATTTATTTTTAACTTATTTTATTAAGTTACTCGCAAGAGAACGAGTTCGTTATAGATTAATAAGTTAACCCTAAGTTGTATTCTCAAGGAAGGCTAAGCAGGGCTTTATCTACGTTGCAGAACAAAAAGCAATTAAAAAGAAGGGGTTTTAATTTTTTAACTAATCTAATTAATCTATCTAGGCGAATGAAATTAAAGAATTTAAAATACGAATTACCTAGGCGAAAATGAATAAAATAATTAAATCATAAATCTAAGAATGAAGAATTAAAGAAACTGAATTTAAACATGACTTGAATTGATTAATTAACATGATTGAAAGGTTTGGATTAACGAATTGTGAATTAATCAAGAAAAGAACAAGAAGAAAAGATATCATAAAGCAATAAAGAAAGCAGTAAAAGACCTCACGAATTGAAAAGGGAAATAATGCATTAAAGAACACCGGGTTGAATCACAAACGAATCCACAACGAAATTGGAAAGACGAACGACAAAAATAAGCATTATAATCATTTTTTGTCGATTCTCACCTACAATGTAGCATGTAGAAAAACAAAATATCAACTTGAACGACAAAAATAAACATTATAAGACCAAAAGCACAATAGAAACGAGACCGAAAACGTATAAAACAATGATCTAATTATATTTTATATAGTAATCAATTATCATAATTTATGTATTCCACACGATTTCTTTATTTTGGTAAGTCAATATTTTTGTTATTTTTTACAATTTCTTGATTTATGTAAGTTCAATCGATCATAATATTTAATTAATTATTCTCCTCTAATATAGTTTTTTCATATTTGACGATTTTTTCATTCCATGTTGCAATATATAGATTTTAATACATTTAATATATACTATATAAATTTTAATACATCCAATATATATTATAAATTTAACATAACTATATATTATTATTGTGCTAAGATTTTATTCCCGATTCAATTATATTGTTTATTATTATTTAACATAATTAAACTTCTTTTTTTTTCATGACTCTATCTAACGTCATCTTTATTCAGGATTTTTATTCATCTTAAATCATCATATTATTATTTATTAATTATAATATTTATTAAATTATTGTTGAACATTAAAGCTTATAGCTTATATCATCATTGGTTCGACCATTTTATATAAAAATAAGAATTCCAAATCGTTTCATGAGTAAATAATATTTATAATAATTACTTCCATATATTATTTTTTTTATTTCATAATTTAGTAATTTTATCTCTATTTTGTAGATATTAAATCAATAGAATAATATAAATATAACCAAGCTAACAAATTAGTTTATCTCACGTTTAAGATTTGGTAAACATTATTAATATGAAAACAAATTAATATGTATATAATTTCGATATATTAGGATTGAGATATGAAGTCGATTAAACTTATTATCTTATTTTATGGTTCTATCTAACACCACTTCTATCCAACACTATTATTTATCTTAAATAATCATATTATTCATTATTAATTCTAATATTTATTTTATTTGATCAAATAATTAACTTTTATCAAACAAATAAAGAGTCAATTTTTAAAATTTTATTTTTAAATTCGATATAAAGTGATTATATACCAATAAATTTTACATGAGATGAGTCTTTATGTAACACATATATTCTGTAACGATATAATTTTATGTTTCTATCTAACATCACATTTATCCATCATAATTATTTATCTTAAATAATCATATTAAATATTATTAATTCTAATATTTATTTGATTTGATCAAATAATTAGTTTTTTATCAAACAAATAAAGAGTCAATTTTTTAAATTTTATTTGTAAATTAAGATATAAAGTGATTATGTACCAATAAATTTTACGGGATGAATCTTCATGTAACACATATATTCTGCAAGGATATAATTTTATGGTTCTATCTAACATCACTTCTATCCAGCATTATTATTTATCTTAAACAATCATATTAAATATTATTAATTTTAATATTTATTTGATTTGATCAAATAATTAGTTTTTATCAAACAAATAAAGAGTAAGTTTTTAAAATTTTATTTTTAAATTACGATATAAAGTGATTATGTACCAATAAATTTTATACGAGATAAGTCTTTATGTAACACGTATGTTCTGCAATGATAAAATTTTATGGTTTTATCTAACATCACTTCTATCCAACATTATTATTTATCTTAAATAATCATATTAAATATTATTAAATCTAATATTTATTTGATTTGATCAAGTAATTAACTTTTATCATAATGAGTCAATTTTTGAAATTTTATTTTTAAATTATGATATAATGTACCAATAAATTTTACACGGGATGAGTCTTTATGTAACACGTATATTCTGCAACGATATAATTTTCAGTAGCATGAATTTGCAATTATGTTAATAAATTATAAAGTAACATGATTTTTTTATCAATACTTTATACATAATATAAATTATTGTAAATAATATTTATAATAATTTGTTAATTTATATCACTTTTAAATAAAAAAAATAGGCTAAAATAATCATTTTAATATAATATATTCAAATTTTTAGAACCTAAAATGTTATAGAAAAATAAGCTAAAAATATATTATTTCAAGAAAGAATTATATATTTATAAATTATATAATGTAAGATAATTTTGCGTAAATACACGCTAGTTCTACATTAAATTATTACAAAATATTTAACTAATAACTCCAGAAATATAAAATTTTATATGAATAAAATTTGACGGATTAAAATATATCTAGAGATTACTAACATTATTAACAATAATTTATCGATATATGAGTATATTTGAAAATTTATTCAGACTATCTAATGCAATTTTAAGCCGTAACTTTTTAAAAATAAAATAATTAAAACAAAATAAAATAATTAATAAAATCGGTCTAGGTTTTTGGAAGGGTTTAAGGCGGCTACAACCTCTCCTGGAGTTTACACCCTCTTCCTCCTCCTCCTCCTCCTCCTCCTCCATTATAGTATTCTCCTAGCTCCAAAATACCCAATTTCCCCCATTTTGGTATTCAATCTCTACTTTACTAATTTGATTTCTCTTTTCAACCTACGTGATTTCACTATGTCTTGACCCTTTATGCTCTCTCTTGCCCCATACCTATAGCTTTGGATTTCATCTCAATTTGTGTCTCGGTTTGCTCGATCCACAATCGCACCATGTGGAGAAATATATCAAGACAGTCCTGTTTCAGAAAGCTCAAGAATTTTGCAGAATCACACCCGTCAATCAATGCATTTAGCGCTGTGAAGCCCTCTCAAAGTTCTATCGTCAGTGAGGAGGCTATACATCTTAAGCGTGTAAATGCAGGCAACTCTGAATTAGGATTCTTTCAAGATGCAATCTATCCACGAAAGTCCGGTTTTGGCCCTCATAAATATGCATCCTCCAGTTATCCTTTCAGATTTTTTGGGAATAGACGAGGTTATGCTGCTGCAGCTGAGGCTTTAGCGTCCACTTCTGAAGAAGAGGTCGACGAAATTCAAGAATTAGTGGATAAGCTCAATAAAGAAATGGATGCGAGAAGCCCAGACATTCAGGGTCGGATGCAGCAGCGGAAAACGATGGGAGGGATGCCGTTGGGGAAATATAATGCTCTCAGAAGGAGGCAGATAAAGACGGAGACGGAGGCATGGGAGGAGGCGGCGAGAGAGTACCATGAGCTTTTAGCTGACATGTGTGAGCAAAAATTGGCTCCTAATTTGCCTTACATCAAGACATTGTTCTTGGGGTGGTTTGAGCCTCTCAGAGATGCCATTGCTGCTGAGCAGAATTTGTGTAAAGATGGAAAGAACCGTGCTACTTATGCATCATATTTTGATCAATTACCTGCAGATATGATGGCAGTTATTACGATGCATAAGTTGATTGCGTTGTTGATGACCGGAGGATGCAGTGGCGGTGCTAGAGTTGTACAAGCTGCTTCTCATATTGGCGAAGCCATCGAACATGAGGTTGACTAGAAGAAAAACAAATTACCATTTACTTAATGCATTTATTTCTCTGGTGACATCTTCTGCTTCTCTTGATTATTGTCGTTTGCCTGATCTTCTTCTCCACAGTAGATTTGCTCTAGATGCATCAACGGTATTATGGTATTAGAGACATGGATTTGTCAAACGACATGGCTATGATGCAATTAGATGCCGTTGTTTATTTGAAAAGCCAATACAAATAATATCATGTTTGGAAAAATATGCCTAGCATAAGTGCATAACAACCAACAATTTATGTTATTGTCACTGGTAGATAAAAAAAAATGTCTTCTTTTGATGACAGTGTAGACTACATGCTGTTGAACTAGTATTTCTGTAGTATATAACTATATATGACTTGTATGTTCTTTAGGTTTTTACACTGGATAGGTGGCTGATTCAGAGCTCTAAGGATGGTCTATCGATCTGTTTGCATGTCTTTTTGTGTGGTTTATATAGTTCCTTTATAGACTTGGGGAATAGTTCTGTGTCTTCTGTAACTAATGTAACTTTGTTCTCTATTTTTTTAAATAAACAATTTCCTTGTACTAGGGTTTTCCTAAAATTTATTTTGAACCCATACTATATGTTTTCTGGTGATAATGCACTTCTTCATTACTGAAGCAAAAAATGATAGTGTTACTACATACGATATATGCTCTCCCGTCGAATTTAGTGGCTTCTCTGTTTCTTAGAGTTGTGTGAATTTTTGGAAACTATGGTTCAGCCTGATATCACCCTTCCACACAGGATACATTATTTTCATGTGGAAGATCTATCTCTTTGCTCATGCTAAATATGTGCAGTAAGTAGAAGAACAGTGGAGATAAAGATGTTCTGAATGTTCGATGGTTACTGGTATTATTGTTGAGCAGGTCAGGATTCATAAGTTTTTAGAGAATAGCAAGAGGAAAAATGCGCTAAATAGAAGTTGTGATGAAGAACGGGATCCTGTGGCTAAGGAACAAGAGAGACTCACGAAAAAGGTTGGGCTTTTGTTAAAGAAACAAAAACTACAACAGGTCAGGAGAATAGTGAGCCGACAAGATGATTTAAAAGCCTGGGGACAGGAAGCTCAACTGAAGGTAGTTGGCATACCCCCCACCCCCCCTCCCCTGGGACAATGTACAAGTCCTTCTCTGTTTGTGTGTGCATATACTGAGATTTGCTTGTGCATCCATTTCCTTTTTTGTCTGCCTTCCACCATCTGATTTTAGATTCTTCCTTAGAAGTAAAGAAAATGGGTTGCACACCCTATTAATACTGCGCCTCTCTATCTATTTTTCGTCCACCCAAGATGATTTCAGACACATTTCATTGAAGTAAGACTGACGATGCATTTATGATACAATTAACAGGTTGGCAGCCGTTTGATTCAGCTACTAATGGAAACTGCCTACATACAACCCCCAGTCAATCAGATCCAGGATACGCCTCCTGATATTCTACCTGCATTTGTCCACACACTCAAATCTGTCGAAACAGTGTGAGTGGAGCTGTATGGTTTCTATATGATTTATCACCCCCTGGCTACCTTGTTTAACAAGTATTCACTGCTTAAATTATCTTTATGATGAACTTTTTTAGGAGAGGGACTAGGAGATATGGGGTGATTGAGTGTGACCCTCTAGTTCGGAAAGGGCTGGAAAAAACTGTAAGCACAACTCCTTGTAGGCTTCTCTTAGTTTGACTTCTGTGGCGGCCATGTTAGTGACAGAATCTGCTTCTTCATTTATCTCGTTTGAGTAGCACTGGATTCCAAGAAAATTACATATTTTTCTTATTATGCCTCTACAGGCTAGGCACATGGTGATGCCATATATGCCAATGTTGGTTCCTCCACTAAACTGGACAGGGTATGCTGCTCTTGTTTTCTCTCGGACAACGTTTCCTCGTTCAGTATTTTTGATGAGTCATATTCATGTTGTGCTGCCTTATTTTTTTTCTTTCTATATGATACTCCCTCCGTCCCATTCAAGACGACCCTTTTTGCCGTTTCCGTCTGTCCCACGAAGATGGCCCATTTCCTTTTATAGTAACATTTTTGTGCTTTAAGTGTATTGGGTAAATAAAAAGAAGGAGATTATCTTGATTTGCTTGCCGAAAAGAAGGGAGCCATCTTGAATGGGACAGAGGGAATACTATACAGGGAATGCTGCTCATGGTTTTTCTCTGCAAAAAATTTACTCAGTATATTTTGTGCCATTCTTTTCTCCTCTCTATAGAAAATCATTTGTGTCACTTAACTTATTTTATCGTTGAGGAAAGTCTGGGATGTTAATATGTTATTAAAGTTGTGGTCAAATATGAAGAAAGGGATAAAAATTTGAAGTAAAAGTTTGTATGCAGATCAAACCTTTGATCTTAAGAAGTGGGAAATTAGTTGGTTAAGTTGTTGCTATGGAACCGAGTGTTTGGTTGTAGATGTCAGCTTGATAGAGTGGCTGAATCACCATAAATTTAGGCTAAAAAATGAAATCAGATGAGAGAGTCCTTGACCGAATGTTCTTTGAAGGCTAGAACATTGTGTGTGAATCTCTTTGTATCAATATATTCATAGGTTTTAGTTTTTATAAGTCTTTAGTTGGGCTGCCACTAGTTGATTAGTTGTGTTAAAGTACAAAGAAAGTTTGCTCTTCAGATCAATGGGCTAAGTTTCTAGCTAATCCGTCGACATAATTCTTCAACTGTGGGGCCTTTCAGAATGCAACTTCTTATTGACATACCAATGAGAGTGCTTATGGATGTCTTCTAGATTTCTGCTGTATTGGTGCATATTATGAAAGAAAAAGTCAACCCTATGCTCTGAATAAAATTTCTCAATTGTTGATAGGTATGAACGAGGCGCTCATCTATTTCTCCCATCATATATTATGCGTACTCATGGAGCAAAACAACAAAGAGAGGCTGTTAAAAGAGCTCCGAAGGAACAGTTAGAACCTATATTTCAGGTCTGCTGCTTTGTACCTTCCTTCTGCGTTATTTTCTTGTAAATTGTTTTGGTGCATCGTTATATTTTGTTTTCACTGTTGATGACTTGGAAATTATACTATTCCTTTTACCAAGCTTCTAAGTTTGTGCATCTTCTGCAGGCACTCAATACTCTTGGTAATACTAAATGGAGAATAAATAAGAAGATATTGAGTGTCGTAGACAGACTCTGGGCTAATGGAGGTCGGATTGCTGACTTGGTTGATCGTGAAGATGTAAGTAACATTGGCATGGAAGGAATAATATACTGCATTTTTCGTTATTCTTTCAGATCTAAGCATTTCTTCACTAGTAGGGTATTCAAGTTTTCTGTTGTTTTTACAAAATATAGTCAACTCTCTTGTCAGTGTTGTCACAGATGATTTTTATTGCTTTAAGCTCTCTGGTTTCCCCTCAAATTTTATTTGTCATCAGATCCCTTTGCCGGAGGAACCTGATACAGATGATGAATCAGAAATAAAGAAATGGAGGTGGAAAGTCAAAGCTGTGAAAAAGGAGAACAGTGAAATGCATTCACAGCGGTGTGATACAGAACTCAAACTTGTTGTAAGAAGCTCCTTCAAGTAGTTTGATTGGCACTTGGAAAAGTTATGCAGTATTACATACTAATAATATGTTTCATGGAAGAGTAGGTGGCCAGAAAAATGAAGGATGAAGAAGGATTTTACTACCCTCACAATTTAGATTTTCGAGGGCGTGCATATCCCATGCACCCACATTTAAATCATCTTGGTTCTGACCTCTGTCGAGGAATACTAGAATTTGCAGAAGGTCGTCCACTCGGCAAGTCAGGCTTACGTTGGTTGAAGATACATTTAGCAAATTTATACGGTGGTGGTGTTGACAAATTATCCTACAGGGGTCGGGTATCATTTACCGAAAACAATCTGGAGGATATATTTGACTCTGCTGACCGGCCTCTTGAAGGGAAGCGATGGTGGTTAGGTGCAGAGGATCCTTTTCAATGCTTGGCCACTTGTGTGAGTCTATCCGAGGCATTAAGAAGTCCATATCCTGAGAGTGCAATCTCACATATGCCTGTCCACCAGGTAATAGATTGTCAAATCACACTTCTGTAACAAATTTTTGTAAATTACTTTATGGCGAGTTGTCCTAGGTCATTAAGTGCTTTAAGGAAGTGTAGCTGAAAACCTCAGCAGTCAGCTCTAAGCAATTTATTGATCATTATAGCGTATTACTTTTCCTCTGTGATAACTCCTCTTTACTCTTTAGCTTTTATAGCCGGATCTCACACATGCCTGTCTAACAGGTAATAGAATGTCAAATCACACTTATGTAACATACGTATGGAAATTATTGTATGGCAATTTGTCCTTGGTCATTAAGTGCTTCAAGGAAGTGTAGCTGAAAACCTCAGCGTTAAGCTTTAAGCTATTTATTGATCGTTAAGTGCTGTACTTTTCCTCTGTGATAGAGTCTCTTTTGCTTGTATACCTGAAAATTGATTGCGTGCTTTCTGAAATTCAGTGATTGCTAAAATATTTTGAGTAGTTATAGGTCGTTCTTTTACCAATTTACTGGTTCATCAAAGTTTTTACTTTGATATTTTCTTAGTTTGTTCACTGTTCTTGAATTATAAGCACTTAAGTTCCAGTACTCACTGTTCTTTACAAGTTATGTTTTCTAAAAGGATTTGTTAGCTTCATTCTGTTTGAGCAAAGCTCTTTATCTACATTATAATCTGAATCTTTTCATCCCTTTGTATATTGAATTTTAAGGATGGTTCGTGCAATGGCTTGCAACACTATGCTGCCCTTGGAAGGGATAAGGTAAAGATTTACATCACTAATTTGATTTGTGTTCGTGTGCATCATTAATGTGAGCTAGAAATAGGACTGCATTTCAGTAACTGATTTTCTATCTTGAGTTCTGTCCGACCTTTAATTTAGATATAACCATAAAGATCAAAAACCACAGGGGACTCTCTTCTTTACCCTGTGTGGCACCATGTTTCTTAGCATACCTAGATTATGGAGGTGGCTGCCTTTCATCTAACTAATAATTTCTTGTATTTCATTGATTTTGAAGGGATATATTATTGCATATAGATTAATTGATGGGGTGTGTGTGTATATATATATAATAAATTTGATGCCTGTTATAAACAAATAATAGCATAAAAATTTGATGAAAATCCCTAAGTCCCTAACATCTGCCGTTACTTTCCCTCTCGCGCTAGTTGCTTTCAATTAGACAATTTAGACTTAAATTTAAAACTTATAAGTAGTTTGGATTATGCTTTTAATGTGTTTTTATGCAATTGTTATGTTATTAGCTTATAATTTATATATGAAATATGAATTTATAATTTTACGCCTCACACCGCCTCGTAACGGGAAAACTAATCGAGGCAGAAAACGTTTTTCAAAACCTTGATGTATTTTAAGCAGCCTAACTCTATCGATAATATATTTGCTTCATTTGATCATTAGCATGTAGCTAGTTAAGTCTCCAAGGGCGACAATCTGATAAGTTTGAATGTAATGCTATATTTACTTCTGTATTGACAAGAAACTTATTATAATTATATAGCTTGGAGCAGAAGCAGTCAATCTTGTTGCAGGAGATAAGCCGGCTGACGTTTACACAGAGATTGCAGCAAGGTAAGCTTAAATTCTTGATTGCCCATTTCATGTTCAGACTTTAGTTACCTAACCTCATACCCCTATTGCATGGATGGAAAGCTCAAATGACTTTTATAGTAATGTGAATGCTATACTGAATCAGTCTTGAACAATTCGAGAACTAGTGGTTGTATTACTCTGTCATAGCAAAGCACAAAAGGCTGAATTTTCACTGGATTGTTTCTGATGCAGAGTTCATGAAATAATGAAGACAGATGCTGCTGGAGATCCTGAATTAGATCCCAACGTCAAGCGTGCTAGACTGCTAATCGACCAGGTTTCTCTATCTTTTTGTAAAAAAAATCTGCATACAAAATAGAAAAGTCACTATAACTGTTTGTTCTTCCTAGTGACTACTTGGTCTGTATATGAAATTTTATTGGTTTCTATGGCTTTGATTCTAAACATTGGCTATGCTCATTGACTGTACTCTTAATTTGTATCAGGTGGATAGAAAATTAGTTAAGCAAACAGTCATGACATCAGTATATGGTGTCACATATATAGGTGCACGTGATCAAATCAAGAGGAGGTTAAAGGAGCGTCATGCTATCGATGATGATAATGAGATGTTTGCCTGTGCTTGCTATGCTGCAAAAGTTAGTGCTTTCTGCTTTATCGTTCAAAATGTTAAATCTATACTTGAACTATATATGTTTTATGGGTTCTTCTCAAATGCTTTAGATGCTCTCAAGGTGTTAAATTGATGACACAATTTTTTGTCATGCGTTTATTCAAGTTTTAAGTTAGCATGGTTTGAGCTAATTTCCTTTGGAACACTCAATCAGACAACCTTGACTGCCTTAGGAGAAATGTTTGAGGCTGCAAGAAGCATTATGGGGTGGCTGGGAGACTGTGCAAAGGTTTGTCAATTGTGTTCTCTGCCATTCTTTTGTTTCTTTTCTTTATGTTTCCTAGTTTCTATAGATAAAATAAGCATTTATATGTTTTCGATTTGCAAAGTGTTTATTTAAAAAAATTGGTTATTACATTAACTTAAACTACAAGGTCGCGTCATGATGGACTTTAACCCGAGACCTATTGCCTCGGGCATTAACCTCCTACCATTAGGCCAACACACGCACACAAGTGTTTATTCATGAAAAGGACAAGTTCAATCTTATAGCAAGTTGCTAAGGACTTGCGATGAAAAAATGCAGATTCCAGTCTTTCACCTAGTTCATCTATAGAAATTCATAGTAAATGGTGAAAACTAGGTCCTAGACTCCTAATCATAAATTCATAATAGTTAAGTTGCAAAAAATATTCATAAATTTAAGCAACTATATGATAGTTGAAGGTGTAAGATCCATCCACTTATACTCTGACAATAGGCTACTGCACTGTTCGGAAGTTCATGGTGTAGCTGTGAATAAACATCAATACTCAGAGCCTCTCTTATTATGTGACCTATTTTGGTAGTTGCAAAATACTGTACAGGTAAGGCTGGAAATAGATAAAGTGTAGTATTCTGTTTGTCATACATAGCTCTTTGGTCCGACAAGACTAGGTTTATCCTTTAGCAGCTCGTTTTTTGTCTTTTGTTCTTGGAGTTCATATTTATGTGGTTATTTGCTTTGTGTCATTCATATCTGCAGATCATAGCAACAGAAAACGAACCAGTTCGTTGGACCACACCACTTGGGCTCCCTGTTGTTCAGCCTTACCGCAAATTAGGAAAGCAAATGGTATTTTAATTTATTTGTGTTGGGTCGTTTCGTTCAACATCAATATCAACAATTAGTCAACGAAATACGGGGTTAACCATTTTTCTTTAATTTGATCATTGGTTCAAATGCAGATTAAGACTTCCCTTCAGGTTTTAACTCTTCAACGTGAAACTGATAAGGTAACTTGCATTCTTCTTCTTCCTTTTTCAGTTTTTCCTTTATGAGGAAGGGTACAGGAAGCTTGACAAGCTATAGAATACTCCTTCCCCAAATCCCCGCCCCCCACACACACACACCATAAACTTGGATAATGTTCCTTTTTGTCCATCCCCCATAAATATACACTTCCCATTTGGGGACTCCCTTTCTCCATCACATTACAGACAGGGAGTAATAATTAACATTGAACAGTAAAACATTGCGAATTCTGTGTATGAATATATCTTTTATGTTTTTCATGATCATTCCTAGGTGATGACCAAGCGGCAGAGAACTGCTTTTCCTCCGAATTTTGTGCATTCTCTCGATGGCTCACATATGATGATGACTGCCATTGCCTGCTCTCAGGAAGGCTTAAGTTTTGCAGGTTTGTAATAACTAACTTCTTCTGGTGATGACCATTGTATTGTACCCTTAACTTATTAACTTTGTAATTGACCTCAGGAGTGCATGATTCGTATTGGACTCATGCTTGTGACGTAGATAGAATGAACCAGATTTTAAGAGAAAAGTTTGTTGAGCTTTATGAGGCACCTATTTTGGAGAATGTAAGTTCTAAGCTGGAATTGATTTAGGTGGTTTTCAGCAACATCTCCTTATCTGTAACTATTGTCCTCTGCTGGTATTGTGTCAATGCGTTTAATCAAAAATCAACAGGTTGTTGTTATCCAGTGCTCTACAGAATTTGATATTGAGGATTTCTTTTTTGTTTTGTTTTGTTTTGTTTTTCTTGGGGGGGCTGTTAACATGACTAATTCACTCTTCTTCTGCTTCTTCTTTATACAGTTGTTGGAGAGTTTTGAGAAGTCCTTCCCAAAGCTTAAATTTCCATCATTGCCAGAACGAGGAGACTTTGATCTGAAGGAAGTTCTCAACTCCACCTATTTCTTCAACTAGGCAAAAGAGATATTGCTAGTCATTTTTTTGAGGCCATGGCATATCGATTGTCTTGGATCATTACTGTTAGCATCACCTCTCTTGCTTGGAAGATGTCTGAAAGCAAGCTGCATGAGACTGACCGTGTTTCTAGATGCTGAGACGACAGGTTTGATCATAACAAGATGAAATATTGCATACTTATATACTACAGGATGATTCCATAGGCACGGCGGCTCAAGCTCCTTCTGAAGCCATTATTGGTTGACTAAGTGTTATAGTTGAGGAAAACTACAAGAGAAGTTGAGCAAATTTATTGTACATATGTTTCACATTTGACCCAACCGATAGATTGATAAGTTTTAGAGAAATGTAGTCTATATGTAAACATTTTGTATTATTACGATCTATTGATTTATGATTTTTATAGGAAGAATCTGGAGGAAGTGCTTCTAGGGTAATTTCTAAGCAGTTTTTATATTCGCCAAAGTTTTGTAACTGACCTCAAATAAAATAAGCAAATGCCATCTTGTGGATTTTATTTGTTGTTATTATAATATAAAGAAATTTGGTTGCAATTTCAAAGGACTGGGTCAAAGGAACCTGTTGTGTATGAACTGATTACAGCTGAGGGCTATTACAGAATGAATTTATTAAATTTTGGAGTAAAATAATCAAAGTTGGGTTTAAAATAAAATCTACTGACTTGGTGATTTCATCAAATTTAAGAAAAACCAGAATTATGGCCTCTACCTTGACATAATCCAATATGAAAGAAAAAAGTCAAAGTTGCAAATATCTACTTTTGTTGGTATATTTTTGCCAAAGTGTGATGAAAGCGACATTTTCTTTTTTTACTTTGAGCATCAAGAAACTAGTGAACTGATCATCCTGTAACGAAAAGAAACAAAACGACATCGTTTATCTGCAGTCTTATCAAATAAGATGGGGTAAATCCCAATATTAGCAGTAATATGTTTGAACTTACAGGTACCTAAGACAATGCTAACTAAAAACATTTTGTTAAGGATAAGGAACCAAGTCTAGTGAATCATGAAATACAGTTGAATTTTAACAGATGGTACTGAGCTAACATTTGGAAGTTGGAACATTGATTTATTTTAATGTAAGAAGAACATGTGTGCACTCTCAGAGCTGACCAGGCCCATCTTCAGACATCATGCTGCATAAAATAATCAAAATTTGAGTATCAAATTAGAATTTATTGCATGCTGCATTATTCTATCAAGTGAAAACTTTCAAGGTGAAAACGATGCATACCCAAGCCTTTTTGGAGACTTATTCAATGATCTACATAATAAGTTTTCCTTTGCAAAGTAAAATGAAGCAGCACTTGTCATCTTCCAAGAGTTGAGTTTCTTGCACTGCTATCAAACATGTCAGGCAGTAGCTCCGACTGGTCGCATTCACAGGTGCTTTCTCTCTCTCTCTCTCATCAGTTCTTGCACCAGTTACTAGCAAAAAATCACGATTATTTCTAAGAATTTAAGATTGAAAGACTTGTTGACAATCTTGAACTATTGGAATAATGCTTCTAGCTTAGTTTAGCAAGATCAAGAAAGAACTAGAAATAAGAAGAAGATTCATTCAAGAAGGAAGAAAGAAGATTTGTGCAACAAAGTAGTTAGTAGTTAGTTTGTTAGGAGTAGTTAGTAAAGCTAGTTTGTTGTATAAATAGAACCTCTTCTCACTTGTAGAATCAATTAAATCAATATACAACTTTATCACTTTTATATTCTGTTTTAGTTTAGATATGAATTTTAGTTTCTTCAACATGAACCAAAGTTTTCAATGTTTTAAGAATATTCGGATTATCTGATTCTGCTCTTTTGTTTCTGTGTCTGATTTTGGAATCTTTGTACAGTTGAGGGAAGACAGGAGTCCTTTGGGAAGCCTTGCTGAGTCCTTGTTAGCAAGTATCTCAGAAATAATAAGATCAGTTATACGCATACAGCTAGAGAAGGAGATTTTCACTGAAATCGGTTGCTACTTTTATCGAGCTTCTGCCATTGTTATGGAGCTTCGCATAAACTGGAATACACCAACCAACACAACTGCCATCTTACAAACTCTATGCAAGAACATGGAATTAGCAAAAAGCTTCACTGCAAAACTAGAGAAAAGCACACAAACATATCCTGAATTCACAAATATGGTGAAGCAACTTGAAGATGTTCTGAGAGGTATTGGAGAAAACCTTGGCCTAATACCGTTGTCAACATATGGGAACCATGAATATGCAGAATGGGCAGCTAAGGCTCTTTCCAAGGATATGAAACAAGTCTCATTTTCTGTCAGCTCGGAGTCGAAAGAGCAGAAGCTTCACGTTCATAGGCTTCCCTCAGGGCAAATGATGAGGGGAGAGATGAAACAAGTGGAGACAGATCTCTACTCTGTTGATGCCGATTCTTCAGCTACGAATCTTCACTTATCATATTTATCAGATACATCACAGTCTTATAAGAGTGCCAATCAAGAAAGATTGAGGAGTTCAGACAAAAATGACTCCATCAGTTTGAGTGGTGCATCCTCATCAACGGCATCTCCACACTTGGCTCATTACGTGGAGCCTCTATACGACACGTTTTTCTGTCCTCTGACGAAGAAGGTGATGGAAGATCCTGTGACAATAGAGAGTGGAGTGACGTACGAGAGAAAAGCAATAGCTGAATGGTTTGAGAAATTTGCTGATACAGCAGAAGTTGTCTGTCCAAAATCAGGACAGAGTCTAAAGAGCAGAAATATCAACAGCAATGTAGCATTCAAAGCAACGATCGATGAGTGGAAGGAAAGAAATGAAGCTGCAAGAATTAAGGTCGCCCGAGCAGCTCTCTCTTTGGCCAGTACGGACAACATGGTACTTGAAGCAATCGATGATCTACGAAACATTTGCAGGACTAGGCCGTACAACAAGGTGCAGGTACGCAGCATTGGAATGATTCCGTTGCTTGCAAAGTTTCTTGAACACAGAAGCAGAAGTATAAGATATGCGACGCTGGAGCTATTGAGACAATTAGCCGAGGATGATGAAGAGGGGAAGGTGATTATTCTAACCTCAGCATCTACAAGCTTTCATTTGAATCATAGTTTTACAAAATTATATCATTCTGCAAATGGCTCATAGTGTTGTATAATAATAAACTTGTGCAGGATGCAATCATGAAGATAATTGATTTCTCAACAATAATAAAAATGCTATCAAGTAACCACACACCTGTGAGAAATGCAGCTGCATTCCTCTTGCTTGAGCTATCAAAATGCAAAAATTCCTGTTATAAGATTGGGGCAGTAGCTGGAGGTATTCTGATGCTGATCACAGTCAAATACAGACAATCATCGGATGCATTTGCTTCGGAAACAGCTGATCAAATCTTGAAGAATTTGGAGATCCTCCCAGATAACATCAAGCTCATGGCAGAGAATGGATATTGGGAGCCACTGCTAGCTCATCTAGTAGAAGGTAATGCCAGCTAAACTATCCCCTTTCTTCCTGCAACAAGATAGTTCACTAGTTATCACCCACATCCACATACTAGTATATATATATACTGAAGTTGAATGAACAACAGGCAGTGAGGAGATGAAAATGGAGATGGCGATCTATCTTGGGGAGATCGTTCTTGGACCTGATAACATGGCGTTAGTAGCAGAGACGGCTTCCCCAGCTCTAATCGAAATGGTTCAAAGTGGGAACTCTCTGACCAGAAATGCAGCATTCAAGGCATTGAAACAGATATCGTGTTACCATCCAAATGCAGGGATACTCATTGAAGCTGGTATAATGCAGATTATGGTTGAGGAGATGTTCACAAGAACGATCCACAACGAACCAATGAATTCAACAACTGAGGCTGCTATAATACTAGCTAATATACTCGAGTCTGGTCTGGAGCTTGAGAATTTCCCGGTCAGCGCACAAGGCCACACGATAATATCGGACTACATAGTATACAACATCATCTACAGAATCAAGAGCACAAGCTCTGATGACTCGAACATCAACTTGATCCGGATCCTGCTGTGCTTGATCAAGTTCCCAAAAGCATCAGCTACCATTGTTTCGATTGTGAAGGAGACTGAAGCCAGTTATAATTTGATCGAACTGATCAATACCACAAATGAAGAACTCGGGGTTGCATCAATCAAGCTACTAGTTGCTCTCTCATCTTTCATGGGACACACATTATCAGACAGACTCTGCAGAACTCAAGGGCAACCTGGGAGTTTAATCAAGAATCCATCCGAAATTACTAGGATCACAGAATTGCATGCAGTTTCAGCTAATTTCTTGTCCAAGCTTCCTCATCAAAACCTGACACTCAACCTTGCTCTGGTCAGCAGCAACACAGTTCCCACAGTCATAAAAAGCATCAATCAGATACAGATGAGTGGTACAAGATCAAGTAGACATGCAAGCTCTTATTTTGAAGGCTTGGTGGGCATTATTGTCAGATTGACAACAACGTTGTATGACCAACAAATCTTGCTTACAGCAAGAACCTACAACTTTGTCGGAGTTCTAACCGAACTTTTAACAAGATCATTCACTGATGAGGTACAGAAGCTATCTGCAGTAGGGCTGGAGAATCTGTCAAGACAGTCAATCACTCTATCAAGACCTCCAAACAAGAAGAACACCAAGATCCTAAAATTCTTCTTTTTCCGAAAATGCATATCGATCAAACTGTCAAAAGGCAAAGGAGAAGAATTCTTACTGTGCCCCATCCATGGAGGGGTGTGCTCTTCCCAGGAAACATTCTGCCTCCTCGATGCAGAAGCCGTGGAAAGGCTGCTGGCTTGCTTGGACCACGAGAACGTGGAGGTGATCGAGGCAGCACTTTCAGCACTATCATCATTGTTGGATGATAAAGTTAATGTAGACAACAGTATAAGCTTGTTGTCTGAAAAACATGCACTCTCATATGTGTTGAACGTCGTGAAGGAGCACAAGGAAGAAGCTGTGTGGCAGAAAGCATTCTGGGTGATAGAGAGATTCTTGATGAAAGGTGGAGATGTGTCTGTTTCAAATGTATCACAGGACAGACTGTTTCCAGCTACCTTGGTGAGTGCATTGCATCACGGTGATGATCACACCAGGCAAATGGCTGAAAGAATTTTGAGGCATTTGAACAAAATGCCTAATGTATCCAATACCATGAGCTTTAACATGTAATAAAATTTTCATTGCAAGAAATCATCAAATTTCCTTAAACAAGGTCCTTAGCTTCCTAGTTCTTGCTGATGCTCTTGTAACTAACAACATTTTATTATCAAGGTAAATTGTGTGATATGTCTTATGTCATTGTCTCATAAAATTCAGTTTTGCCGTCTTACCATGATGATGGCAGCACATTCAGAGTTCAGAAGTTGAGAAAATTTTACCATAAAAAAAGAAAAGATGGTTGGGCCGGCATTTGAAAGTTTCCCAACAATAAAATAAGACAAACAGTGACTAGAATTGATCCTTTCAAACATAAGAATCAGCAGATAATCTATACAAAAAAATAGAAGCTTTACATCATTGATAGCCATTGAACACCTAAAGCTCCAACATAAAAGTTACTAAAACCTATTTTCATTAAGTATTCCACCACATATGGACGTATAGAAAAAGACCTACTTCTCTAGTCCAAGCTGAGAACTCAAACAAGGGATAATAATATAACATGAACGTCGACATCATCGAATGGAATGCATTTACTTCTCAAAGACATACTATATCACAGGAGCAGGCCAGCATTAATTAGCCTTTTCTTTTTTAACACAATAAACTGAATTTTTATATAAGACAAGTCAGAAATTTACAAATAGGCTAAGGGAAACTGTACTAACTGAAACAAGAAGATGGCTTCTTTCTCAATAGAAGATTTTGTTGGGAATGGATCTCTGAAAGAATTGTTGCAGAGGCTGCTAGATGAAGGCTGGGATGATGTCCCTACTTTGAAGGTGATGAACTCAGAGGACATGGATGATATCGGCCTTACTCGACAGCAGAAGGTTAGTTACTTATTTTATCTATCAAAATCTTTCTACCCTTTGATATTTCTTTTATCTTGAAACAAAAGGTTGTTCTAAGCACAATTTAGAAGAATTTTCAGTAATGAAGAATTCGTTAAATGTTAACACTTTTCCTCTACCCTGCTCAAGGATGCTCTTGAAATTAGGTCGTACCTGCATGATCGAACCCTGATGCAGTACGGGGATCAATTAGAGGCCTCGGGAAAAAGTTTGTCAGAGCTTCTTAGCTTGAGTAATGAAGATCTCGCATCTATGTTTGGAATGAAACGAGGCCATATTGTTCGTTTCATGAGCAGAAGCAATGCATGGGCACCAGATCCATTACCAGCATCATATACACTCCCAGCTAGGAGGCGAAGCAACTTGCCTTCCAGAAATAATAGCATATACAAGAGTCGGCTCACACCTGCCAACTCCAATAAACTTAGTATGCGGAGATCTGGTTCTGATCTTACCTTGGAACAGTCCATAGCAAGCTTCAAATTAAAGGACGGATATGTCTTCAAGGGGATTGTAGCATCAATGCCAGCAGAGTCAAGGGCATGTGGCTGCGTGGAATCTCCTCCGGTAATCGAAAAAGTAGCTACATACTCCATGATAGAAAAGATCTCACTTCAGAAACTAACTCCAGAATACAAAATTGGAATGGAGCGGTTGATCAAGTCAAAGACACCACCGATGAAGGCTGCAGATTTGTGGCGAGAGAAACCAGCCATTCTTGTCTGCATTCGCAGACCAGGGTATGATAGTTCAAACCCTGTGTTGTTAGTTAAATTCTTGTAGATATGTACTTCATGCATGGGAAACAGTAGAGCTCCTTGTTTTCATATGCTATCAGGTGCATCATGTGCCGAGCTGAAGCGCATCAACTCTACTCCAAGAAACCTATATTTGATGCTCTTGGAATTCAGCTGTTTGCAGTTATCCACGAGAACATAGAGTCAGAGGTATAATTTTCTTTTATCTAAAACACTCATGCATGAGAAGTAAATACATTATATATGTTGAACAGAACATGTTTAAAATGGTTTCAGATAAAAGATTTCTGGCCGAGATACTGGGGTGGTGCTGTGCTCTATGACAGAAGCCAGGAGTTCTTCAAGGCCCTTGGTGGAGGGAAGCTGCTCAAAGAAAAGTTCTTATCTGGTTTCCTCCTCAATCCTAGAGCTATTGCCAACTACAGGAGAGCAAAGGCTTCGGGTATGCAAAACAATTTCAAGGGTGAAGGTGAGATCAAGGGTGGACTATTTATAGTTGGCAGAGGTAAAAGTGGGGTTGCATACCAGTTCATCGAGAGAAACTTCGGTGACTGGGCACCACTTCCTGAAGTCATAGACATCTGCACTCGCATGCAGGTAATCAATCGCCTGCCTTCCATCTCTCTCTGAGTACATTGAGTCATTGACATTGATCCTGCTCCTCTCCAAACATTCATCATCATGAGCTATTTTTTGTGCAGGGACCACAGAACAGCCAATTAGAGCCAACAAAATCATCGAAGGAAGAGTCAGAAGAACGAAGCGAACCAACCAGAGCACCCTCCTCATCAACCTCCATATCTGTCTTTAATTAACTCCCAGTTTGATACAGATATCGTGTAGCTTGCTTGTAGTAAGATTGCCTTTGACATGGATTGGAGTTCTTTATTGTATTTAGCCATTCAAAAATGGAAAGTTTTTTGTTATGAGTTCAAACACTGCATTAGTTCGTCCCTGATCGTCATTTCGATCAGCACTGAAAGTAAAATACTAAACTCATTATGCACTTGTGATTTAAGTCTTCAACTCTACAGTTTTTATAATAAGAACGAACTTGAGAAAGAATATATAATAATTGACGTTAAACAGTTAAAATGAATTCTGCGTGATATCTCATCTATCAATTTATATTAGAGTTTTTCCAATATGATCTACTTGTCATCAGCAGTGAAAATGTACACTTGGTTCTTACAATTTATCCAACTACATCCTGCCTTTTCTATGATTTAAATCAACAACAATCACTTGCTTCAATGCCTGAGGTATTCATTTTATTTTATTTTACTTTTTTAAGGCATCACATTGGATAATTGCTGTTATCTGATAGAATGAATTAATTTCCTTTTCTTTTGGGAGATGACTGATCAAAGAATTCTTGACTAAAAACAATTATAGAAAATAAAGGATCACTGCATATAATACTCTAGAAAAAAATTATATCATCAAACAGTTTTTTCCATCCGAACCCTTCTAATAGCACTCTTGTCCTCCTAATCAAGAACCGTACGCACCATTTTTCTTTAAATTGGCAAAAATTAAAACCTCAAAAAAAAAAAATCTCTCACTCCCAAGGATCAGTCTCCGTCCTCACTTCTGATGGCTCAACAACTTCCGATTCCACTGCACCTGCTGCTGCATCAGCCTCCAAGCCACCATTCTTTTCATCCATGTCCTCATCATCATCCTCTGATCTACCCCATCTTCCTCCAAGGGCCATAGCCATCATCTCGTATATCTTACTGCTCAGCTCCGCAGGGCTGTCCGGCTGTTTATATTACAGCACGTGAGAAAAAAAACCTTTAACACCAAAACAGCAAGAAGAAAATTTGTACAATAATTTTCTACAACTTACAGTGAACCCGCTGGAGATTAAGGCTGTCTCGTAAAGAAGTTCAACAGCTCTATTCGCGTCAGAGCTCTTGGGCGCGTTCTTGCAGGCAGCCTACAAAAGCAAATTGTTTTAACGGTTGGTTGACTGAATTTTGATGGATAAAGAGCCAGATTATTATATCTTGAATTTTGATTTCATGTTTTATCATACGTTTAGATCCTTCACGATCGGATGGTCTGGATTGATCTCTAATATTCTTCGACCCCTCATGAACTCGAGGCTTGATTGATCGCCAAGAGTTTGTGCTTTCATCAGTCTGCGCAAGGAAATGTGATCAAATCAAATAATGGTCGATCAGCTTATTTTTCAAACCAAGAGAATGTATATCATATAAAGGGCACCTTTCCATGTTGGCCGACCATCCAAATTTTCCCGAAACAAGCACACATGGAGACGAGGCCAGACGTTTCGAGACTTGCACTTTAGCTACCTTATCACCAAGTTGTTGTTTCATCCAATCACAGAGAAGATTGTACTCTTGCTTAGTTTCCCTCTCGCTCACCTCATCATTATCACCTGAAAGTGTCACAAAAATTATTCCAAGAACAAACTATTCCTTCTCGCAATCGACTATTTTCATAACAAATTAATTTAATTTGCGAGTCATTAGAAGACAAAACATAAAGAGATACTGACCAAGGTCTAGATCCTCCTTGCTGATGTCAATGAATTTTTTCTCTTTGTATGTCTCTAAATTCTGAATCGCCACTTCATCAATTGGATCAACCAAGTAAAGCACCTGCAGATTGAGTCATTAGTTTTAACATCTACCGACCCACAGAATCATGCAGTCCATTCAAAACAGAATTTGCTGATTCCTCCGTGTTAAGACTTAGACCAGATTTCTATGATTATCAATTATACAAGAGTAAATTGACCAAATGGATTAGTTTATGAGCACATACCTCAATGCCTTTCTGAATCAATTTTTCGACGAAAGGAGCAGATTTAGCACTTTTTAAGCTGTCAGTTGCCAAATAATAGATAGCCTTCTGATTCTCGCCCATGTTCTCAATATATTCATCTAAGCTTATTAGATCTTCTTCACTTTTGGATGAGAAAAATCTCAACAATGGTGTTATGCGCTTGTGATTCCCAGTGTCCTCAATGCAACCCAACTTCAAAAACTTACCGAAATTCTCCCAGAATTTCTTGTAATCCTAAATTGCACAACCTCAAGTATAAGTCGCATGAAAATGAGTAGAAAAAAACTGTTGCTTATTTATTCATTGTTCACGGCCAACCTCTTTGCTCTCACTATCAGAAAGATCTTGAATCATGTCAAATGTTTTCCTAACCAGTCTTTTCCTCATTATCCTCACCTGGTTCAAGAAAATAGAATAAATCCATTAGTTTAAAATGGAATATTAGCTTACAATATAGATTCGGACCCATTGATGAGAAACGTCTTCCTTACAATTCGGCTCTCCTGAAGGATCTCTCTTGAAACATTAAGGGGGAGATCATCTGAGTCCACCACACCCTTCACAAAGCTCAAGTATCTTGGGAACTGCAGGTTATGAAATAGGTTATACTTAACATAAGCATGACCAGTTCAATGCTGAAAACATAAGGATACAATTATTGACTGAGCTATTACATCAAGAAATTATTCTTGCGACCAAGGTGTGCATTATAAATTATATGAGACATCCATTTATTATTTTTAAGCTGAAAACATGGCATGCTCTGTTGACCAAAAAGAAAAGGAGAAAAAGAAAAGCAAGAAAATGCCCACAAGTCTAAAGAGAAACAAATAAAGTTCATACCAGTTCACCATCAAAATCATCTGAAATAAATACACGCTTCACGTATAGACGGATGTTTTTAGTCTTGGGATTGATAACTTCTTCATTGTTAAGAGGTGCCATTCCAGGAATATAGAGCACACATCTGAACTCCACCTCTCCCTACAGCAGTACTGGATCAAAATCATAGTAGAGTTGCTGAAATTTTTGCCAGCTCATTCAACATGAACACTCATCATACCTCTGTGTTGAAATGGGTATAGGTAAGTGGATCCAGAAACTCATTGAACGCCTTCTTGTAAAATTCTTGATATTGATCTTTCTCAACTTCCTTGGGGTTACGCATCTATATATAATACAAAATAGTAAGGAATTAGCATAAATAAAATCCAAATTGAGTCGAAAAATATGAGATCGCTTCCAGCTCAGGCTTACCCATATAGGTTTTGTTTCATTTGTCAATTCCCAGTCCCAATATTTTTCAGTTTTGGTCTTCTTCACCTTTTTCTTCTCTCCCTGGAAAACACCAGGTAGTATAAATTGGTATGATCTTCATATCCTTTTTAAGTAGAGAAAAAGCAAAACCATCAGCAACTGATTCTAAAATAGCATTACCTCTGGTAGTTCTTCTCCCTCCTTTGGTTCTTCCTCTTCTTCTACCTGCCGAAGATTTTAAATCACAGAGTCAAGCTTGTCCCACAAAATAACTATGCAACCATGATTACAGCTATATGCATACAAATAGCTATATGCATACTTTGTAATGACATGCAAAAGGTAGTAGAGAGACAGAAGGGTTTTTGATAGAAAAGTAACCTCAATGGTCCTCGACTTCTCTTGCCATGTGTAGATGGGGAATGATACAAATTGTGAATAATTCTTGACCAAACTCTGGATCTTCATAGGCTCCGAGTATTCATACTTATCGTCATCCTGCAAGACGAAAATGAGTAAGTTGATTTTACTTGAAAACAACCACTATAAACTTAGTATTGGCAGAAGCAGAAAAGTCATAATATCGAAGCTCTCCCTACACAATGAAAAACGGTATGTGCAAAAGATAAAGAGAGATCAATACCCTCAGATAAAGTGTGATCTGGGTGCCTCGACTAAGGGATTTACTGGGATCAGTTTCCTCCCTAATTGAATACGAGCTACTATCAGCCACAGATTCCCAAACATACTGCTTGTCAGACCTTGGACTCTTTGTTGACACAACTACCTATGACATCGAAAAGAGAATAAGAAAATAAGTTAAATCAACCCAGAAGAACTAGAAAAGATGCAACAAACTATGAAGAACCTATATTAGATTGTACGGGAATAAAAAAGTACCCTATCTGCAATCAGAAAAGCAGAATAGAACCCAACACCAAATTGGCCGATCAAGCTATTGTCGGCCCCAAGGTCCTGGTTCTCCTGCACGAGATGAAAATCCAATTTTACATGTCAGGTCATAATTATGGTAGCTAGAGAAGTCTTATGGAAATGCGATAGTGCTCAAGTACAATTTGACAAGAAGAGCAACAACCTTCAATGCCTTTAGGAATCTTGAAGTGCCACTTTGCGCAATGGTTCCAAGACAGTCTATAAGCTCCTCTTTTGTCATTCCGATACCAGTGTCACTGAAAATGGACATAGCAACACCAAAATTAAGCTAATCTTCCATTACAATAACTACAAATGTCATAAAATAAATACATACGTTATGGTAATAGTCCCATTATCTGGATCAGGTTTGATACGAATCTCTAGATCACCAGCATCTCCAAGTAATGCAGGCTCGGTCACACTCAAAAACCTCAATTTATCAAGAGCATCACTTGCATTACTGCAGAAAGAAAATAAGTTAAGGGAAGACATATCCCAGTAACAAACGATAATACGTGCCCCAATAGGTACCAGCAAACTCTTATATATGCAAAAACACATTTTTATATTCAAAGTGGAGTCTTCTGCAACACAATGTGAAATACAAAAAACGAAATTCAAAACTAACTAAGCCTTCTCACCTCACAAGCTCACGAAGAAAAACTTCCTTGTGGCTGTACAAACTATGGACTATCAAATCCATCAATCGACTAACCTGAAATCAAGATAAATACCAATACCAGTTACATACTTTAAATTTCCATCCTCAATAAATTAACAAATATAATTAACAAAGGCTAAAACAATCCAATGACAGAGTTATCAAAAGTACTGCTCTAAGCAATACCAATTCGCTCAAGACGTCATTTTTTTCTCAATTCCCACAAAAAAAGAAAGAAAGAGAACCGATATTTACCTCAGCCTGATATTCATAAGTCTCTCCAGCGCTCTCCGGAGCCTCCTTCTCAGCCACGGCGGAGGCGTCACATTTCACCACCACTCCGCTCCGCCTCTCCAACTTCCACTCCAACCCGCTCCTCAAAAAGGCGTTGTTCAATCCACTCCTAGGAAGAAAAGCGCTTCTGAACGAACCCTTATTGCTCTTCACACCAGTGTTAATAGAAAAGGACGACATATTTGGCGTCACGGCCATCGCCGCAGAGGCCAGACTTCTGCTCAACACAGGCGCCATCTTTTCAAGCTTGAGATAAAGCCCAGGTGAAATCTTGGTTCTTTCGTCCAAAATTCAATCCGTTTGCTTTGTGGGTCAATAGAATTGCAGGCGGAAAGGGGTGTGTTTTCGCGTGGTTAGGTGTGGGAGGTGAAGTAGTTAGTAGATAAGTAGAGACTAGAGTGTGAGTTTTGTCTAGCTATTGCTATTGCTATTGCTATTGGTAACCAAGAAACAAAGAAAGAAACAAAGAAAGAAAGAAGGCTTGGGTTTAAGGGAAGTGTGCTGGAGGGTTCTAGAATTTGGAAGCCATATTTAGGGGTTAAGCCGTTTATTTGGACGTATGCGTTCAGAGAATCGTATGGCCTCGATTCTTCTGCCATCGCAATTATCCTCCATCTTTTTTTCTTTTCATTTTTTAAGATTAATTATAAACTTTAATGTTATTTACTTCACCATAAAATTATGCTTAACAAATTAAATTAAAAATAAATAATACTCCTCTTACAATCTACAACATTCTTTTTACAAGTTATAAATTTAAATTTTTACTCTACTTATTTTGAAAAGATAAAATATGGAGTTCATATAATATTGGATTAGGGAAAGAATAAATAAGTATAATACAATCTTTAATTCGCATGTATTCATAGACAATTCAAACGCCTACTCACCGACTGAAAGTAAAATTGAGTTCCAAGTCTGGACAATTTTCCAGCATATAGCTAGCTATATAAGTAACATATTTTGCTACAAAATACTCATCAAGTTTAAGGATGTTATAAAAATCTTGATTATTCAATGAATTCTTGAATGGATGTTATAAAAATTTTGATTAGCCAATGGATTTTTGAAAGAGGATAAATTTTTTTAGCAATATAAATCATTTTATTCTTCGGACCTAAATATCATTTGAAAACTACGTTATTATTTTTACTTTATAAAGATAGAGTAGTACAGTAATCCAATTTATTTTACAATTGTTTCAAATGAATAAGTCTTAAGTCGCGTATTTATATGGATTTGTTGTTACGTATAAACTTATACTACCTCCGTCCCACCAATAACGACCCATTTGATTAAAATAATACACTCATCTACTTTACAAATGGGTCGTTATTGGTGGGACGGAGGGAGTAAGTTTTAACAATATAAATCGACTGACCATTCTTTTCTACATAACATTTAAATTGTGGAGACTTAAATCAATTATAGCTTGCATTATTTAAGTGCGAATATTAAAGTAAACACATTTTAAGCTTGTAGAGATTTTAATGTCATTATCTACAAAAATTGAGTGTGAGCTGGTAACATAAACTGCAGAGTTGAAGTTGATTGTAGTGTCATTATCTACATTTACAACCGAGCATTATAAGACTAAACATGTCAAAAATGGTTTATATCATTCTAATAATCACTTAACTTAGCACACGATAAATATCAGTCATATAGTGTAAAGGGAGTGTTTCACTGTTGGAATATTATATATATTAAAGATGTAGAAGTTTGATGGTATTTATTGAAAACTCGTTTATTTATAAAACTAATTTATTAGACTTAACGTTTCAATTTGCAGTTAATCAGTGTTCAATTTAGGGTATGAATGAGATCGTTAGTCACAAAATAAACTGAAAATTAAAAATTGGAAGTGTATAGCATAAGGACACAATGTTTGAGATGCATAGTTCAAAGATAAAACTTTTACATTCACAAAACTTGACGTTACTCAAGGATTTCCAACTAAATTGGAGGTGTGTGTGTTCTTACAATGATCAATCTTTATAATATTCGATATATGTTGAGTATGATCACACTTCTAACTTGTATTAAAACTAAATTCTATGCAAGTTCTATATCATACTACATGGTATTCTAACTCTTTAAGAAAACTTAAATATTTACAATAAGATCAAACATCCTAAGATTGGAATTTGAGAGTCTAGATCATTGAACGTTTGAAAGTTTGAGATGTTTGAATTATCATTTTTGCGAGAGGTAACATGTATTATTGAATGTTTGAAGTGTTGAACTATTTCCAATGCTCGTTCAAAAATAAATCTCTTGTGGAAATTGATTATTTAAGCTGAGCTTTGAAATTCTTTCAATTGCAGCTTTGTTTTTGTTTCCAAAAATGGTGCATGCAAATTGATCTCTCAATTCCCAGTTAGCAACAAAGGAGAATCATTTTGGAATTGATGGATTTGGACCGGAACTGGAGCTCTTAAAGTTTTTACAGTACTAAATCAAGGTTCACAACTTCACATTTCGAGACCTAAGTCGATTTAGATTAATTATGCATAGAATGCAATAAAATTATGATGTACTGGTTAACGTATAAAAATACATTATCATGTGATATAATAAAAAACATTTATAATGCATCAAAATAATAAAGAACGTACATATATTTTAGTTCATACCTAAAACTTGATTCTTACCGAATCATATCAATTTATATTAATATCACAATATTTATTGGTTTAATTTCTATAATAGCTATTGTTTGTCAAAAGAAAAACAAGATTAGTGTAAGAGAGAATACATCAATTACCAACCTTTTCAAATTGCCTGTAATATTTTTGCATAAATAATATTTTCGTTGTTTGTTTTTTTATTAATAATTATTATTTTTATACTCCCTCCGTCCCAACTAGCTTGAGTCGTATTCCTTTTTGGGCCGTCCCAACTAGCTTGAGTCGTATTCCTTTTTGGGCCGTCGCAACTAGCTTGAGTAATTTCCTTTTTAGGAAACCTTTATTACACACACAAATTTAAATAATATATATTTCTATCATCACTTTATACTTAAAACATACACTCAACATACACTCCTTAACTCCTTAATTCCCGTGCCGAAAAGAAGTGCCCCAAGCTAGTTGGGACGGAGGGAATATTAAATAAATATTAAATTATTACATAATCAATAAATTACTCTTTAAAGGTGATTAATAAATTTTTATTAAAATTTTACTTTTTATCTCATGTCATATCATTTACGGATAGTAGAGCTAGCAAAATGGCAGGCCTGGCCCGCCCGGCTCAGTTCCGACGGGCTTCTCATAATTTTGAAGCCCGCCCGAATATTTTTGGACTTCAAAATGTTAGGCCTAACCCGATCCCGGGTGGGCGGGTTTTTTTCTAGGCGGGCCCGAAGTTTTATTTATTTAATATAAATAAGAAAACTCTTTTAAAATTTGACAATTACAACGTAAAATAAAATTATGCAATTAGCACCTTCAAATGTTAATAAAATTCTGAATAAATAATTAAAAACATAAAATATAAACACTACAAGTTCATAATTTAAATTATATAACAATCCTAAAATAAATAATTAAAACTTTAAAAGTATTTTATTCATTGTCTATTAAAGTTATACAAAATATAAATATTACAATGATATTTAAATTAAATAACAATTACGAAAAATAGTGTTTTAACTTATACTATCGGGCGGACTTTTTAGCCCAAAGTCCATTGGGCCCAAGACAATTTTAGGACGGACTTTTTGAACTCATTTTTTCGGACCTCCTTTTATCAAGCTCAAACTCCGAATTTTTAGCGGGTATATGGGCTCGAGCCATTTTTGTCAGCTCAAACGGTTAGTATTAATATCATTAACAACGGGCAAATAATATTTTTGTGAATATTTAATCATGACGGTTGTTTGGTTTATCTTTGTATTCTCATTTATTCACCATGACATTTCTCCTCTGTTGGTATATTTTTTTTTTATGAAGTTGATATTATTCAAACATCATAGCATCGGCCCAAACTTTTATGGACCAATTCAAAAGGTATATGATACAGCAGTCATGCTTAAGAAAAATATTTATATTCTAAATTAACCTAAGGTAGTCATATTCCAACAATTACAAATGGGGGAAATGCTATTTTAAATTAACCTAAGGCAGTCATGCTTAAGAAAATTAGGAAAAAAGTATCAGCTTAAGAATAATTTGAATAAGAAGAGATTAATTATCAAACATTAATCAGGTCTCATGAATTACGGACTAGGATTTCATTATTATCGCCAAACAAAAAATTAACTACTTTTACTCAAACATAACATAGACAGTTAAATCGAACAAAGAAGACTACTTCTTGTAAAAGTTAGCAGTACTTCCTCCCTCGAAAATGCTTGCCCCGACGAGCGGGGTTGATACACTCACGAATGATGTGACATGTGATGTAGATAAATATTAAAATTTTAATAATTTTTTTATTAATATCATTTTCCAACTAGGATTTATTGATTAAGATATAATTTAATATTATTCAATACAAAATAATAGTAAAAATAAAATTAACAAAATAATAAAAATATAGTGACTCGCATATGCTCCTACATTTCATTTCGCAGACAGTACAAAAACGAAATAGTAAACCATTTGAATTGCTCCCGGTTGTTCAATCATTTGATAACCAAAGTCATTCTTTGATAAATGATCACTATGAGTCAAACTCAATAGAATTTGATCAATCATTTTTTCTGTTGTTAAGGCGGAGAACTCATCCAAGAATTCTCTTTTTTCATCATCAATTGAATCACTGTTCGCGATCCAGGAAAGAAATGTAGACTCGTAGGAATGCATTGACAACTAATTTTTGGAAATAGAATAGGATACGTACAGAATTAACTGAGAGGAAAATGAGATCCAAATCGTTTAATCTGTAAAATAAAAGGCACATCAGTCGTGGGCGCATTAAGACATTACTCCTTCCTCTCTCCTCATGCTAAAATTAAAAGTAATCACGTTTTTTTATTTGACCGTTTTATTAAAAAAATTTATTTGACTGTTTTATTAAAATTGATTATTTTTAAAAAAATATATATTTTACCTTTTAAAATATTAACTCTTTTTTCTTTTTTAAATTACAACATTTTAGTTTGTTATAAATTTTGCATGTCGAATCAAACGTGGCTGCTTTTTAAAGTGCGACGAAGTATTTCCTAAGCTAATACACATAGGTCGTGCCGCCAACTTCTAGGGTAGAAATTGACTGGGCTTTTTTTAATATACAAAATTCAATTACAAAATAAAGCCCAAAAAAATATAATTGAGTTATTAATTAATTAATTGATTTCTCAATTAATTTAATTTCTTTAACAATCAAGCTTCTTCAAATTTTCAGAAAAACCATAAATTCATACATGATGAAATCACACCTAAAGTGCACATTAAATCACAAAAATTCCAAAATGTATATGTGAATAACTAAAATGGACACACATCAACCATGCATATATATGGGTGTAATTAATAGAATGCAGGCGGCATAACTTTAAATTCTTGTCATGAAGAATCCCTAGAAATCTCAAACACACATACGTAGTACATGTATATGCAAATTGCAGAAGATGTATTTAATTAGGTATATATAGTAGAGAGAGAGTTGAGGGGGATGAAGAGATGGAGAGATAGATAGAGGTTCAAGAAACTAAGCAAAAATGGAGCTTTTCTAGTCTTGGAGAGTGCATGACGGCAGACAGGCGCTAAACACTTGTATCTTCACCTCCACGTTACTCTTTATATATATTCTACTTTTACTAATATTTTTCCAATCAAACTTTTCCCCTTTTTTCTTGATAATTTCAATCCATCACTAAACTTAATTTAAATTCATAATAATTCCAACTCATTACATTACACATTTACACTATCACATACTAGTTTCAATCACTCAATTTTCTCCATGCTACCATCTTTCTTATATTTTTTCTTGACTATTCAATTCCAAAATGACAATACACACAATACATAATATGACCCAACCTCTATATAAAATGGCTAGCATTATATATTCTGTGATGCAATTGAGATAAATTTTGTACTGAATCATATAAAAAAAATTGCACCCAATGAACTAAAGGAAAAACAAGTGCGACAAACTCAGAATACACCATCACAGGCAGGCACAGGCCATGCATGCACGTACGAACCAATTTAGAAATCCAAGTTAAGATCTAAAATGGAATTAATAGTACTGCAAGTTCAAGATCATGCACGTCGTCCAAACTCAATTTAGTGCCACGTCGTCTCTAATTCTAATCGAACAAGATTAATTGGTTTTCGTCCAAATTCCAAACCCCAATTTATATAATATCTAGCTAGCACATGGTTTTCCAAAATATCTAATAGTAATATATTTTCAACAGTTCATAGTAATAAGTTTTGTTGTGGTCCTCTCCTCGTGGAAGAACAGTTTCAAATTTGATTAGAATTTAGAAATTGAAATAACCTCGAGATCCTATAGTTCGTGACACATGGATAATCACAAATATACGTTGATAAAAAATTAACCTACCATAGATTTGCATGCCAGTGAAAATTGGTCCCCCTTTATTTTAGTGAAGCGTGAAGTTTAAGTTAAATAGTAGTAACTTTTAATTAATAATCAGCATTGGAACCCTAGCTAGTCTATAGTTTTGACTTGGGAATGTACAAAAATTTTTAAAATTCTTTAGACCATAGCTTTGATTTGCGTGCGCTCATACGTTCCCTCTCTCTATAAATCCTACATTTATTTGAAGGAACTTTTTCTCTTTGGATGCTTCCAAAAAAGACAGATATACCAATTAAATTGATCCACAAAATGCTACTCACAGTCGTCACTACTGCAAAAACTGCAAGATTTCTTCTCATCATTCTTTTTGTAGCCGCAACTCTTTCAACAGCCTCCATAGTTCAAGGTTCATAATAATATAGTAGCTTAACTATTAGCTTTGTATATTTTGGTTTATATGTCCAGGTTTTATAGATTAGGGTTCACTGCATGGTATATAATGATTCACACTCAAATTTGCAGGTTCATGTTCAGTTCAAGAATGCAAAGCAGAAAGCAAGGTACTCTTGTCTAAGGAAATTATTTCACTCCTTTCGTTAAAGTTTTGATTTTCTTAATTTACGAGTCGAGATCCTCTACCACATTGGCGTTATCGCGTGTTTTTATCATTTGTTTACGAGCATGTTTTCATCGATTCACATCACATGTGATGCAGACTATTGAAAACAAGATAAGAGGACGAAAGATAGCTTCTGATGATTACTATTTGATGAAGATGGAGGTGATGAGAGAAAAATTTGAAAGATCAAAGTATACAAGAAAATCAAGAATGATGATGCCAAAAGAAAATTATGGAGCTAGTTTTGTTGCGTTCAATGCAGATTACAAAGGCCCAAGGCGTCATCCACCTAAGAACAACTAAGCTGCAGGAAGTAATTAAAGTAACGCAAGTTCGTATTTTGAAACATCTCTATTACTACTATATATAATTTAAGTGTTTTCCTTGTTATTGAGGAAAATCCTAGTTTTGCCAATGTCTACTTAATTTCTACACTTCAATATATGTAAGGTTCTTATTATAGTATTATCATGCAACGAATTTTATTTTGGGTTTTTGGCTAATTAAACTACATGTGTGGTTTTGTTTAACTATGACCCTAATCAGTTACTCAAATATTTCGATTATAATTATATATACTACTTCTTCTTCTTCTTCTTTTGACAAATTCATTTGTATATTATTGATTTGTTTTATAAGTACCAGACTTTTGATAAGTCGATCGTTCATAGTTTTCACAGCAAGGTTAATTTCACCTCAAGACAAAGAACTATTGCTCTTTCAAACGCTAAAAGTATTGAGTATCCTCTTTTAAATTTTTTCGTCTCATTTACTTTGTTTGTATAGTTACTTCCTTTTTTCTATTTGTCTGCCACACACATTATTCCATTACTTTCCATGACATTTTATAATTAATTAGTTAATATCATACAAACTTATATATTACTCTTCCCGTCCACGAAATAACTTCTCATTTTGTCATATATTTCATTCGTCTACTAAGTAGCTTTCCATTTAAAATTTCTATTTTAACGACTAATTTTTTCAAAATTTAACCCAACAAATCACTTTAATTCAAACACTTATGCAATGCCAAATTTTCACTCACTACACATTAAGAACTAAATAATTAACAATATTTTAATTTAAATACTCATGTGGAACCAAATTCCATTTAATATACAATAACAAGTAACAAAACTTAAAATAATTTATTAAAACTTTTATCTAGTAAAATTAGAAAGTTATTTGGTGAAGAAAGGGAGTAATTAAAACCTGAATGTTATATAGTACACATCCACAGTAACACAGCAGAGAATGTTCACATATATTTAAAGAGAAACTAATTAATAGCTAGCTAAATACATTAATTACAATACTAAGGATAGAAAAAAAAACATGCATCATCCAAAAAAATTAAAAAAAAATAAAATAAGAGACACATGTGTGGTATGTTATTTGCAACGATCAGATTAATCGTATTTTCCCAGAAAAGTGCTTTGCTGCACTGATCATTGCTGCTTCTGTTGCATGATCTGAATACCTCACATATTCTTCACCATTAATGGAGACGTGAAAGCACGAAAAAAATGAAGAAAGCCACCTTCCACTTCCTCCCATATGCTTCTTCATTTTTGGTCGATATATAATTAAATCTGATAATTTGATGCCTTTTTCTATGAATTAGTTTCGCTTGTTTCTTTATATATGTTTCTTGGTGAAGAGGGAGAGCATCTGTGTCTGATGCATGAGCCAAATAAAGTATTATATGAAGTTGCCCAGAAAAGTATAAATCTAGAATCGATCTGATTACTTTTCGTAGGCTGTAGTCAAAGTAAACATTTCTTCTATGCTTACACCTATACTTTTACCACGTCACCTCTGATTTTTGGTTTGTATTCAATTGATAATAATAAAATGTTCGTGCAATTCACTTATAAGGGGGACGACGGAAAGAAGTACTTATTATATCTGAGTTTGACCACACGTACTTTACTTTATCAGTTTATCGTGAAGATTTGTTGTTGATAAGCTTCGTGGAAAATGTATTTGATGTTACAACTTCAAGTTTCACTTTCAGCTGTTCATTTATTTTATTTTCATCCACAAAATCTGAGATTTTTCTTCTTTTCCTTTTTATTTTGAGACAAAAATGCATTCAGTTTTGATGCACACAGATTAAAAAAGAAAAGAGATGACAATAGTGAAACTGGTCACTTCAATTAAGAAATATAACATCTTTAAAAAATCAACATGCCGGTTTAAATTTTTAATAATAAATGTAGAATTTAGGTTTTAAAGGTCGATGAAATTTTATTTTTTCAAGCAAGGTAGCGATACGTAATTATTTAATTAATTTAAGGTGGAAGGAGGTATTGGTTTATTTGGATGGGGACACGCCTTAATGGGTTAATGTTTGAGTCTGCTTTCTAACATTCCATTAGGGCTTCAACAAAGATGACCCACTCTCTTTGGGCTTTGTAGCATTCTATTTGGGGCTTCGTCAAAATAATACAAATTTTATTTTTAATTTTTTTTCCTCTTTTTTTAGAAATATAATAATCAAAAATATTTAAGATTGTGTATTATTTTAATTGGTAAAAATAAATATAATATATAATATACATAAATATTTTTAAGATTGTGTATTTTTCAATGCTTGAATATCCTCAAATACTTTTATAAAGTATTTTTGGTTCATAAATCTCCATTAACAATCACTTCGTATGTTTGTACTATCTCTATCCCAATAAATTTAATATTTTTTATTATTTTAATACATTAATTTGAATATAATTAAATTGTATCATGTTTATTGGGGCATGTGAAAATGAGCTCTTTCTCTTTTCTTTAATAAGGAAAATATGAAAATGGGATTGAGAAATATTGAAATTGAAAAAAATACGAGGAAAGGAAATGAGTGTATAATAGAATACATAATTTTCATTGATCACACGGCGAAGAATAAATCATCAAAAAAATAACTGATGCAGCGAAAGCACAAAACAA
The DNA here is from genome assembly GCA_026898415.1 of Leonotis leonurus. Taxonomy (NCBI): domain Eukaryota; kingdom Viridiplantae; phylum Streptophyta; class Magnoliopsida; order Lamiales; family Lamiaceae; genus Leonotis; species Leonotis leonurus. Next base: position 1,063,101 of record JAPKLX010000021.1, read on the forward strand.
TACAAAAAAACAACAGACAAGCAGACAAGTGGGAGACCCCACAAACTATATCTCAACTTTGGTCCAATTATCATCATAGCTAAAATAAAATTATTGCATTATTAAATCGTCATTTATGGGATGTCATGTTTGCCGGAAAATTGACTGCAGAGGATGGATGGAGACTTGCACCAAACTTTACATCTTTATCGCTTTCTTGTTGCGAGCTTTGGTTCTATCGTAAAATATCACTATTTCATCCCATATAAAAAGAATACATATATCAGAGTTCTTATTAAAATTTAATGGATAAAATTTGTCATTTCTTCTTCACCATTCACAAATTCTACCACCAAAATTAGCTTTAAGTAGGCGAGAGTGAATAAAAAATATAGGTAAAATATCATCTTCGTATACTTTAGAAATCTACAATTTCTAAAAAACACGGTGACAAAAAACTCAGAAAACACTACACTATTCATATTAAAAGGCACAGCTGAAATGTAGTTTATGTACAAAGATATATTTTATTTTCCAATATTTCATTTCTACAAATTATTTATCTAACAAAGTCTTGAAATACAAAACTAATTACTCTCGGCCTTCCTTCATCTCCATCTCCAGAAAATATTTACACGTCACCGCATCTACTACCTCGTCTCCCTCCCATTACAACTCGAGGAAGAAAGCAGACAACAAATCTACTCTATTATAGCAATAATACGACACTCGACGAGCCACACCTCGACGTCTCAGAACTGGCAAGAAGTCCCCAGCCTCTGCCTCTGCTTCTGTCCGAGCGTGATCAACTTGCGCTTGTCAAATGCAGGAAGAAGCAGCTCTTGAAACTTCTCCAAAAATAGTAACCATTCGTCTTCTTTCATGTCCGCAAGCTTCACAAAGCTCATGCTTGCTGGGAGCTGCTCGTTTGCGCTACTCCGACTGGATGAATTGGCAACATTGACTGATTTGGAGCTTGCAAGCTTTGGGAACTTGGGCAACTTCTTTTCACCTAAGCTAGTATATTTCAATGAGACAGACAGTTGGGAAATACTTTGACTCTTCACTAGGGTAGGAAGATTAATCAAGTCCTTCTCGTCGTCGCCTTCACTTTCCTCTTCTTCCTCTGCACATTCCTCAAGTCTAGAAAGAGGAGCATGACCATTGACAAAATGGAAGGGTGTTACAGCCTCTTCAGATGCCAATTTCTGGGTTGAGTCATCTTCACAATCTATGTCAAAAAGGAAGTCATTGTCTACTTCGCTTCTAGGGGAAAAGACTTCCTCAATGATAAGCCTTCTTGCCTCGATGCATATAACCTCAAGCTCGCTTGGTTCTTCCTCACCATTGCGGAACTCCCTACTCATCATTTCTCCAATCTCAGCAAGACACAGCCCATATGCAGCAGCTTCCTTGAGGAAAATTGTGCATATATATAAGACACGCAAGCAAGCCTCTCGAATCATAGGTAGCTCACTTCGTAGCATCTCTGAATCGCGTGCAGGATCTAGATTGCTTATATACTCGAGTTCACCATCTGAGAAGGGAATGGAAGCCTGGGGCCAATGGATCCACTCAAAATATGGATCTTCCAAACTCTCAGGCAAGCATAGGCCATGATCGATGGGAATCAGTTCCACTTCACCAAACCTGCCAAAGTCATCAAGTTTCCTAACTAAAAGATTACCTGCATGCCTATCTGTGTTAAAAATCCTTACATCTAAAATCCCAATCCGATGCACTGAAGAAACAGGGAAACTAGAGGTTCCGTGGTCACTAGCATCGAAATCATGTGGGATGTACTGTTGGAAAGATGCAATCTTGCTCACAAGCTTTTTGGTCTGTGGCCTCTTTGCATTCACACCATCATTAATATTGAATATTGAATGAGTAATCTTCACAAGTGCTGTAGGAGGCACATTTGCAAAATTATCATGGTCGAGTAGATATGCAGCAACTTCTCGGTACCCTGTTTCACCAACTCTCACAGATCGCTTTAATCCGGGTTGCCCAAGGGCTTTACCAACAAAGCCTTTTGGGTTATTTGGAGCAAAGGGTTCTTCGTCTGTAGGTTTCACAATAGCCACATTGTCACCTCGGACATTCCTGAAATAATAAGCACCTCCGAGCCCACCTTGAGCAAGCATGGGGTCAACCCCATTCTTAATCGCCTTGATAGTTTCCTTAACAAGTTGCTTTGTCTTGGCAAAGCGATTTGAATGACCCAAGATCTCAATTGGTCCACTTTGATCTCTCTGTTGGTTGTCTCTACCAGTTGGAGACAAACATGGATTTGATGAGCTCCTGTGCATCAAATTCCTTGTTAGCAACAAAGGAGAATCATTTCGGATGGCACTGAGGTCATTTTTCAGGACCATATCTCCAAGCGTCAAAGAGCTCTCCTCAATGGGAAAATTTACCGCAAGCTGCAGCCTCCTCTTCACAGTATTAACACTGTCACTCCTATTCAACTCCATCCCCAACACACAACCCGTCTCAGTCTGTACAAAGACGCGTCTCCTGCACGAGGATTTCCTTTCCAACCCATTAATCCCATGGTAGTCCCCACTTCCAAGCGGACTCTTGAATGCTGCCACGGCCATCTGGGTATGCACAGGACTGTCCGATTTATGAGACATGAAAGGTATAGAATGACGAAATGCGGTTCTTATCACAACCGGCAACCAAGATGGCAAAGGAAGAGAGCTTTAGGCCTCACTCTCAACTGAACGCCAAACTAGTATCCGGGAGCGATAGAGCCGGATGTATATCTGAGCCACAAACGATCATCAATTGAAAAACTAAAATCCTCCTGCCCTAAAAAAACAATTGAAACAAAATAGGCCAAAACACCAATGGGCTAGCAGAACAAATGGGCCGAGAGAGATAGAATCACACAATCAGTACAGGGAGAGAGCCATGTGATACTCCAATTTACCTCACGCCAACGATCTGAAATTGAGAAAACAGGAAGTCACAAAAACATTCTACAGTAAATGGCATACATGATAACTCTTTCTAGCAGATAATATTAGTATACAGCTGAAAAAAAATCGTTCTACCCTTAACAAAGAAAAAACGATCCTCCCAAAGAAAAGCAGGCAAAATTAATTATAGAAAAAAAATATCACGAAAAATATAAATCATCTAATATAGGAAACAAACAAGTATTCCGCTGAATCTTGTTCTACAAATCAACCGACGAGTCATTTCCACACTCCAACCCTCAATCACATTTAGAGGCAAAAAATTCATCCGGAAAATCAATCCTATCAATTAAGAAATGATAAAAGTTGCTCAACGAATAGGATAAACAACTCAGCCATTCTCACAAAAGGAAAATGAGAAGGAATCTCGTGCAATCGCATAAATCAATGACCCTAACAGACAAAATCACCATCAAAACTGAATGCAAGAATCGAAAATCAACTCACCAGAAGGCCAGATCTGAAGAAACTCTTCCTTGTCTAATTCCCCGCTTTCCGTAAACAACGAAAAGACCCTTGAAGAAAATGCTGGAAAATAAAAATTCAAGAAATCCAACGGTGGGAACAACGGACAATGACAGGGCTAACGTCAAGGATTTGATCGGAGTATTATCGTCTCGTCTACCTTCCTTGCTCTGTTATATATTCTCTCTCTATAATTCTTATTCTTCTCTCTACATCTATCCATGGATGTCTCTCTCTATATATAAAGCCAAATACATTTTAATTTTCATTTTTGTGTTTGTTTTATTTTAGTTTTTTCGTTTTTTCGTTTTTATTGCATCTGCAAATGCTATGTTTTAGTTTGGACCCAACCGTGGTTGCCCTGCCTTGCTTTGTGGAAAGGTCTAGAATGAAAGATGTTAGCCGTAGATGACGATTTGTATAAACGATCATGACCGTTTGTTGCCTTCGCTGACGTGGATGATGTGGATTGGATGAACTTCGTCAACGAATCAAAGCGCTCTTTCTTTCCATCTGCATATGTATGGAATTAGTTTGGACTTTTGACTGTTAAATAATTACTGGACATTATTGCCCCTGCTCGGACATATGATTTTAAAATATTTTTAGATTATTATATATTCACTTTATTTATAAATTGTCATTTTATCCGTTTTAAATGGTAATGCCAAATTAGAAATAAATAAGATGTTTATGTGAATCGCATGAGGAACTATTTATTTTGATTCACTTCTCTAATTTATATCTTGAATAGTAACATTCCACATTTTGCTATTGAGATCTTCTTCCTTTTTGCACTAGTTAATCAGCTTTAATTAGTTTATGTTTATTAATTATTATTGCAATTGAGTGCTTTAAAAACATATGTAAAGAAATAAAAAGATAGCATTGCAGAATGCAGACTGAATCATTTTTATGGTGCTTTTGGGAACATTTACCATATGGTTCTTTATTAGCATTAGGCAACATGAGTATAGTTATGGTACCTTTATTAATATTTAGGCATTTTCCACTTGTACATATATATATTCGTGATTAGCATGTTTTGATTTGAATTAATCTTTCACACTACTAGCTAACATAAATTACCGAGTTTAAAAGTGACATAAAATATAAAATATTATATTAATTTAATTTGTTACACATTGCGAAATTAAAGAGGAATTATAAACAAGAAAGTATTATGCGTCTGTTCTTTCATTGTTTGGTAATATATCGCCAACGTCTTGTCACATACTAAAGTTATTTATGCGTATCTAATTCTAACTCTTGCTTGATATTTGAAATATAAATAATTGAGCACCTAAATTATGAAAATACGTGCATCTGCATACACGTCTTTTTATAAATTGTAGGAATTAATATTAATTAATTTGTCAAACTTTCGGTACTCAGTTTGGTAAATATATGTTCAAAGTTATGTATACCATGACCATCAGTATATATATCGATGTTGCAATCTTTTATCCCTTATTCCTTACTATCCCGTCTATTAATCGTATATACTTTAAAGTATTACACTATTATGTGTTATACTTTAAAAATAACAAAATTAATTTTTAAATATTGTGAATCCACTTTTATTATTATTGTTCTGTTTTTATATTACATACCTAAAATAACAAGTCCAGAATAATGAGAGAGAAAAATTACTATTCTATTTTTAATTGGTACTATAGAGAAGGCATCTTTAAGTGAAAGAGGCAGACTTTATTGTCCTGATCAATATGGAGATAATGTTTCTTAAATAGGCAGATCGCCTTCACCAATCTAATCAAAGTAATTAAATATCAAAAATTTGGTTTACCTTTAAAATATTAATATTGAGAAGATCATATGTGATACATATTATGACCGCTACTTGACTGGCATGGATATTTTGTTTGTAATATTCATTCATTTTCATCGAGAAATCACTGTGGGCCCTCTTTCTTTATAATGACATGCTCCTTCCTTGTAACTGTATGTTTTTTTAAACATAGTACATAATTCTATGTTGTTTATGTAACAAGTTTGTTTATTCGCATCACAACATGCAAGATAAAATATCTTTGAAATAAAATATTTTTGAAATGCATCATATGCCTTTCTCCTAAAAATCATGATGCCTTTTTATATTTTCCCCCCAGATGTGGCGAGGAATGAGGTTCAAACGGTCTTATAAAAAAAGTCGAATACAAATATTGTTATTGGTTATTAATATAATATAATATTTAAAAACATGCACATTTTGTCATTTTAGTCTGGTCCTCATAAATACACATCTTCTATTTTTAGATATTTATTACATTTTTTTGTGGATCTCAATCTTTACTACCATTTAAATCAATTACTCCATATTTTAATATTTAATAATATTTTTATAATATAATTATCTTGAAGTAAAATGTACTTTGAGATAGATAAACCTTCGTTTTTAATTTAAATATATCTGTAGTGGATGAGATGGTTAATTAGTGTGTAGTGAGGCGCAGGTAATAGGACATAGATAAGGTTTAATTTTGGAGTTGCATTAGGTGTATGAAGTGTAGTTTACTCCAACTTGAACCATAATAATATCCAATCCAAGTACCAAGTTGTACCTGAAGCGCACTGTGCACGTGATAGCACATTCCTAACCTAAAAATAACAGCATTAAATATTTATTAAATTGTTTTATCTGACCTGTCGATATTATCCTATCAAATTTCTGCTCCCTTTTCTCATTTCTTAATTTGCTTGCTTAGTTTTTTAAATAGTCCCTCCGTCCCAACTAGTTTGGGACATTTATTTCGATACGAAAATTAAGGAGTTAAGAAATGTATGTTTAAATAATAAAATGATGATAATAATATATATTATTTAAATTTATGTTTAATAAAAGTTTCCTAAAAAGGAAATGACTCAAGCTAGTTGTGACGGCCCGAAAAGGAATACGACTCAAGCTAGTTGGGACAGAGGGAGTATATTGAAAAACCGTGTACTATTAAATTATGGGATAATATATTTAAAATTTATCATACTTTTATTTTGTTGAAAATATAACATGATTTTTTTTTAATTTAATATAGAAATTCGCTACTTTTAATTTTTTTTACAATTTTCTCTATATTTTAAGTGGTCTTCAATTAAGTATGATGTGCTCCACATGTGAAATAATTTCTTAATATTTAATTTAATAAATCAAATGTGATATTTAATTATCCAATGTGGTAATATATTATATTTATATTAATATTATTTATATAAAAAACTATTGTTTCTTTAATTAGCTTTTCAAAGCAATAAATTATCTGTACAGAAAAATCGAGTATGATATGAGTCATATGACCACATGTGACAATATATTCTCTCAAGAAGTAATTTTATAAATTAGATGTGTTAATTAAATTATACATAACAAATGTAAAGCTTACATTTTTATTTTTTATATATAAATAAAAATCATAAATATTAAGCGTAAATCACAATTTTTTGAAATATTATTAAAATAGAAAGCACAATATTCTTATTAAAATATAAAGTACATTAATGAAATCGCCACTACTTTATTTTAGTTTTCTTTATTTTTATTAAATAAACTAAATATTGATTTATATTGTACTTTCTATTTTTATGAAAAATATTTTAAAATATAATTTTTGTTTTGAAATTGTCACCTCTTTATTTTTATTAAAACAAATTAAAGATAGATTTGTTGTGCTTTCTATGTTATTGAAAATATTTTAAAACAAATTAAATGTTTTAAAAGAGACTTGTAAATTCTCAGTGAACTTTGAAGTTTGAACTATAGTCTACAGATATGAACAAACCAAAATTGAATAGCGGCGACATGAAGATTGTTGCATACCACAAATACAATTAAGTCGTGTACAATTATTTATTATCGTGTATTCGCTGCGGAAATCAGGTCAGGTGCATTTAATTTCTAGCAAAATTGGTGAGTGATGAAATTAAATGATAAAGTAAAGGAGATTAATGAGTGCGCCAACACAAAATTAAACTCCCCAGTTTAATTTGTTTATGTAGGAATTAAAGATCTTAATATTCTTGTTCGGGAAACATCATGGGTTTCATCAAAAAACAAAAGGCCGTAAAAACAAAACAAATAAACATCATTGCTAATTTAATGTTATTAACGGACCTAAACATTTCATCATTACATGATTCCCCCTTAAAGATTGTAACGAAAACTATAATGATATATTGGATAGTTTAAATTTTATAAACCATTTATTTTTGAGAAATATGTGTTAGGAAAATATTTTTAAGGGTATAATTTCAAAATCTCACTTGAAATATGATTTAAATTCAAAATCTTACATTCAATCTTAATCTTGTTTTATACGAACTCATATCTTAGAGAATTCGGTTTTACAGGTTATTAAGATTGAAGGATCTCAAGTAGGAGTGTTCAAAATCCGAACCGGCCAACCAAACCGAGTAAATCGGCCGAAAATCGGTCGGGTGGCGGCTGAGTTAATGTGCTCAATCGTCCGGTTCGGGTGAAATTTATCCAAAAATCGTCTGAGTCGGTCGGGTGGCGGTTTACATATTTTTGAATCAAAACCGCCCGACCTAACCGAATATATATTATATTGTACTCCGTATTATTTTGTAATCCTAACCCTAAGTCTCTCTCATATGTAATTAGCGCTGCTCACTCACATCCTCACATAGTTGTACTCAGAGTCTCACACATGACAATAGAGAACTCAACTCCCTCTCACTCATGCGGTGAATTCCTCCGCCCGATGAATCGGCATTCCTCTGCCCACCCTCATCACAGGACTCCCACGCCTTCAACTCTGAGACTTGGAGTGTTGGACACAACCCCCCGCTCGCGAGCATAGTCGTACGCACAGACAAACACAAACCCCAACACGCCGCACGCCTCAAGCCTCCAGCACTCCGCCACGCTTCCCCCACGACCACGCCCCACAACCACCAGCCCCGACACAATCACCAGGCACAAACCACACTCAACTCATATGGGAGCCATGAGATGTGTTCTTGTTGGAGTTTAATGGTGGGATTATGATAAACTTGTAAAAAATATTGTGAGCAATGTGAGAGGAAGTAGTATTATACATACCTATCGGTCGGTCGGTCGGGTCATCCGTGCATACCCCTAATCTATATTTAAAGTTGCACTAAGAATTTCAAAAATATCAAAATAATGTATATCAACAATACTCATCACATGCGAGTTTGGTATCTGCAGACCCTATGGATTTTTTTTAATAATAAATCGTTAGTACACATTAATGTATATTGACAAAACCAAAGACAAAGTAATCTTATAGTCCTCTTTGGAAGCAAGTTTCACAGGCTCGAGAGAGCATGAGCCCCAGCATGAAGAGAATGTAGGAGGAAATCTAGAAGTAAGTACCACCCACGAATAGATGCTGATGCATGGACGGTAAAAATAGTAGCGATGATCAATCAGACCCTCGCCGCAGCAAACGTCATTCCTAGAACAATCCCATGATCGGACACGCCATAAAGTCGTAGGCCCCCACCCACAATGGAGCCACAAAAAGAAAAACTTATGAAAGAAATAGCCCCTGAGGGAGGAATCATATGGCGAGGAAGAGTATGATGAATCGTATTGACCTCTATCCAAATATGTAGTCAGTCATAAGGCGTGACATACCATTACTAGCAGTAGAGAAAATTGGAAAACGACAAGTTCAAATGGAGGCACTTAAGAAAGAGACTGAGAACCCCAGGCGAAGCCAATCCCTAGCAGAGTATGTTGCAGAGAAGAGCAAACCTCATGACAAAACATTGTTTAATTTGTCATAACCTCTACCCATAAGGTCGTTACATGTTCTAAATAATTTTAAAATAACATACACAATATCACATTATCATATATGATTTTAGAATATTATTTTATATAATTATGGTACTTTAAATTCAGATATTTGGATTATAGATGACAATGTTGTCTAGGCGTGACTCAGGCCCGTTCAAGCCCAATAATAATGAGATGTCCAAGCTTGACTTGATGATATACTGGTTCAGGATATGTGGATATACTCACTGAGTATGTGGATAAATTCACATCTCTTATTATAATATATTTTTCAGGCTAAGGAGTTGGGTGGTGGCGCATGTATGACATGGTTTTGAATTCACGTTTTATTTTATTTTTCCGTTAAGAGGTATTTATGATGATTTGATTTTTAGACAAAAATGTTATGTTATTTAAAAAAAAAAGACGCCTGTATTTTAAAATATTTTATTCATGCGATTTAGAAAGTTATTTTTGTGGTTGAGAAAATATTATTTTAAATTGATAAAAAATATGTTAATTTTCAATACCTAAATCATTGTTTAAGACCTCATCCTCACCTATTAGGCTATTATAACATGATATTTATTTGATTATTTATTTAAATTACAAAACCATATCACATAAAATTGAAGTTAAAAACTTATTGAAACAAACATTAACAATTTATTTGATTTTATAACATGGAAACATTCTCCACTTCCACCACTTCCACACAAACAACTTGACATTTAAAACAAAAAACAATAGCACGAAAAGGAAAAATACGAAAAACTGTAAATGGGAAACAAAAAGAAAAATTCATAGTAAACATATGGATATCGCAGAGAAAATGTATGTAATAAAATAGTCAGTAAATGGAGAGTGATAAAATTATCAGCAGAGTTCGGTGTCACGGATCAAACAATAAAGCCGGTGTCGTAGTTACAGCTTTGCCTATTGCTACAGTAACCCACAAATTCTACCGCTCCAATTTCACACAAAAATAATTAAAGCTCTGATCTTTTTACGTTTTTCGATTTTCCTGTCTTTTTCCTCCCCCATTTTGAGTTTCAAATAGATATTTGCTTGTTGGGCTCACCTCTTTTCAGGCGATTCATTCGTTCAAATTTTGTCGGTGTGTTCGAATCAGTGTCACGTTGAGTAAAATAATTAATTTTGGGTAGAGATCAAATAAAATGAAATCTGGAAAAAGCCACCAAGAAGAGGAGGAGGAAGACGAGTTTGGTCCAAAGAAGGAAGCCACATCGTTTGCTAATAATACCAAAGGTATTTTATATATATGTATGCCCACGCGCGCGATGTCTCCATTAATCTATCTGTATGTTACGAATCTCAATGTCCCTTTTTTGTTTTGTTTTTCTTCTTCTACATGTTTATGTTATTTGGAATTTTGAGGGTAGGTGCTGATGGAGGGTGTGGAAATAGGAATTGGTTGTTGGAATGGAGTATATATTAATCATGTTATTTTTAATTTTGTGGAAGCAGATGGGAAGAAAAGTGACAAAGCTAATGCTGTAAGGTCAAAACACTCGGTCACAGAGCAGCGCAGGAGGAGCAAGATCAATGAGAGGTAAATATGTTGTATACAAGAGATGTGAATGTGTATAACTTAATGGCTGTGAAAAATTAAGAGTTTGCTGCAGCCTGCAAGTATAGGAAAAAGTACGTAACTAATATCTCCTGAAATAATTCTGGATATGTTTAGCCAGTCTCACTGTGGTAGATAGTTGTAGGCTCTAGTTATGTGTAAAGGAGTATCTAGCACAGGTAGCAGCAAAAATGATATTTATCTTGAACTGTATAATGTTGGTTTGATGTAGTATTAGGGCTGGTCTTGTAGTATTCAATACAGGCACTGGCCAAAAAGCATCTTACTTTTTGTTTTATGAATTTCAATCTGATTGTGTTGTGTGGAGTGTAGTCAACTAGTCATTCATCAGTTGTGTTATGTTTTTGGTTGAATCGTGACTCGTGAGTTTGGCTAGTCTCGCTGATGAATCATTCCAATTGTGTTAAAAGTACTGAATTGTTTTATCGAATGACTATTTCAGATGCTTACATCGTTCATGTCTATTCACTGTTCTTTCTTTTCTGTAATATTATTTGGTATGTATCTAATTTAGTTGTAGGATTTTTTATCATCCCAATTATTGGTTCTTACGAATTTATATTGAATTCGAATATACAATTTTTCTTTTAAACTCGATGAATGTGATAACAAAGTCTGTTACCATTCCACAGTCTTGATGTGATGTGGTGTAATGATTCTTATGGTTTAATAATCCTTCTATGCATTAGATTTCAGATATTGAGAGAACTTATACCAAATAGTGATCAAAAGAGAGACACCGCTTCATTTTTATTAGAGGTAGGTCAATTGATTTTTATACACCATGTATTGTCCTGTAGTTGGAGTTTGTCCTTTAAAAACCTCTTTGCCTAAGTAGTGCATTTTGAATGCAGGTAGTGCAGTATGTGCAGTTTTTACAAGAAAAGGTACAAAAGTACGAGGGATCATATCAACCTTGGAATTCAGAGCCCACAAAGCTGATGCCATGGGTAATAATCTTGATATCTGACTAACAGAATTTCCAGCATTTTCTTTTTCTTAATTCTACATGTCATGAATTGTTTATGTTTGCCATGAAACTGTAGATGACTCTGATAGCCAAAGTTCAGTATGGGCCAATTCCTTGATACCTCTTGGTGTTTCCTACAAAAGAAACGTTATTTCATCTTGGTCACCGTCATGTAATATAATTGTTGTATATTTTCTGATTTGATCAGTAGAAGCTGAAAATTTTGACTTGAGTTTGTCACTCATAAACACCAACTTTCCTGTGTAACTTCTTTTATTGTTAAAACATGAGCCATCTTCCCATAAGAACAAGATTATAGATTACTTAGATATATTTTCTTGATTGATTCTGTGATAATGAATGTATGAGATACATGAATAAAAACTGGTACCCAAAGAGCTGGATCCTGAGAGGGAGTACCAGTTAGAGAAAATAAAAGTTAAATTGTGTGCTCGTAGCTATCATTCTAGTTAGGTTCTCACATAAGTTTAGTTCTCGAGTCCCTCTATTTCCTAATATTCAATCTATCAAAATTACAATTTACTCCAAATTTTGGGAAATAAACCAGTCAAATTGGGTTTAAAGCTTATAAGGGGACACACAACTGAATTTCTTTATCTTTTTCCTATTTTTTGGAATAGAGAAACAGTCATTGGCGTGTTCAGAATTTTGTTGGTCAGCCACCAACCACAAAGAATGGGTCGGTTCCTGGTGCTGCTTTTCTTGGCAGATATGATGAAATTGAAAACAGTGCAGGAGTTCCCATAGCCATGCAACCAGTTCAGCCGAATCCTATCGAACCGGATCACATTATGGATGCCCCAGGTAGATCGATGGATATACACGCTGAACTTCCTAACAAATCAATGAGCATGCCATTGCCTATTCCAGCTTCCATGGGAAATGACAGCGCATTCTCCCATACATTACACCTGCCACCATCTTCAGATGCACAGTCAACAGAATGTCCTAGCACTTCCCTGGATGCACTCAACCTTCAAGATGAGCTATCAATCGAAGGGGGTACAATCAGCGTTTCCAGTGTTTACTCAGAAGGGTGATTACTTTCTCTTTTCTGTCATATTCTCATAGGATCATTTTTCCGTAGGTCTGTTGTGCATTCTGGAAACCTTTAAAGTTCCTTTGTTATGGTTGTTTTACCTTTGAGTAGTATACTGAGCTTTGGTTTGTTGTGCTCTTTTCAATTTCTTCAATGGGTTAATGGGGAAAATTATCAACTTTCATAAAACAAAGATAAAATTACCCACTTAAAAATAAAAGATAAAAATACCCACATTACATCATAACACGAGAATTTTTTCATGTGCTCATGTAAGGTTAGGATGCTGATTACGTGCTCCTTGTTTCTGTTTTTGTTGATCATAAGTTCTTAAGTAGATTCACTAATTGGATATCTCGATTCTTGTAATTTGAAAACATTTCATTGGCCTAGTGTTGCAAAATCTATACCATTATGTTTGTTGAGAAACATTTCAAGAAATGCATGCAAATTGAACATGTTAAGTGACTATTATTTATTTCAATTATTTGGTTAGGGCATTACTTCATGTTTATGTTACTAAATCTTTTCTCATATGACCAGATTATTGGTTGCATTGACACAAGCACTTGAGAGCACAGGCGTGGATCTTTCTCAAGCTAGTATTTCTGTCCAAATTAATCTTGGCAAACGAGGGAATCAAGGAGCTACTACACCATCAACTGCAAAGGTACTACTAACCTTTGCATTTTCTACTGCTTCACAATACTAGTGGCCCTGTTTATCCTAAAATCTTGCATTTTCATTTCTTAAGGATCATATAACTCCTACGCCTGCTAGCAACCAACCAGTCGGAACGTTCCAGGACGCCACCAGTAGTGAAAATTTTGATCTAGCTCAAAAAAGGCGAAAGATATGAAGGAACACTTTGGAAGGCTTCATAACAACCATTTTCAGACTGATGAAATATCTTTGCCGTAAGGGTCTCTCACCATTTGTGTTCTTTGTTATTCCTTCAGCCCTCTTTTTTACTCTTTTTTTAGGTTAATTTATTTAATTTTTTTTACCTTATTTATGTGCCTTACAGTGGCTTGATTTGACATCTGCTGGTGATCATATGTTCAGTAGTTTTTATGGATGTTCAAACTCAGATGTATTTATTGCTTCTTTCGATTGAAAATATCAAGTCTAATTTGGATGTATATGTATGCTATTTATATCGCACTCTTCTTTTTTTCTTTGTTTCTAAAAAGTATTGACAGAACTTTAACCTTCTTTCTGCAAATCCAAAGTCTTATCCTTCATTAGGGAAGCATAGTTCACAAGTTCCATATCTCCATGTCTTCACCATGTCCTGTTTTAAGGTATCTCTATCTCTTCACATGTCCTGTTTTTAAAAACCCGACAGTGATTTTACTAGGCATTTCTTCTTCTTCAATTGATACTGCCTCGAAGAATTTATATGGAAATTTAGAGTCGGTGCTATTTTAAGGAAATTTTCTAATATATATAATTTTTTTATTTTATATGATAATTATAATAATTTTAATTATCTTATTAATCGAATAATGAATTTTTCAATATAGATAATAAAAGTTGAATAATTATATTCTTCATTAATATAGAAACATATAAATATAGAATGATATATAATCTTTTTAGATCTATAAATCATAATTAAATTATGTATTATTTTAGATTTAAGTATTATTTTCTTGAATATAGAAAAAATATCTTTTATGATATATTATTCCAAAGAATTTTTCGTGATACTTAATTAAAAATTCAATTAAATCGATGATTTTGATCGCAAATTTACGTAGTACTCCCTCCGTCCCATGATTGTTGTCCTGTTTCTTTTTTGCACGTAGAATAAGAAGCTTTTGTTTAGTGTTTTAATGATGTATTTGTAACCCTTAACCATTTGTTATACTCCATTTTTGATTGATTTATTTATTTTACTATAAATTCATTTTATTAACAAAATTATTTAATTTTAATTATCTGAATATATTTTAAATTATTTAATTTAATTATATGAATTAATAACATGTTAACTAAAATTAAAAATTCGAATAAGTAGAAAGCTTTATATGAAATTAATAATTTAAAAGCTGTTAAAGGTGAGGTCACAAACATGTTAATTAAAATTACTAAAACAAGAAAGATAAATAATTGCATAAGCACAATTACAGAAATTACATTAACCTGCTTTAAATTAGTAAAACAGGAAACTTAAAGAAGTGCATCATCACAAATCTGAACTGATATTAAGCGGCAAATCTGTGTATTTGTACAAAAATTTTTGGGAATTCAAAATTCCCTCTAAAAGTACACTAAACATATCTATAAATTAAACCAACACACCATCATTCACATTTTTTACATTCTGCATAGAAACTCCATAGAGCTCATGTAGTGCAGATTCTGTTCTAGCTATACAGTTTGAAGTTGCCAACAAAATCAGATTACAAAATGGTGATTAAAGACTTAACAACAACGGAGAGGAACTTCGTAGTGCAGTTTCTGCTGCAGCATTTGAAGAGCGGGGAACCAATTCGAGGCAAAATGAAAGAGGTTGCAGCGATCTTCAACACGAGCCCTAGAAATGTAAGTCGACTTTGGGCGGCTGCAAAGAAACAACGAGATCAAGGTGAGATAATATTTCTAGAAAGCAAGAAGCCAAAAGCACAAAGAAGGAAGACAGTCATCTTAGATTTGCAAGTTGTTCAAGACTTGGATTATTTTAAAAGATCGACAATTAGAAAGCTTGCAAAAGGGATTTCGTGTAGTAAAAGCACTGTTTGGAGATGGGTGAATAGTGGCTTGATCAAAGCTCACGCTTCAGCCATTAAACCCGATCTCACAGCCCCCAATAAGTTGCTTAGACTCTCATTTACCCTAGAAGCACTAGAGCTTGATCGTATCATGAATATTTTGAGGTTCAAAAGCATGCACAACATAGTTCACATCGACGAAAAGTGGTTTTATATCACAAGGGCAACACACAGATTCTATCTTACCCCGGGAGAGTTGGAGCCACATAGAACATGCAAGAATAAGAAGTTCATTCAGAAGGTAATGTTCATGTGTGCAGTAAGCCGACCACTCTTTGATGATATGGGAAACGTAATTTTCGATGGCAAGATAGGGATTTTTCCTTTCACAGAACAGATACCGGCCAAAAGAAAGTCAAAAAACAGGGCAGCAGGCACCCTTGAGACAAAGCCCATTCACTCAATCACAAAAGATGTGATCAAGGACTGCTTGATCAACAAGGTAATGCACATGACTTATTTATGGTTTTTTCAGTTAGTACATCACAGGACTGCAGTTCATAGAACTGTTATTTGCAGATTATTCCAGCCATAAAGCTTAAATGGCCAAGCACAGAAAGTAAGACCATTTACATACAACAAGACAATGCAAAACCACATATCAAGGACAACGACATAGACTTTAGAAATGCAGCAACAACTGATGGGTTTGACATAAAGATAGTTCATCAACCCCCCAACTCACCGGACACGAATGTTAATGACTTGGGGTGGTTTAGAGCTATACAAAGCATCCAAACAGATAAAGCATGCTACAATGTGGACTCTCTTGTGAATGCAGTTGTGTCATCCTTTGAAGAACTTTCACCGACAACTCTAAACAAGGTCTTTCTTAGTTTGCAAGGCTGCTTTATGGAAATTATGAAGTTGAAGGGCCAGAACTGTTACAAGATACTCCACATGAAGAAGGATTGCCTTATAAGACAAGGACAACTACCAAATGTTTTAGAAGTTCCATTGTCTTTGGTAAGGGAATGTTTGCTGCATTTGGTGGATAATGGGAGGGCTGAAGTGGTTGAAGGTATTAAGAATACCTTAAGTATAGAGGATGTAATGGAAGAATAGGTTTTTATGTTTGCATTTTAGTGAAATATGCAGTATACCCAATCTGCATATTTGGTTTAAATGCAAGTTTTTGTTGTGCAATCTTGTTAAACATGCAGTATATCTAGTCTGCATATTTTGTGTACATGCAAGCCTTTAATGTTTACATTTTGGGTAGAAATGCAGTAAAGGTGACTGCATTCTATGTGTAAATGCAAGTTTTTGTGCCTATATTACACATTACAGCTTTATATATCTATATTACA